>CM044441.1:132707005-132717376 GCA_024363595.1 Xenopus borealis
TGGCTCTATATGTATATGTGCCATCCAGTATGAATATAGTTACCTGCACAGTCAGTGTAGACTTCCATGGATTTGCATTATGTGATCAGGTCTGTGAGTGTCTGACAATTACAGTATATGGCACACTTGGTAAGACTGACCGTTCTCTTTCTTCTGTAGAGATACTGCACGGCACCATTGTAGTTTCAGTGATACTGAATGAGCTCGTGCTAATTGTCTTCAGCTTAAACATAAAGTATAACATCACAAAGCATATAAAAGAATTTTGTGTCAGTCCCTTGTACCTGGAAAACTCCTGGTGGGCTCAAGTGTATTCAAGAAGCAGTGACTGTGTGTAAACGTGTGTGTATGTCATATCTATAGTACCATATCTATAGTACCGTAATCTCCACTTTATCAAAACAATTATACTTTTACATGTGCTAATATTATATTTCTGTGTGTTATTTTTTAGGAGAATTGTGACACAACCTGAAAGGGACCTGAAGAGCTGTGCTGTCCTGAAAGCAAGAAGTCAATTTCAATAAACATCATCAAACAAACTTTTCTGCTTGCACCTATACCATACCCACGAGCAACAAGTGTTATTATTATAAGGGAATTTGTTAGGAACAGGGTCTTCTGAGCCTATAAGGACAGTTTGGGTAGAAAGGCCACCCTTAGTGGTGTTTTATCTGTGCAAATCCACTAAGACAGAAAAGACCAGCACACTAAAGCAATGGGGCATTTTCACATAAATTTCACCTTGAAAAGTACATGCTGTATTTTTCTCATAATTTCCATTATGGCGCTGAGTGCAGCCAGACACAAGGGCCTTTAAATGAGAACTAAGTGTCAAAGTGAATGACCACTTTTCATTTTTAGTGCTTTGAAATCAAACATCACACAGAAAAAGGTTATAGTTCAGGTTTTTATCCAGTAAAATGCGGCCATGGGTCAGAATCCTGCTGCAAGGCAGTGTACACAACCCTAAAATCTCCCATGGACCCTACACGACCTGGTCAGATTGGGATGTGGCCAAAATTGACTTTTTTTTTTTTTGCATTAAGGGTTTGCGATTCAGCCAAATAACCACTTTAGATTTAATCAAATGTCAGTAGTGACTGAATCTGAACCACCCACATGTATATTTGCTTTTTGGGTACTATATCAGTTGATTGGACTGCTCACGTATAAAAACACGAGCGCTTTTGGCCTGGCACAGGAGGAGCAAGTGCTTGTCAAGTAAGCATTAAGGAATGTGATATTTTAGCCCTTGCCCCCCTGGGATCTGTAAGTGACCTTTAAAGGTGCGGTGCACAGCTTGACGTGAGCATGCAATTTTATGCACGCACAATTGGCTCGACAGAAACGCATAAAACTATATCGGCACAAATGTGCAGGAGGCCTTAATGTTATTAAGTCAGCAATTTTCACAGATGATGTGTTTAGCAAATGTTGCAGAAATCTGAATATGTAAATGTTATTAGCCATATTCAACATAAGGAGAATTCAGTATTTGCTCAAATCCAAAAAGGATATATATATATATACTATAAAAATATAATTACATATCTATAGTTATCAAATATTGTCTCAAAATACCCATACCTACTGTATATGCCTATTGTATTTTCAGGAATTAACAAGTACTCAAGGCCCATTTTAAAATGCATGTATGTCTCTATCAGTGCAAACCTAGGCCTGATGAATACTTTGATGGAACTGTTTTCCTCTTTTAAACACAACTGGAAAATGCTCTGTTGAATAAATCAAGCCTCTGATTCTATTTTTATAACAATATTTTATGATCTTATGATATTTGTACACATTCTTGTATTTCTGATGTGGGGTGCATTAAACATAGCAACTTCGGAAGGCCACCAAGGAAACAGAGCGTGTCTTCATGGTATTCCTTCTATCTTATAACTTGTCCAACCAGAAAGCCAGATTGTGTGACATTTGGGTGATGGCTGAGCTGAATGGAAGCCCAAGCTAATGTATAATTAAAGTGAAATATTCTTGGAATTTAGGGTTTGCATTAACACCCAGTCCTAGGAACTAAGAAGGGTCCCATTGGCACAATAAAAAAAAATGTTTAACTGCTGTTCAAAATAATATAGTTTATAATATATAGTGGCAGATACCGACCTCCATCTGGAACAGGCTAGTAGCCTATTTGCCCATATATGTGGCAACCATAAAAAGAAAATTTGCTGAGGTCCAATGGATTTTATCTACAACGTATGGCTGTGCCTGGTCCTCCATTTGACCTGATCATTGACCTGAGGTCCAAAAGTCTTTTTTTCCCACTGTGTATGACCAGCACAGAAGCTATGATAATGCTAGCCCCTTCTATAAATGTATTGTTATTGCTATTTTTTACTACACATCTTTCTATTCAGGACCGACTCTCCTAATCATTTTCATGTCTCTTATTCAAATCAATGCATGACTGCTAGGGCAAATAAAAACTGGGGAAATAGATAGACTGTGCAAAATAAATAAAGGTTTCCTAGGTCCGCTGCCATTTGTAGCCCCCATACTCTGCCCTTTATTTGCAAATTTTCATCATCAGGACCGGAGCAATGGGGATTGGCGCACGGGAAATGCAAAAAACTATTGTATCCAGTGGCTTAAGGGTCATAACTGTTTGAATCTGAGCTGAATGCTGAGGATCAATTGAAAACTCACTGAACAGTTATGTCTAGGGTTGCCACCTTTCCCTGTGGCTGTAGCCGGACAGGGGGGCGGGCCTGTGACGTCAGTGGGCGGGCCTGTGACATTGGTGGGCGGACCCGTGACATCACGGGGCGGAGCTATGACGCAGCGATCGTCGATTGGCCGATTGCGGCGTCAATCAAGCTAATCCCGCCCGGTTTTCCTTATTTGGAAAACCGGGCAGGAAGCATTGACCCGGGCAGCCCTTCAAAATACCGGGCTGTCCGGGTCAAAACCGGACAGGTGGCAACCCTAGTTATGTCCCATGTGGCCCCCCCTTCAAGTCGCTGACTAACGCAGAGTTGAAAAGCAGGAAGTAGTGTTCTGTTATGTTAGATATCTGTTCTCTCCAGCCTTTATACATTACATTTTTGGCGAACTTACTATATTAGAAACATTTTTTTTGTACAGCCTATCTATTTGCCCTTTAAGGCACAAGCTATTCTGACCTAACAATACTTACGCACCATCTCCTGGTGGGATTTGGCAGCCTAATGGACAATAAAGTAACTGTAGCATGTTATATATATAATGCCTGCTGGAGAACTGATATTCCTACTCTAACCCCAAGCATTCTGGGTAAGCCAGCAGGGAGAGAGGGAAATTGGAGTGGGATAGCTGGCATGTTACTGCTTGGTGTTCTATCAATGTGCCCCCATGTGTTTAATGGGCCTAGATCTTCCAATTTCATTTGTGTATAATTCTTACTACATTGGTATTTTAGTGATTCTGGATCTAACCCTATACAGTGACTAACGAACTGGAACTCTCTAATAATCGTTAATTACATTTACATCATAATCCAATTTTTATGTTTGGTTATATATTTACCCATTAACATCGTATCCCCTTTTGATGTTTAAACAGAACATATAAACTAATTTAAAATGAACCTCTACTGGGTCCAACTGGCCAACATCTCTGTTCTAGGGCACGGCTCGTGTTTAACTGGGAGGCTGTTCCTGAAATAAGCAGTATATTACTGCAATTAACCACGAAGAGTAATTACACTAATATATAGCATTTCTTTCATAGAAACATGCAAATGTTTCTCATTTCTGTCCCATAGTGAGTACTTTGCTGCGGGTCCCTTGTACATTGGTTCCAGCGCTTACTGGCAGAAGTGGAGTCATTAATAACGGAGGCTGCGTGTAGCAAAGATCCAATACTTCTTAATGGGAAATCCAGGGCTTGTGTTTGTTTAGAAAGGAGTGTGTGGAGTCCGGCCAGATGTGCTGCCCCCGAGTTTAATAAAAACCTATTAGCCGGGCTCAGGAACACTATTTACTGATGGAACTGCTTGTCCTGAGCTGGTGCCCATTCAGAAACACTAAAACATATTATATTAATTGATGAAAAACACTAAAGGAAAAGTATGGGGCTGAACAGAAATGTTCTGGTTCTTCATGAGAATCACCCAGACAATAACAGCTACCATTCCTAATCATGGGGCCCCTACAACTTAGTTACACGCACCACTCCCTTTGAGGCCGTTATTTGCGCCTTTGTTTTTATTAGGGACCCCTCTTCAATAAAGACCCTGACTGGAGTACCTCCTCAACTGCTTACATGGCCGCCATCATTTTGGCCAACTGGCTTGAGTCTGCCGAAAATTAATTTAGTCAAACAGGTAACCTCTTGTGATGTTGCTCTGCTTAGAAAATGAAGTTGGTGAGCAGAGAAAAGTCAGCTGATGTTTCTCTGGTCAGTTTTAAAGAGGTGATTCGCCATTCTTTTACTTTAGAAAAGGAAAAATGTAGCACATCACCATGTATTGCAGCAGAAATGTGACGCAAGCTTTCAGGGAGTATGTATGTATGAAATATATACTAAGGGGCAGATTTACGAATTTCATGTGAATGATTCCGATCGTACGATTTTATCGGACTTTTCGAATATGCACATTTGGCCACTTCGATCATCGAATACGCAAAATTCGAGCGTATCGAATAATCGGATATTCGATAATTCGACCATTCGATGATCTAAGTACTTTAACTTTAAAATTTTATTCGACTGCCTACTTCGCCAGATTGAACCTATCGAATTACAGTAGAAGTCTATGAGAATCCCCCCATAGGCTTTTTTTTTCTATCACCTGCTTGAATACCACGACCTGCTTGAAGCCTCGATCGTTTGAATCATACAAATTTTTCGAACGATCAAAGGAAATTTTACGATTTTTTTGTGAAATCGACCAATTGGTATTCGATTGCCTAAAACGATTCGATAAGCATTAGATAGTCAAATGTTTAGCGAATTTCGGCCGAATTCGAGGGCTGAATAATAATAAATTTGCCCCTTAGTGAACCCATTGCATTCAATGCCCTTCACCCAGTTTTGTTGGGCTTGGAAGTGGCCTGGGATTGAATGCACCCTATGTAAACAAGCGGTGTGCCGAAGATAAAATAGTTTTTCCCCATTAAGTATGTCATAGAGCGCTAATTCTAAACAACTTTTCAGTTGGCCTTCCATTTTTTCTTCTTTATACTTTTGGAATTATTTGCCGCCTTCTTCTGACTTTTTCCAGCTTTCAAATGGGGGTCACCGAGCCCATCTAAAAAAAACTAATTCCGTGTAAGGGTACAAATGTATTGTTATTTCTACTTTTTATTACTCATCTTTCTACTTTCTATTAGGGCCTCTCCTAATCATATTTAAGTCTCTTATTCAAATAAATGGATGGTTGTTATGGTAATTTAGACCCTAGCAACCAGAAAGCTGAAATTGCAAACTGGAGAGTTGCTGAATAAAAACCTAAATAACTCAAAAACAATAAAAATGAAACCCAATTGTAAACTGTCTCGGAATATCAATCTCTATGTTATACTAAAAGTTAATCTACAGGGGAACAACCCCAGGGCACCATTTTCTTTTTCTGAGAAAACCCGACATTCATCCAACAGTAACAAGTGAGCGGAAATAAACATGAGGTGGCGCTGGCCATTAAAATTCATTTTATTAGAGTAAAAAACTGCAAGTATCTTCAAAACCAGAAAATGTAATGTAATCTGTAGAAGTGTCTAGAAGAGCTCTCTGAGCAAGTTTAACATTCATTGGTTTTGAGGGGTTGTATTTTCTTTAAAGGAACAGTTCAGAGTAAAAAATAAAAACTGGGTAAATAGATAGGCTGTTCAAAATAAAAAAAATGTTTCTAATATAGTAGTTAGAGGTTTGCAATTGATCCTCAGAATTCAGCTCAGATTCAAAAGCAACAGTCCCATGTGCCCCCCCCCCCTCAAGTCTCTGATTGGTTACTGCCTGGTAACCAATCAGTGGAAACCAAAAGAGCTGAAAAGCAGGAAGTAGTCTTCTGGCTATTATGTTACACATCCAGTCACTCCATCCTTTATAGCTAAAACTATTTTCAGTTCACTTGGTTTCAAATAGACTTTTTCCAGTTACTGTCTATTTTCTATGTGGCCATTTTTCTAATACTGAAGTGTAAAGTGTCATTTTCCACCTTCTAAATTGTTACATTAGTTGATACATTTCTTATCTTTGTCCCTGCTGAGCAGAATCCCTGAGTTTCATTACAGGCAGCTGTTAGAATTGATACAATAGTTGCTAAAACTCCAGAGATGCTGCTGAGAAATGTATCCGCTAAATGTTGCAAAATTGTAACAGTTTAGAGTCTGCACCTGAATTACTGAGCTGTCAGACTCAAACACCAGAAGCAGGAACTAGAGTCCTGTAGTGAGTTGGGTACCCATGAGTTACCCACAAAAACCTGTGGTACCCTGACGGTAGCCAAAATCCTTTGATTTTCAAAAAGTTGTAAAAACACTTCTTAAAGGTTCCAAGAGGTCCCCCGTAGGCTAAAATGGTAATTCAGCAGGTTTAAGGTGGCAAATTGTCGAATTCGAATTTTTTTAAAGAGTTGGTACTTCGATTTCCGAATGGAACTTTAAAATTTGATTAGAATTTTTTTACAATACACTTTGAATTTGGGCCAATTTGAAACCAAAAATTACTTCAAAATTCGAATTTTTTTTAAATTCAAAATTTCACTTCAACCCTTAGTAAATCTGCTCCTTGCTGTTTGTATAGCCACATGAACTCTGTACAGACATTGAGAGACAGACATTCTGCCCCCTGTATATCAGCATGTCTGTTTATGGGCAGCTTTAACACACGGAGCAGGGGACTGGGAGATCCCGATTACTTGTCCTGTTGCTAATATGTGAGTGTGACTGTTGCTAATATGTGAGTGTGACTGTTGCTAATATGTGAGTGTGACTGTTGCTAATATGTGAGTGTGACTGTTGCTAATATGTGAGTGTGACTGTTGCTAATATGGGAGTGTGACTGTTGCTAATATGGGAGTGTGACTGTTGCTAATATGGGAGTGTGACTGTTGCTAATATGGGAGTGTGACTGTTGCTAATATGTGAGTGTGACTGTTGCTAATATGTGAGTGTGACTGTTGCTAATATGTGAGTGTGACTGTTGCTAATATGTGAGTGTGACTGTTGCTAATATGTGAGTGTGACTGTTGCTAATATGCGAGTGTGACTGTTGCTAATATGCGAGTGTGACTGTTGCTAATATGCGAGTGTGACTGTTGCTAATATGTGAGTGTGAGTGCCAAAGAATGCAGGAATTTCTTCACTGCCCTTTGGTATAACCCCGGGCTGGCACACCTGGATCATGCGTTTTGTTCTGACTTTTCCCCCCCAAATTGCTTGATTGTTTTGGGTTTTTGCTGAAAACCCCACATTTGGATTATTGGCCTAAACTCCACACAAATCATGATAACATACCTCCCAACATTTTGCAAGTAAAAGAGGGACAACATTTTTTCTTCGCAAGTAGCACGCTAATTACCATGTTCATTTTACAAAATTTGCCAGATTATTTTTTCCTGTTACAATTACTTATTTTCTTATCTTAAAGGTGTTACAAAGCATCTTATTTGCACCTGTTCCGGGCTCTCTGCCAAAAGCCAATTAAGTTAGAAACTTTGTTTCTTTTCTGGCTGTTCAGTGAAGAGAGGAGAGGGACTTTCCAATACAAATGAGGGACTGCAGGTTGAGCTGTCAAAAGAAGGACTGTCCCTCCAAAAAAGTTGGGAGGTATGTGATAAGTTCAAATCAAGATAGGTGCCTCTCCCATTGACTTATACAGGACCTTGACAGGCCTGACATGGAAGATTTTCAGACTCAGGCTTTTTGCATCGGGGTATAATTAGGGTTGCCAGTATTTTACCGGCCTAGCTAGTAAAACACCTGCCTAGGCCGGTATTACAAATTTACCGGCAGCTGTAATACCCCTATTAAAGGCCTTTGGCCCGCCCCCAATCTGCAGGAAACGTAACTATTTTCAGGGTCAGGCCAATTGCGGGTTGTGGCCCTGCCCCCTTTGAGGTCACAACACACACCCTTTCTTACCGCCCCCACCACTGCCGGTAAAAAAAATTAGGAGGCAACCCTAGGTATAATACCTCTGAAAATTTTGAGGTTTTTTTTATTTTTTACAGAAAAAAATTCTGATATTTGAACAAATAATTTTCGCGGTCTAGTGAATGACCCCCATAATGGGGCTTTTGTGGCAATTAGCCATGCCTGTGAAACTGCAGCTATCATTATTAGGGCAGCGTGTAAAAATATTAATTCAGAACTAGATTTGTGCCTACTATTCGAGTTCCACCCACACCCACCCAGGGCACAATACATTATAGCACGGGAAAGAAAGGTGCAGAGAATTCTTTTTCCCTGCTGTAACAATAAAAAAGAGAAAAGGTCAAGATTCTCCAAATGTAAAAAGACAGAATTAAAGGGGAAGCTGGAGGAATTAGGCCTTCCTATATATTTATCTTTTTTTCCTATTAATAACATTGGGATCAACTATCAAAAATACAGACCAGGCTAGTAAAATACCAGCCATGTGGCAACCCTAAGGTCAGTTGAAGATATTATACCAGAATGATTATTAAAGGGATATTGTCATGGAAAAACATGTTTTTTTCAAAACACATCAGTTATTAGTGCTGCTCCAGTAGACTTCTGCACTGGAATCCATTTCTCAAAAGAGCAAACAGATTTTTTTATATTCAATTTTGAAATCTGACATGGGGCTCGACATTTTGTCAATTTCCCAGCTGTCCCTAGTCATGTGACTTGTGCCAGCACTTTAGGAGGGAACTGCTTTCTGTCAGGCTGTTGTTTTTCCTTCTCAATGTAACTGAATAGTAAGCAGTGGGACATGGGTTTTTACTACTCAGTGCTGTTCTTAGATGTACCAGGCAGCTGTTATCTTGTGTTAGGGAGCTGTTATCTGGTTACCTTCCCATTGTTCTGTTGTTAGGCTGCTGGGGGGGGGGCTGGGTGATATCACTCTTACTTGCAGTACAGCAGTAAAGAGTGATTGAAGTTTATCAGAACACAAGTCACATGACTTGGGGCAGCTGGGAATAGGGTTGCCACCTTTTCTTAAAGAAAATACCGTCCTTCCTATATATTTATATTTTTTTCCTATTAATAACATTGGGATCAACCATCAAAAATACCAGCCAGGTGGCAACCCTAGCTGGGAAATTGACAATATGTCTAGCCTCATGATTTCAAAATGAAATATAAAAAAATCTGTTTGCTCCATTTCGAGAAACGGATTTCAATGCAGAATTCTGCTGGAGCAGCACTATTAACTGATGCATTTTGAAGAAAAAAAAAATTCCCATGACAGTATCCCTCTCAGACATGACAGGCGGTAAGAAGCGTCTTACACACTTCCGGTCACATCTGTCCAATGTATCAAACGTCCTGATCACCTTCCCTCAGCTGTCACTTTACTGTCCTCCCAACCTCAGCCGCTCGATTGTTTCCTGTCCCTACGCCTGCGCACTGCCGTACTTATCGCTCAGCCTACCAACGAGCCGACGCAAGAATATCTTCCTGTGACGTGTTTCCTCTCTGGTCTCATTGGGAAAGGGCATTGCAACTTGGTTGGAGGTGAGTGGTACTTGCCGGGTTCCGGGTGCGTGACGGCTGCCTATGGTCCCACAGGGATCTCAGCTTTAGTCTGGGCGGGCATAGCTCGTTCGTACGTGACTCCAGTGTGTTAAATAGTCCCCAGGGACAGGCAGGGCGGCGGCATGTGTACGTGCATCTTGTGGGGTTAGGGAATGGGGCAGGAATGATCGTGAAAGGCAGCCGAGCCTAAGCTTCCAGGCAGTCCTAAGCGTATTTATGCAATATCGTGTAGTTGTCCTGTGTCTCCCAGAATCCTCCGCGGGACTCTGTCAATGTCACCTTCATTATAATGGCTGCCTGTGTAGTTAGACGTCTGACAGACTCGGTGTTTGTTTCTGATATGACTGGCTCCTATACTGGCTCCTATACTGGCTCCTACTGAGGCGCAGCGAGGACCACATGATCTCGGGTGGGTGACATGACTGATACAGTGACTCTTCTTACTACTCATTCTAATCTCTGCTCTCCTCTCACTGCCTTATACACCTGCCTACAATCCCCTGGCACCCGCAGTGGTACATTCCATTTAAAGGAGAACTAAAGCTTAACTAAAGAAATGGCTAGAAATAGTTACATAGTTAAATTGGGTTGTAAAAAGACAGTCCATCAAGTAAAACCCAGCATACACACCCCACCACTCTCACACAACCCATATATGCCCATAGCTATACTAACTGTAGAGTTTAGTATCAAAATAGCC
>CM044441.1:132724181-132765781 GCA_024363595.1 Xenopus borealis
TATAGATTTGTCTATTCTGTTCCTTCTTTATAGATTCCTCTATTCTGTTCCTTCTTTATATATTTGTCTATTCTGTTCCTTCTCTATATATTCGTCTATTCTGTTCCTTCTCTATATATTCGTCTATTCTGTTCCTTCTTCCTATTGTAACAGTCCAACACCTTCCTGTAGGACACAATGCTTTAACCTTATATGTAGGAAAGCCGTCATGGCAAACACGGATAACCTATTTCTATTGGCTGGCTTAAGTGCAATATGGGCTGCAGGGAGAGGCACAAAAATTTGTTAAAGGGATGGTTAATCTTTAAAGGACAAGAAAAGTTAAACTAAAGAAGTATATATAAATGTTGTACAGTATGTTTTGTGCTTGTGTACCAGTCCAAGGCAACCACAGCCCTTTAGCAGTAAAGATCTGTGTCTCCCCAGTAGATGCCCCAGTAGCTCCCCATCTTCTTTTCTGATTCTGATTCACTGATTCACATGCTCTGTGCTGCTGTCACTTACTGAGCTTAGGGACCCACTCACAATATACAGTACACATAGAATAGAAATATAGTCACAATATAAGGCTGATTAGTCATTAATACAGATAATTACTACATGGCAGCACAGAAACAACCAGTGCAATTAGCATCATAATTTAATAATCAGCCCTGTAGCATCAGTTTATATTACAGACCAACCTCATTTTCTGCTGCTGAATATTTAGTGACGACCCCTAAGCTTAGCTTCTCAACAGCAGCTCAGAGCCCACTGAGCATGTGAGTGTCACAGACACTTTCCAAGATGGTGACCCCCTGTGACAAGTTTGAAGTCCTGGATCATTGCTGCTATTGACAAGCTGAAACTTTAGGCTGGTGCAATAAGTTCATTGTAAAAAACATGGCCGTTTTATTTAGCCATATTCATTTTTAGTGTTTAGTTCTCCTTTAGATTAACTTTTATTATGATGTAGAGCATGACAGTGTCAATTTGCAATTGGTTTTCTTTATTTAGCTTTTTATTGCACAGCGCTGCAGTTTGTAATTTGAGCAATGTGGTTGCTAGGGACCAGATTACCCTAGCAACCATGCTTTGATTTGAATAGGCGAGGCTTGAATAGAAAGATGAGTAATAAGTGGCAATGAGAATAAAAATAGCAATGACAAATGTGTAGCTTTTGTTTTTTAGATGAAAGCTGGAGTCTGAAGAAGGCAAATAATAAAAATGAAGAGCAATTGAAAAGCTGCTTATATTAAATTTTCATTTTCAGGATAGTTCCCCTTTAAAGGTGAACAACCCCTTTAAGAGAAGGGATGCACCACATCCAGGATTTGATTCAGAATTCAGCCAAATCCAAGTGCGTGGCTGAACTGAATCCTAACACTCACATGACTTTACATAAACCAGGAATTTACATTGGTTTAACCCTTCCCTGCCCTCGTCTGTATCTACAAGAAGTTATTGGGAAGTAAAGCCCCTTGTACAAATCCATGGGAAGAGCAAACTGACATAAAGGCTTTCATTGCTTTCAACCTCCTTTGACCAAGCTGCTTGTGTCTGCCACGCAGGCTTTTGTCTTTCATTTATCATCAACTTCTAGATCATTTGCCTCCCTGTATTAAACTGCAAAATCCTCCTTTCAGTTTGGAGTGGCCGAGCCAAGGAAGAAGGCCTACGCTGACTACTATAAGAACTTTGATGCAATGAAGGAGTATGAAGCCATGAGGGAAGCCGGCGTATTCCAAAGTGTGCGACCAAAAGGCGAATAGAGCGCTCCCTATTGACAGGTAATTGAGCTCAACACCCCATAATATGGATTAAAGGAAAACTATACCCCAAAATTAATACTTTAGCAACAGTTTATATCATATTAAGTGACATATTAAAGAATCTTTGCTACCTGGAATATATATTTAAGTAAATATTGTCCTTTTACATCTCTTGCCTTGAACCACCATTTCATGATGGTCTGTGTGCTGCCTCAGAGATCACCTGACCAGAAATATTTCAACTCTAACTGTAACAGGAAGAAGTGTGGAAGCAAAAGACACAACTCTGTCTGTTAATTGGCTCATGTGACCTAACTTTATAGTTTGTTTGGTATGTTTGTGTGCACCCTTGAATCCTAGGATCCCAGGAGGCTGTCCTTATTTTTTAAAATGGCTATTTTCTATTTATGACTACCCAATGGCACATACTACTAAAAAAGTACATTATGAAAATAGTTTTACATATGAGTTGTTTTATGCAATATCTTTTTATAGAGACCTACATTGTTCGGGGGGTATAGTTCTCCTTTAAATGAGAATCAACTGATTTATTTTCAGTTGTGATGCACATATTTCATTGCAGCATGGGACCATGGCTTTACCAAAGAGAACTGTTACAGTGACTGCATGGCTTGTATAAGTACATGTATGGGATTAGTTATCTGGAAATGAGTTATCCAGACAGCTCTGAATTATGGAAAGGCAGTCTCCTATAAACTACACTTTATACAAATAATCCATGTTTTTAAAAATGATTTCCTTTTTCTCTAATAATAAAACAGTAGATTGTACTTGATCCAAACTAAGATATAATTAATCCTTATTGGAAGCAAAACCAGCCTATTGGGTTTATTTTATATTTACATGATTTTCTAGTAGACAAGGTACAGAGATGCAAATTACAGACAGATCCATTATCAGGAAACCCCAGGTCCCGAGCATTCTGGATAACAAGTCCCTTACCTGTACCAGGGGGTGGCCCAGTCCCACTATATAATACACAGCACTTTGTGCATCAAGGCCAATTAAAGGGAACTCACCGTTGTGGTGAAATCAGATTCCCAGAAGCAATTTGGGTTCATCCATATTAACGGCCTGTTACACGTAAGATACAATGATTAGTTAACGTGTAGCATGTGCTTTATCAGCCTCGGGCCGTGTACTCTCTGTACTCATGGATTTACAGCTCAGTCCATAAGCGCAAGTATCAGGTGGTCAGTTTTGTTGTGTTTTACAATAACTTTAGGAATCCTGGGCCCATGTTTGACTCCTTTAAACCAATTCATTAATGTAGGTGCCCCCCTTGCCCACAGAAGATTGAATAATCCAGTTTTATTTATAAATGTAAAAAAAGTGTCCCTAAATCCTCTATTTGCTGTCTGTGCTCACACTTTATCTTTCCTCTCTGTCCCTTACAGGAGGAGGAGGAGGAGGAGGAGGAGGAGGAGGAGTATGATGCAGACTTTGCTTCTGAATATTCCTAAATGGACTCTTTGCTGGACATACTGAATGCCTCTTATGTTTTACTACTCTATGTAAATGTGGTTAAATATACAAATGAAAAATGACAGCGTTTTGTTTTACTTTAGCTTCTCCCAGTATTGATTAGCAGGAGATGGATGTTTTCCCTCTGTGGAGAATAGACTGAGAGCACAAGGAGTTGGCCTGGAGGTTGTGGGATCCTGAATAAGTTGCTTAATTAACTTGCTGTAAAAAAAATTGAAATGTGCTCATTCTTCTATTGCCTTAATACTTAGTGCAGCTGCCTTGTATAATGTAACGGCCTGATAAAGTGCTTCACACAGTGAGATATATAAGAGATTAAAACTCACCCACTTCCTACTTCTGAGGGTTGAGAAGTGTATTATTGATGGGTAACAGTTGAAAGTTCACCATTAGATAAATACAATAGAAAGTTCTAATCTCACCTACTGATACATCTGCCTAGAGTCCTGCGCAGGTTCATTTTTTGGGACCCGAACCCGACCCGTACCCGCAACCCAGACCCGCATTCTTACCTGCTTGAACCCGCGACCCGAACCGTACCCGGAACCCGCGACCATCAAGAATCAGGAAGTGCTGTCATCATAAACAGGAAGTGACATCGGAAGTAGCCGGGATCAGAAAAAAAAGGAGTAAAACAGGAAGTGCTGTCATTGTAAACCGGATGTGACATCATCAGTAGTAGAAATGCTCAGAAAAATGAGTAAAGATCCCTATAGTGAGGATCCGCGACCCGACCCTCAACCCGCCAACCTGCAGAACCACCGGTTCTATACCCGCACCCAGAAATTCTACGAGCAACCCGCAGGATTTTGCGGGTAACCCGCGGGTGCCCGACCCGCTGCAGGACTCTACATCTGCCCCTATAACCTCTCCTAGATCCAGTACATAAATGTAATTATTGAATCACATTGTGCAGCAACACATGAAACCAAGGCAACTCTCTCCTGTTCTTGTCAATCTGTTTCCCAGTCCATCAAATACTTCTCATGTGCAAAACTTTGCATTTGTCTGTGCTGAGAAATAGGCACCTGGACTCTCTCTGGGGCTTGTTGAGCCCCCCATGATCAGAGTTCTATGGAGTCGGGGGTTATCCGGATTATTTTTCCATCCAGGACTCTCCAACGTCTGGTTCTTTAAGACCACTCCAAACTCCCTTTCCACAGCCAGGTGCTGTGTTCTCAGTGCCCTCTGTAAAATAAAAAGTGTATGGATGGCACTCTGCTTAAAATGTGACCTAACGCGTTTCGGGATCAACTCCTGTAATTGTAGGCTCCGCCTATGATAAAGACCGTTGATCCTGAAGGCTGCAGAGATGTGACCTAAAGCGTTTCAGGATCAACGACCGTAATCATAGTCTCAGCCCATGATAAAGGGAGCTGATCCCAAAATGCGTTAGGCTACATCTCTGCTGCAATAAACTTTTCAACCAGAGGGGCGTCCATACATTGTCTTAGATACATGTGAACCAGTTACTCAAACAACCCTGTATTTGTACATCTATTAAACGTCACAACACTGAAAGCCTCTTATTCCTCAATTCAGGCAGAAAAACCAATAGGACAAGATTTATAAATAGTCCATTTATTTTACACTACTGATTATTGGCATAAAATTCACACGCACCTTCATACATGTAATGCCCCCGCTGGAGCGACCGCACAAACTGAAACTCATTGGTTTGTTCTATTTATACGAGGAAGTTTTTTTCCAGGAAGCAGACAAACCTGTCCAGTCAGACACCCTTAAAATCGATATATTTCATGTATTAATTTCACGAGATGGAGATTTCCTATTGAGTCCAGTTCTACTCACAGTCCCTCCACAGAACCAAGGGCTGAGAAACATTAATGTGACCTTCCAGCAGCATCAACTACACCCCCCAATAATGTAAGAAAAAAGCCTCATTTAGTATAACTATATTCTTTATAAAAATAACATCCATATTCCCTTTTCAAAACCACAATGAGGATGTAGGAAATCTCACGCAGCATTTCCACTATTTCCTTCTCTTGGTCATCTGCGAGATCATTGGGTTTTATGGCCTTCGCTAGTTAGAACAGACCACCTTAAACAGCATTTTACTATTCTTGGCCCTTATAAATAAAACAGATCCTTTGCTTCTTCTAAAAAATATATATTCCCTGTGAGGGGGGGGGGGGGTAACATATATCGGACGTATTTAACATGTGCTGTTTGTAAGCTGGCAGTTTGGACATTGACTGGCAGCTAGTGAAATCCCCTCCGCAGAGCCTTGTCTTTAACCATTTTAAATTTACTTATAAACACCCTGGCAAAATGGGCATCGACCAGGAACTGGTACGTCTTGGTGTTGCTTGCAGGGGGTTCAGCCGCTACTACGTGGGGTGCAAGTTTCAGGGAGGAGCTACTGGGGATCAAGTGCTGGGAACTCTTTGTCACGTAGTCCACCAATCGGCTGTACTGTTGTTCAGACAGTCTCTCCCGGGGGCCATCGGACTGAAAAAGAAGGAAAAGGTGTGACGTATGTATTACATAAAGCAATTGTACACTATCCACAACAAATGGTTTAGGCTAAGGCCAGACGGGGAGATTCGGGGGCATTTTGTCGCCTGGCAACTTCTCGCCACGACTTGTAGCCCCCGAACCTCCCCGTCTGCCCTAGCCCTTAGACTCAGAAAAGCACTTACCTCCACATCACTGGCCACTGGTTGTTGCTTCAGCTGCACCTTCAGGCAGTTTGCCAGGTGCCGCTCCTCAATGCATTCAATCTCAGTGACAGGGAAGGCTTGTTGCTGGGTGTCCTCACTGATGCTCACCACAAACAGCACCTCTGATGTAAGCAGCAAGCACCCCGCATACTCTTGTCCAGATCCGCTCACTATAACAACGTCAAGGGCCATGTGAACCTCAGGCCTCCCTAAGGACTGCAGCATTTTCCTGTGGAGCATTGCAACACATTAGTCCTGTAGCCACTATAAAACCCATTATGGGATGTTATACCAGGGATCCCCAACCGCTGGGTCGCCCCGGCCAAGCCCCCTCCTGACCCCTGCTAACCCACCCCTGGTCCTTGAAAAATCTTTTTTCTCAACACCGGTCCCCAAACCAAAAAAGATTGGGGACTCCTGCGTTATACAGAAAGCTCCAAATTAAGGGAAGGCTGTTATTATCCTATTATATCCAAATAATGCAATTTATTAAAAATTATTTCCTTTTTCTCTGTAATAATAAAACAGTAGCTTGTACTTGATCCAAACTAAGATATAATTAATCCTTATTGGAAGCAAAACCAGCCTATTGGGTTTATTTAAAGGGAAACTGTCATTGGAATTTTTTTTTTTTTTAAAGTATCAGTTAATAGTGCTGCTCCAGTAGACTTCTGCACTAAAATCCATTTCTCAAAAGAACAAACAGATTTTTTTATATTCAGTTTTGAAATCTGACATGGGGCTAGCCATTTTGTCAATTTCCCAGCTGGTCATGTGACTTGTGCCAGCACTTTAGGAGGGAACTGCTTTCTGGCAGGCTGTTGTTTTTCCTTCTCAATGTAACTGAATAGTACGCAGTGGGACATGGGTTTTTACTATTGAGTGTTGTTCTTAGATCTACCAGGCAGCTGTTATCTTGTGTTAGAACAATGGGAAGGTAACCAGATAACAGCTCCCTGTTGTTAGGCTGCTGAGGGGTGGGGGTGCTCTTTTGAGAAATGGATTTCAATAAAGAATTCTTCTGGAACAGCACTATTAACTGATGCATTTCGAAAAAAGAAAACATTTTTATCCCATGACAGGATTCCTTTAATGTTTACATAATTTTCTACTATACTTAAAAGTCTGAAGATCCAACTATGGAAATATCTGTTATCCAGAAAGTCCAAGGTCACAGAGCAGAATGGATAACAGGTCCAAAACCTGTATCAATACCCATATCTAGATTTATATGAATATATTAAATACACTGAATAACATTTATCACTATAACCAATAGCTCTATTATATTGCTGCTGAAATATAATGGGATGCTGAAAGTACAGGTATGGGAACTGTTATCTGGAAACCTGTTCTCCAGAAAGTTCTGAATTATGGAAAGGCCGTCTCCCATAGACTCCATTATAATCAAATAATCCAAACTTTTAAAACTCATTTCCTTTTTCTCTGTAATAATAAAACAGTAACTTGTACTTGATCCCAACTAAGATATAATTAAGTCTTATTGGAAGCAAAACCAGCCTATTGGGTTTATTTAACCTTAGTGTGATTTTCTAGTAGATTTAAGGTATGAAGATCCAGATTATGGAAAGACCCATTATCTGCAAATCCCCAGGTCCCGATGATTCTGGATAACAGGTCCCATACCTGTATTTCCTTTTTCTGTGTAATAATAAAACAGTAGCTTGTACTTGATCCCAACTAAGATAGAATTAATCCTTATTGGAAGCAAAACCAGCCTATTTATTTTATGTATAAATAATTTTTGATTAGACTGAAGGTGAAGATTCAAATTACAGAAAGATCCGTTATCCAGAAAACCTGAGGTCCCAAGCATTCTGGATAATGGGTGTCAAATCCGCACTAGCTGAACTTGAATAATACACAGCTGGAGAGGTAGGTGTCCCTGAGTGAGGACAGACAGACTGTATATATATATGACGCTACAGGGAAACCAGTGGGTGTGTATGGGGGGGGAGGAATACAGGAATATAGGCAGGGTCATTACCAGACATATTTCACGTGGCTGTTGGGCAACTGGTGAGTGGGCAGATCGCTGGGCAGGAAACGTTGTTTCGGAAGCTGTGACAGTCCGGCCCCATGCAAAATACCTGCAGAGAAACAGACAGGACATGTAAGTTCTTCTATCACATTACTACAGCCTGCTGATTCTCCCTATGATCATTAATAGTCATTCAAATGCTAGCGGCCCTTCATATCGACCGTAATATTTATAGACTCCCCAGGAACCCGCCCCCTCCTCCGTTGCTGCACCCCAAGAACAGAGCCAATCAACACAATATACACGCCCTTAATTAAAGGAACAGTAACACCAAAAAAGAAGTGTTTTAAAGTAATAAAAATATAATGCAGTGTTGCCCTGCACTGGAAAACTGAAGTGTTTGCTTCAGAAAGACTACTATAGTTCATATAAACAAACTGCTGGGTAGCAATGGCGGAAATTGAAAAGACTATATGGCACAGGATAAATAGTGGATAACAGATAACACCATTATTTTCTACAGAGCTTATCTGCTGTTTAACCTGAGCCTTTCTCCTTTGACTAGTTGCCCCCATTGCTACACAGCAGCTTATTTATATAAACAATAGTAGTGTTTCTGCAGCAAACATCAGATCTAACACTGCATTATATTTGTATTACTGTTACTATTCTTTTAAAGGGGCACAGTGTCAAGAACAAGTATTTGCTATTGAATTATACAGCTCTGGAAATGGAACATACAGTACATACCTTTAAAGGGATACTGTCACAGGAAAAAAAAACATTTTTTCTTCAAAATGCATCAGTTAATAGTGCTGCTCCAGCAGAATTCTGCATTGAAATCCATTTCTCAAAAGAGCAAACATTTTTTTTTATATTTCATTTTGAAATCTGACATGGGGCTAGACATATTGTCAATTTCCCAGCTGCCCCAAGTCATGTGACTTGTGATCTGATAAACTTCAATCACTCTTTACTGCTGTACTGCAAGTTGGAGTGATATCACCCCCTACCTTTCCCCCACCCAGCAGCCTAACAAAAGAACAATGGGAAGGTAACCAGATAACAGCTCCCTAACACAAGATAACAGCTCCCTAACACAAGATAACAGCTGCCTGGTAGATCTAATAGAACTCAATAGTAAAAACCCATGTCCCACTGTGTACTATTCAGTTACATTGAGAAGGAAAAACAACAGCCTGCCAGAAAGCAGCTGTGCTGGCACAAGTCACATGACCAGGGGCAGCTGGGAAATTGACAAAATGTCTAGCCCCATGTCAGATTTCAAAATTGAATATAAAAAAAAGTGTTTGCCCTTTTGAGAAATGGATTTCAGTGCAGAATTCAGCTGGAGCAGCACTATTAACTGATGTGTTTTGAAAAAAACATGTTTTCCCATGACAGTATCCCTTTAAATGTTACATTTTATTTTGCTTTTAAAGGGGTTGTTCACCTTTGAGTTCAAGTATGATGTAGAAAGTGATATTCTGAGACATTTTGCAATTGCTTTTCAGTTTTTACTAACTGTGGTTTTTGAGTTATTTCACTTTGTCATCCAGCAGTTCTACAGTTTGCAATTTCAGCAATCTGGTTGCTAGGGTCCAATTTTCCTAGCAAGCCACACACTAGTTTGAATAAGAGACTGGAATATGAATAGGAGAGGGTCTGAATAGAAAGAGAAGAAATAAAAAGTAGCAATAACAATACATGTGTAGCCTTACAGGGCGTTTGTGTTTAGATGGTGTCAGTGATCCCCATTTGAAAGCTGGAAAGAGTCAGAAGAAAATGCAAGTAATAAAAAAAAAAAAAAAAATTAAGACCAATTGAAAAGTTGCTTAGAACTGGCCATTCTGTAACCACCGGAAAGTGAACTTAAAGGTGAACCACCCCTTCAAGAAAATGTAGATACCAGGGAGTTGTTCCACTTCCTGCTGGCTGCGTTCCCAGGCTATTTAGGCATGTCTGTGGGAAACCAGCCAATCCTCATACAAGGGATGGACAGCCAGCAGCTGAGGGCAGAGTTGTGATTGGCTACCCACATGGAAAATGAACACTAAGACACACCCTCTGGGATGGAGAGGAGCTATGGGGAGCTCAGTATTGTGGTGCTGCAGGAGGCTCTCCATTGGGTTTAGATTCTGAAAGATTTAAAATGTAAATGGGAAACTATTCTATACAAAGCAGTGTCTGTAGCAGTCATGTATTCCCCTGGTGGCTTCCAGAGCTGCTGACTACTACTCCTTTGGTAATGAAGGGACACTGGGTAATGTAGTCCAACAAATAGGGAGAAGGTGCTCCAGAATATCAATATAAATCATAATGTGGAAAGCTCAGCAAGGTGATCATGTGGTCCAGGTGCACCAGCCCCTCAGCCACCGGGAGTGGAAAAACCAAAATGTACAACAGGAAAAGCAGGGCCGTCCAGTCAGTTAAAAAATAGGTTTTTATTAATCAAAGTTAAAAATGTACATACATCTCCTAGGGCCCTACACGTTTCGTACCTCTGGGCAGGGCTGTTCCAGTGAACGGTCAGTTACAAGGGACGGCAAAAAGCTGCCTCCTGTAACTTTAAGAGCAACCCCTTTTGACCCCCTAAGACGCTAAACTTTTAAACCCGGAGAGGGGTCGGCATCAGGGTTGTGGCTTCGGGGTTGCTGCCTCAGGCGGCAGTAGCAGCCCACAGATCGCCCCTGCCACTGGGGTACTCAATCTCAATGAACCATGATTAAATACCCCAGATGTACAAAATGCGTAGGGCTCTAGGAGATGTATGTACATTTTTAACTTTGATTAATAAAAAACCTATTTTTTAACTAACTTTCCTGGATTTCTCTGAGTGCCAGACAGCCTTACTTTTAATGTAGTCCAACAACAGAGTGACGGCTATAGATGTACCCCCTGCTGTACAATGTAAGGATATTAGAAGCCACAGAGGAGTTCCATGACACACCTTGTGCCTTTGAACAATCATGGAACTCCTGGGTGACTTCTAACATCCTTACATTTTACAACAGGGGGTGCATTTCATTTATAAGACCCAAAACATCCCATTAACATATATATATATATTTATTCACTTATGTCACTTGCAAGATCTGTTGTATTTGTGTAGCACTCAGAAACTCAGTACAGAACCTGCCTATAAACCCCATGCTGCACTGTAACCCCCAGCTCTGTCATCTGAGAGCAACATTTAAAGGCAATATCCACACAGTCCCAATAAAAGATATTCCAGACCGTTGAGCTTCCAATCTGCAGGAACCCAAGGCCTGCAGCGAGCAATGTGTTAGCGATATGTCATCTACCTATTTGTAAAGTGCAACTGATAGAACTGGGGGTGATGTAACATGTCTGGCAGCTCACGCTGAGCTTGTAGATAATTCTTTAAACATTAAAAAGCAATGGCAGAGCACTTAACCCCCGGTGATCTTGCATTAGCTAAAAACCAAAAAATGAATGTTTGGAAGCCAACGTTAGCCCAGCAATTAGTGGAAACCTAATACCCTTGAGAGCTCTCCCCTTCCCAAATGGTATCACACACATCGTTTACAATTTATCCGCGGAATATTCCAGCGCTCACTTAACTTCCCTGCTCCATAATAAAATACTTCTATAGATGTGTCATGGACAGTAAAAGTGCAAAAACAAACTGTTTGCCTGGATACAGTATTTATAGGAGAAGTTACTTAATCCAGCTGTTAAACACTGATACATATACGTTTATGAGCCCCCCGGAGACGTGAGCTTCATTGCATGGTGTGTTCCGCGCCAGCACGCAAAAGGCAACTACGCAAAGTATTTCAGCAGGCCTGGGAGTGGGAACCCGAGAGCTGAAGATGATCCGCCATGTGCGCTTTCTGATGGCTTGTAAAGCTTTTATAAATGAGGCTCGGTCATTAGAGCCAGAATTAGTGGTTTGTAAAACATTCAGCAAAGCCATAAATCCCTTCTTTCTTCTTCTGATACAAAGGCAGGGACACTGGGGAAGCCACCGGCACACAATGATCATATGACTACCTTGGTGAAGGTGACTGATCCCCACTCTCGTGGGGTAATGCGAGAAAACTTTCAGTAGGACACTGGGATTCTTCATGGGTTTAAAGGACAAGGAAATGCCTATTTCCTTGGGGGTGACAAATGTTAGGCACCCCCAAGTGATTATATATCCTTACACCCTGGGCCAGTGCTCCTATCAGCAGCCCAAAACTGCACCAGCCCAAGCACCACGGAGCGATCACTTGCTTCTTCTTCTTGCGGCTGCGCATGTGCAGTAGAGTGAAAAGCCAAAGTGTAATGAAGAAGTCGACTATTTCTTTCTACTACACATGCTTCTGCCCCGGGAAATTTGAAGAAAGAAGAAGCAGGAAAACTATTGCTACGTGATGCTCACTGGAAGAATCCCAGGCTGGTGCAGTTTTATACTGATAGGAACACTGGTGTGTCAGGTAAATATATATAATCACTTGGGGGTGCATAACTTTTGTCACCCCAATTAAATATGCCTTTCCTTCTTCTTTAAAGGGATATGGACCCTACATGATCACTCACTAGCATGACATTCCCAGGGCATAATTCCCAGCAGATGACATTCTTTCAAAAAGCAAAACCACTGCCCATTGCTAAGATTTGTTTAATCAATTTCCTTAATTATTATTGTAATATCTAATTTCCCAAAGGGCATTTTCTGGCAAATGGATCTCTTTTGTCCTACCTCCTACATATTTAGCCTGCAAAGGGATGGGCCTCTGGACAAGTGAATAGACAGGAAAGTGGCTGGAATTTCAGGTCAAAATATGTTTCTGCCTCAAGTATGCCCAACCTTTTTTTTCCCATGAGCCACACAAATAAAAAAAAGTTGGGGAGCAACACAATCATGAAAAATGTTCCTAGGGGTGCCCAATAAGGCCTATGACTGGTTCCTTGGTAGCCCCTATGTGGACTGACAAATTGTAGGAGGCTCTGTTTGGCTCTTCAGGCCTCTTAAGCTTGCTTCTGAGTCAGAAATCCAAAAATAAGCCCCTGCTTTGAGGCCACTGGGAGCAACATCCAAGGGGTTGGAAAACAACACATTGATCATGAACTATTCGTTGAGGATCACAGCTTTAAATCTAGCCCTTTGCTGTGGAACTAGGGCTCTAGTAGGTCCATAGCAAAGCTTCCCCTATCTCCAGTATAAAAGAGATACTCAGGCCCAGCTATTTAGGATCTTGGATCCCTATGAGACTTACCATATCCAGTCTGTGACACCAGCTCAGCGGCACCCCCGATTGGCTTTGTAAAGACTCCCACAATTCCTTTTCCCACTCCTGAGATGACGCCTTTGGCCTTGTGTCCTGCCGACCCTTGGGCCTCGGAAGTCCGCTGGAAGTTCTGCATGGGCTGATCCACAATGCCGGCTATTGCACCTGAAACAACAGCAACAAATCACAAGTGTGACGTCTTCAGATAAGGTTCAATATACTATGGAACTGACAGCCCTCCCTCTGTTTTATGCATCTACCAGCGATCCAAATGTTACAGGCAAAGTTCCTCCTAGGGCCCATCAGGCAGCCTGGCATCTAGGGCCCGCTCAATGCACCATTACATACAGGCATGGGACCTGTTTTCCAGAATGCTCGGGAACTGGGGTTTTCTGTATAAGGGGTCTTATTGTAATTTTGATCTCTATATATTAAGTCTACTAAAAAATCATTTTAACATTCATTAAAGCCAATAGGATTGTTTTACCTCCCATAAGGATTAATTATATCTTAGTTGGGATCAAGTAAAAGGTACTGTTTTATTATTACAGAGAAAAAGGAAATCATTTTTAAAGAGTAACTTGATTATAATGGAGCCTATGGAAGATGGCCTTCCTGCAATGCCCAGCTGTCTGGATAATGGCTTTCTACAAAACGGATCCCATACCTTTACTTCAATGTGCTAAATAGTATCTTTATCACTCAGAGCTGATGACATTTCTCATACAATGGGAGATTCCCTGGTAACCTGAGACCCCAGCATCCGACTCCTAGGAATATAGAAGACCCATCATGCAATTAGACTGCTTGCTTGGAGCACATTGCAGTGACTGCGCCTGGTTAATAGTCTATGTTAGGAATTAAACAGATGCTGGGAAACGTCTTGCTGTGGTGGAATTAGCATTTTTCATCCTTCTGAAAGCCTCGGGCCTAAACTAGAGAAGACTAACCGCTTCCAGCCAATATGTGATCTTTTTCTAATTTTATTTTGGCTTTGCACTCTCGCCTTGTTTAAATACTAATACAGCTTGTGAAATTCGATCGCCTTGCGTTGGGTTCTGAAACACTTCATTGCTTTGTGGGGAATAAGAAAACTGTACGTTCATCCCGGGACCCCGGCCGTTCCATCTTGATTTTATGATGTTGCTTTTTCATGTCTTCTACAGTTTCCCCCTTTAGATATCTGGGCTGGGGAGATTTAGAAGGGCTTTTGAGCAAGGAGGTGACATTCAAAAAGCTGTCAGTGCCGCTCTCCTGCCTACTATCTCCAATAACAAGAACATAGTTCTGCTGGTGCATAATGCACACACGCATCATTGGGGAATCTGCAGCTTTTATTTGTTTTGGAGTAAGTGCTTTGAAATATGTGGGACGCCATAAAGATGGCTGAAGCGGAGATTGTTCCCATGACCTCTTCTCTCTCGTCACTCATTGCGGCACCACTCAGATGGCTTTACAGTCTCAGACGGGGGGTTATTGTTCTGCATGCGCCTCCATACTGGAGCATTAATGAAAAAGATCTTGGGCGCAAGGAAATGACTCTATAGAAATTAACTGTATGTAACTGTAGCCCTGCTTCTTCCTAGAAATGTAAAGGAGCACATACAGTTGTGCTCATAAGTTTACATACGCTGGCAGAATTTATGATTTCTTAACCATTTTTCAGACAATATGAATGATAACACAAAAACTTTTCTTTCACTCATGGTTAGTGGTTGGCTGAAGCCATTTATTGTCAAACAACTGTATTTACTCTTTTTAAATCATTATCACTACACAAACTACCCAAATGACCCTGATCAAAAGTTTACACACCCCAGTTCTTAATACCGTGTATTGCCCCCTTTAACATCAATGACAGCTTGAAGTCTTTTGTGGCAGTTGTGGATGAGGCTCTTTATCTTCTCAGACAAAGGTAAAGCTGCCCATTCTTCCTGGCAAAAAGTCTCCAGTTCCCTGGGTAAATTCTTGGGTGTCTGTCTTGTATGAACTGCACGTTTGAGGTCTCCCCAGAGTGGCTCAATGATATTGAGACTGTCAGGAGACTGAGATGGCCACTCCAGAACCTTCACTTTATTTTGCTGTAGCCAATGACAGGTCCACTTGGCCTTGTGTTTTGGATCATTGTCATGTTGGAATGTCCAAGTACGTCCCATGTGCAGCTTCTGGGCTGATGAGTGCAAATTTTCCTCCAGTATTTTTTGTATTTCACCTGAAGTTATTTGTGGGGTTTTCCTTGCATCCTGAACAATTTTTCTGGAAGTTGTGGCTGAAATTTTAGTTGGTCTACCTGACCGTGATTTGGTTTCAACAGAACCCCTAATTTTCCACTTCTTTATTAGAGTTTGAACACTGCTGATTGGCATTCTCAATTCCTTTGATATTTTCTTGTATCCCTTTGCTGTTTTATAGAGTTCAACTACCTTTTCCTGCAGATCCTTTGACAATTCTTTTGCTTTTCTCATGACTTAGAATCCAAAAAACATGAGTGCAGCACTGGATGAAAGATACAAGGGTCTGTCAGGAGTCCAGAAAGTCATTGACCTTTTATACACACCCACTAATTACCAGCAAACAGATCACAGGGGAAGATGGTTACCTTTAATAGCCATTCTAACCCTTTTGTGTCAAGTTGTGTGCATGTTATCAGGCCAAATCACCAGGGGATGGAAACTTTTGATCAGGGTCATTTGGGTAGTTTGTGTAGTGATTCTGATTTAAAAAGAGTAAACACAGTTGTTTGACAATAAATGGCTTCAGCCAACCACTAACCATGAGTGAAAGAAAAGTTTTTGTGTTATCATTTGTGTTATCATTCATATTCTCTGAAAAATGGTTAAGTAATCATAAATTCTACCTGGATATGTAAACTGATGAGCACAAGTATATCCCAGAAAAACAAATGCAGGTGTTGGATATGATTTTTGGAAATTCGTTATCCAGATAACAGGAAGGTCATCTCCCTATAGAATCCATTATAATAAAATAATTCATATTTTTTTACAATTATTTCCTTATTCCCTGTAATAAGAAGTCCGTACCTTGTACATGATCCGAATTAAGATATAATGAATATTTATTGGGGATAAAATATTTGTATTGGCTTTAATTAATGTTAAAATGATTTTTTAGTAGACTAAATATTGATCCCTTATCTGAAAAACCCCAGGTCCCAAGCATTCTGGATAACAGGTCCCATACTTGTACCTTGTAAGGCTATTCTTACTACTGTCTCTATTGATATGTAATCTTTTACTTACAGCTGGTGGCGCTGTTTTAATGAGCCCAAGAGCAAAACAGGCTCATGGCTCATTAGAGCAGGAGAGATGGATGGATAGATATGGATGGATAGATAGACCTTACAGGTCATGGCTGGAGAATGGTTTAAATAACGTCTCTGTCACCTCTGATGGGAATTCGGAGGGATTGCCCTGTACCACTCCCCATTGTTAGTCATAATTGACTTCCACAAGCTCAGAGCCCACATATAAGCTTAGTCACTCTTCCTCTGAGGATCTTGTGGCTCTAATTGATTGAGCAAATGTACCAGAGAGTAGGAAACTCTCTGGATCGGCTCAGAGCCTTCTCCCTGGCAATGGAATGTCCACGGTGGATCTGATGTTCCAAGTCTCACATTAAGATCATGCAAAACGACACTTAAAGGAGAACTAAACCCTATAAATAAATACAGCTAAAATGCCACCTTTTATTTAATGAACCTGTTGCACCAGCCTAAAGTTTCAGTTTGTCAATAGCAGCAATGATCCAGGACTTCAAACTTGTCACAGGGGGTCACCATCTTGGAAAGTGTCTGTGACACTCACATGCTCAGTGGGCTCTGAGCAGCTGTTGAGAAGCTAAGCTTAGGGGTCGTGACTAATTATCCAGCAGAAAATTAGGTTCCCTTGTAATATAAGCTGATGGTACAGGTTTGCTGATTATTAAATTCTGATGCTAATTGCACTGGTTTCTAATGATCTGTATTAATGACTAATCAGCCTTATATTGTGACTATATTTCTATTCTATGTGTACTGTATATTGTGAGTGGGTCCCTAAGCTCAGTAAGTGACAGCAGCACAGAGCATGTGAATCAGTGAATCAGAAAAGAAGATGGGGAGCTACTGGGGCATCTACTGGGGAGACACAGATCTTTACTGCTAAAGGGCTGTGGTTGCCTTGGGCTGGTACACAAGCACAAAACATCATGTACAACATTTCTACCTACTTCTGTAGTTAATTTTAGTTCTCCTTTAAACCCCTCTGCTTCGGTCACACGTAAGACCCGCACTGATGGGGGACACCACTATAGTGACTGCAATGCTAATAGTTTTCAGCTTGCCACTAGCTGATTTTGTAGTGTAACATGTCCTTTGGCTGCTGGGATATGTAGTATATAACATTTACATAATTAATTTGCCATAACCACATGTATTTAGGCAACTTGAGTACAAGGCACAAACAAGCTTGTTGTAATATCCTAAAAAAACCAAATCCCTAAGATTGACCTTATTAACCAATAAACATTCCCTCTGACTGAGCCTCATCCCTTTCCATGAGAGCGAGGGTTGGGATTTAAAGGGTAAAGCAACGTTTCTCTATGTTCCTGCATAACACAGTGCTTCTTTCCTGGCAGCCGGTGGCTACGAATAACTGGGTAATGGGCACATGTAGCCTCCTCAGACAGTCTGTGAAAGACACTGGCCATGTAAATGTTTATGCCACAGTTCCTGCAGAACAAACCAAAGAGGACTGATTAGCCGTCCCCCCGGTACAGATAGCAGGGCTGCAGGGATGATTGTTTTTGTTTGAAAACCACTTGAGCGGAGAGCAAATGTCATGTAAACTCAGCCGAGGATCCTCATTTGTTAATGGGCTCCAGGGCAAAGTGACTCAGCCTGGTGTGGTTAGAGCAGCTGCAGCTTTTAGTTGTGGATACACATCCCAGCGCTTCTATGAAAATACCACAAAGGGGTCAAGATCCAGGCTTACCTAGAACAACCTGCACGGGGCCCGGCTGATGCTGAGCAGTGTTCTTTCCACCTTGGAGAGGCTCCAACACACAGTTCACTCTCTTTTCGGTTAAATTAAAGGCCATTTAGCGAACACAGTAACCTGCACTGTTTAAGGCACTGCTGCTTCTGTAACCCTTTCTTAGGGGGAGCCAATGATTAAGTGTCAGATGGACATGAAACGCGTAAGGTTTGAGATGATTGTTCAATAAAGTATTTTCCTTTTTTGGTCTGACTTGGTATGGCTTCAAGTGCGCCCTACATCCTTCATTGTTTTGTTGCTACACGATCTATATCCCCTCACTTGAGCTGAGAGCCTGGAGCACCTGGGCCATCCCTCTACTCGGGGAGTCTTTATTAGCAGTAGTATTTAGGCTAACCATTTATCTTTTGGCTGAAAACCCTTTCTTAGGGGATCCACATTAAAGGACAAGGAAAGTGTAAAATAGAATAAGGCTAGAAATGCTGTATTTTGTATGCTAAACATAAACATGAACTTACTGCACCACAAGCCTAATCAAACAAATGATTTATGCTTTCAAAGTTGGCCACAGGGGGCTGTCATCTTGTATCTTTGTTATACATCTTTGCAAGACTAGACTACATACACATGCTCAGTGTGATCTGGGCTTCTTAGGATCGTTATAAATTATCAAAACAGCACAAGTCAAATAATATCTGCCAGAAGCCGATACAGCAAGACTGATTAATAATCAGAATATACAGACTGCACTGGGTCCTGTGATGTCATGTAATCTAATGTGGATTTTATAGTTTTTGTATTGTTTAATACAACCTTTCTCCAACTCTGCAGAACCAGTGGCTGCAGCAAAATAATCCTCCAAATAGAATCCCAGTTTATCTGTTTAAATCTGGCTCCATGATCTTTGTCCCTGCAGCTGGAGTTGGAAATAGTCAAGGGGATGTAAAGGCAAAAATAAAATCCAATACAAATATCTACACAGCTTCCAACTGCTCTACAGGGAAACAAAGCTGCTGGAGTTCTGCATGGCTGGGTAGTAAGGCAGGCTCTCCCCCTGCTGTTAATAAATATTATTGTTTCCCTGCACAGCAGTTAGGGACCATCTGAAAATTCCTATAAACAGAAGTAAATGAAGGCCAATTTCACTGCATACAGTCAGGTTTCTTTTAAAAGCAGTACACATTTTTTAATCAAAGTATATTGGAGATAGATTTCAGATTATTTTTTTGCCTTTCCTTGTCCTTTAAGTCTGGGAGTCAGTTTCAAGAGTTGGCTTAGCATGAGATCATGGGGAACCAGCCTAAACAGCAAGAGGATCCATTATGAGTCCCATATATATGGTTTAGGGGCTGTTAGTAGGACATTGGCCCCAACAGTAACAGCTTCCAATTTATTTCAGTATTTTCTGTTATTTATATGGCACTGACATATTCTGCAGCTGGAGCTTAAAACCCAAGGTCTAATCAAACAGCCTCTAAGTTTTTGGAGTGGAAACAGGAGAACCCGGAGAGAGCCATGCAGACACAGGGAGAACATACAAACTAGGGAACCCTGAAAACTTTTGCTAAAGAATTTCGAAACGAATCTCAATTTGCATATGCAAATTAGGAGTGGGAAAGTGAAAACTTCCTTGTTTTGTGACAAAAAGTCATGTGATTTACCTCCCTGTCCCTAATTTGCATATGCAAATTAGGATTCAGTTCAGCTGGGCAAAGGGATTTGGCCAAATCCAAATCCTGCTAAAAAAGGCCGAATCCCGAACCGAATCGTGGATTTGATGCATCCCTAATACAAACTCCCAGCAGGAATCTGCTCTGATAGAATCCGGCCGAGTCCTAGTCCCCAAATGCTGGGGGCAACAGCACTAACCCTTGTGCCACTGTCCTGTTCCGTAGGAATTGCCGGTATACTGTGGTGTATAGAGCCTGCTTGTAGAACCTTATTGAAGGACACAATCGCTTAACTATGCCATGATTGGGGATTCCCTTACAGATTTCCAGGATCATACATAGATCAGCCCAGGCCCGGACTGGCAATCTGTGGGTTAGGGCAAATGCCAGATGGGCTGCTATAAGGTGCCATAGAAAGTCAGTATTTAGTGGGCTGGTGGGGACTGTTTGGGCCTCTTTTTGGGCTGATTGGGCCTCTGTGTACCTGAAATGCCAGGGCCTATTTTAATTCTCAGTCCAGTCCTGGATCAGCCTGGCCCCAGAAGGGAACTACATTCTGGGGCCCATTGCTTAACCTCTCTCTCTCTGCAATGATATCTGCTGGGGTTTAGCAAAATCTAAAGTTATAGTGCCAGACAGAAGTGTCCTTTAAATAAGTGAAATTACCGAGGAGGCTGAGGCCCAGGCGGGACAGTCCCTGTTTCAGACCTTCCCCCAGGTTGTCAGGCAGTTGCCTCCTCCACTCTTCCTGCCGGTTGTAATGTTCCTCATCTAGAGACAGTCTGTCCATGTTCCGTGCCAGGCTGGTGGCCAGGTTAGTCAGGGATGTTAGTGTTCCTGCAGAGGAATGGAGAAATGTTAGTGTGTCTGCAAATACCTGGGAACAAAATGGTGCAGCACAAAAACCCATGAATGAAAGATAACTCAGGAGATCACACATGCTGGCCCATGAGGCCCAAAGATAGGGGTGGCCCCAGAATAAACCTTCTGCCAAGGTCTCATTTACCTACTTGCTCAGCTCCTAGTCCAGGCCATGTAGACAACAAGAGTTTAAATAAGGGGATACAGCAGTGTGGCATATTAACCAATCAGCTGGTAGCCTTTCCTGTTTTGCAGTTTGAAAGCAAGTATCTGATTGGGTGTTAGGACTGGGGCAAACATTCTATTTGTTATCATATAATCCCAAAAGCAAGTCTGCTCGGTATTCTGGTGTGAGAATAAACACATGGCCTGGTTAAAGGGGTGCTTCACCTTTAAGTTAACTTTTAGTAGGTTATAGAATGGCTATTTCTAAGCAACTTTTCAATTGGACTTCATTTTCTCATTTTTATAGTTTCTGAATTATTTGTCTCCTTCTTTTGACTCTTTCCTGATTTCAAATAGGGGTCACTGAGCCCATCTAAAAAACAAATGCTCTGTAAGGGCAGGGGCACACAGGCAGATTTGAGTTGATTTAGTTGCCTGGCGAGTGAATGCCTCTTCTTCAGGTCGACAATCTCCCCGATCTGCCTTCCACCTGCTAAGATTAAAACTCGCCTACAGCAATGGCACTCGCGGTGCTTCAATTTCCAAAATTGCCTGAAGTTGCCTCACAGGGAAACTTCGGGTGACTTCGGAAATCGAAGTGCCACGAGTGCCATTGCCGCAGGTGATTTTTTCATCATAGCAGACAGATCGGGGAGATTGTCGACCAGAAGAAGAGCCGATTAGTCACCAGGCGACTAAATCTCCCCGAATCTGCCCGTGTTACCATTCCATAAGGCTTAGTCCAGACGGGGAGATTCGGGGGCGATTCGTCGCCTGGCGACTTCTCGCCACGAATCTCCCCGTCTGGACTAAGCTTTAGACTACACGCATTTTTATTGCTACTTTTTATTACCCTTCTTTCTATTCAGGCCTCTCCTATATCATATTATAAAGAGGATCACAGAGGCCCCCCCTTCAGACTAGAAGAAAAGGACTTTCATTTGAAGCAGTGTAGGTGGTTCTTCACAGTGAGGACAGTGAGGTTGTGGAATGCACTGCCGGGTGATGTTGTGATGCTCATTCTGTTGATGCTTTTAAAAGGGGTTTGGATGATTTTTTTGGACAGACATAATATCAAAGGCTATTGTGATACTAAACTCTACAGTTAGTATATGGGCATATATAATGTATGTGAAGGCATGAAGGGGTGTTTGTATGTATGCTGGGTTTTAATTTTTTCAACCCAATTTAACTACGTAACTACTATGTAACTATTCCAGTCTCTTATTCCAGTCAATGCATGGTTGCTAGAGGTAATTTGGGCCCTAATAACCAGATTGCTGAAATTGCAAGCTGGAGAACTGATGAATGAAAATGTAAATAACTCCCCCCAAACCCCCCAAAATCCAGCATTCTAAATAACAGGTCCTTTACTTGTCATCATGAAGCCATCAGACAATGGCACTGCCTTTCCACTAGATGTCAGTGTTTGTGTAGAATTGCATCTCGTCAGTGGCTGGCTAATAGCGTGCAGCAATAGAGAATATGTTCCTACATTCATCACAAGCAGAGAGCTGTACAGCCAGCGTCATGTTACTCCTGAGGGGACACGGGCTTCAAAAGCACAATGTTTATTTTGAAGGCTTCCCGCACAGGAGATGTGTATATATATATATATATATATATATATATATATATATATATATATATATATATATATATATATATATATATATATATATATATATATATATATATATATATAACTTTGTTAAGGGAGAAATATATTCCAAAAGTTTATTATATTCATGCGAGCTAAAAATACTACTTGTCCTATTAATTCCTCACACGCACTGTATAATTCAGCAGGTCTTTCCCCTAACGTGACCACACAAATGGAAGCCATGAACTGCAGCACAGGCAGGGCCACGCTTGGATTAGACGGGGCCCCTGGCAATATAGGATACATTTCCCATCATCCATTGCTAACAAAATTAGCAAATACGTGCTGAAATAGGGGTACCCAACTCTGCTAGGGCCCCACTGGCTCCCATATTCCTAGGTTCCTCCTGGGCCTCTGCTGCAAGTCTCACCATTCTCAAGCTGTCTGGGATGCTGGAGTTGTAGTTCAACAGCTTGTAAAACTGAAGGTTGGGCATTCCAGGATTCCTGCCTTTATTTAGCACTGTAAGTGCATGTCCATTTTATACACATTTTATACCAAATCATCTACAACCTGCTTGGAAAAAGGGGTCCAAATCTTGCTTGATAAAGGGGCCCTGAGTCTTGTTAAAAAGACTCCACTGGCTGTAGTTTTAGCCGGTGCCAAATACTTTTTGTTGGTCTTTGTGCATATGGTTACAATGTAGGTCGCTGGAATTTCCAAGCAAATGGAATTGTTTTTCAAAGCACAAAAGTGTTATGTGTCTTACTTTTATTATCAATTTCAAATCTGTTATAAGGGATGAGTACATGTTACTACAGCCACTTATCTTCTGTGAATGAGGTCCAAGTTAGCGTTTCTGCAGTGGTAGGACAATGTGGCGGCTATGTGGGATAGCAGCAGTGGTGTAACTATGGAGGCCACGCCCAGCCTGCTTCCTCTGTAGTTATGCCCCTGTATCACAGGTATAGTAGTACGAATGTAATTAGTCTGCATAATGGGATAATACAGTACCACGTATGTCACAATGAGTTTATCATATTATAAACTTATCTTATGATAAACTCATACTAATTACATTTCAAATACTTGTTTTGTAATGACTTTTTGTATAATTGATTGTATAATTGATTTATTAGTGGTTGTCACACTATTTGATTAATTTAATACTTATATAATATTTCTTGGCCAATCAACATATTAATAATCAGATATTGTTTTGTTGGTTTGGTCTCTATTTTTATATATGTAATCCCTTACTAATTCTATTAATTGATTAATTATTTGTTATTGATTTGATTAATTATAAATTATATTGGATTGAATTATTTAAAAAATGACGTAACATTATGGTTGATTTGATGAAACCTCGTTTTGTAGTATCATCCAACACTCATAAGTCCCGGTTATACGGGAGAGTGTTGCAAGGGTTAAGGTTTTTAATGGGGGTTTTACCTTTTAAATGTTCACATGGATGGGTTTAGCACAGCTTTTGGAAAAGTGGTTTTATCCAAGAAACAAGGCAAGCATGTGTGGGATATACATTTTGCTCATTTTTTAAATGAAGATTCAATAAAGTGGTGATTTTAAGCCCACCGGTGCTCTATGCTTTATCAGTTCTCTATAGTAGCAGTGGGATAATAGTCTCTGGGAAGGGAGTATGGCTGTGGGATAGCAGGTATAGTAGGGAGAGATGGTGCCTATAGTAACAGTGGGATAATAGTCTCTGGGAAGGGAGTTTGACTGTGGGATAGCAGGTATAGTAGGGAGAGATGGTGCCTATAGTAACAGTGGGATAATAGTCTCTGGGAAGGGAGTGTGACTGTGGGATAGCAGGTATAGTAGGGAGAGATGGTGCCTATAGTAACAGTGGATAATAGTCTCTGGGAAGGGAGTGTGACTGTGGGATAGCAGGTATAGTAGGGAGAGATGGTGCCTATAGTAACAGTGGGATAATAGTCTCTGGGAAGGGAGTGTGACTGTGGGATAGCAGGTATAGTAGGGAGAGATGGTGCCTATAGTAACAGTGGGATAATAGTCTCTGGGAAGGGAGTGTGACTGTGGGATAGCAGGTATAGTAGGGAGAGATGGTGCCTATAGTAACAGTGGATAATAGTCTCTGGGAAGGGAGTGTGACTGTGGGATAGCAGGTATAGTAGGGAGAGATGGTGCCTATAGTAACAGTGGGATAATAGTCTCTGGAAAGGGACTGGGGCTGTGGGATAGCAGGTATAGTAGGGAGAGATGGTGCCTATAGTAACAGTGGATAATAGTCTCTGGAAAGGGACTGGGGCTGTGGGATAGCAGGTATAGTAAGGATATAGTTTTGACATAGCTGGTATAGTTGCCTAGCATTCTTTTTATAGAATAACTATGACTTCTTGTCATTTTTATCTTGTGACATCCTTACATACCTTTGGAGATGTGTTTAACAAAGGAGGTTGTGCCTCTGGAGACTCCGCTTACGAATGCTCCTGGGCCCCTGGTGAGTCCCTCATATGGAAGCCTGAAGAAGTCAGCAATGCCGTTCCCAATACTTCTGACCAAGTTGGCTGGACTTCCAAGTATTTCCAAAGATCCAACAACCCAGCCTTGGAAGGAGACAGAATAGATCTCATTTAGTGCGTGACAAGAAACAGAAATCATATGTTCCAGTTCGGCATCCATGTTGCCTGTGTACATGGGATAATGCAATGGAAAAGGTGAATAGGGAGATGTTTAACAAAGACACTCAAACATGGAGAACAGGGCTAGACTGTGGCTTCCTAACTACAAAGTTCTGTGCTGAGCAGACCCAAGGCACCCAGTGTCTAGCCAGCAATACCATCCAGACATTGGAGAACTGTTCCACAAGTGCTGAACATAAAAGACCGGCATGAATGGTGCTTTTTTGAAAGCAAGTTATTGGATGCCAATATGGCATTTCATCTGAGTGACCTGGGCTTCAGAATGGGTTTGCTTTTTGGACTCGTCACTGGTAGGAATGCGGTGCCAGGGATTATGAGCTGTTGGCAGGGCCCCACTGCAGACTTACTTATTGTAGCCATGTGTATAGTGAAGCCAGGCTGCTTCTTTTTGCCACTTCCAGAAAGACGGGGCGTAATCTGTGTCCTAGTTTGGGTCAGCAAAAGGGTTAAGTGCATCAGTGTGAGCTAATGGCATGAAGAACATGATAAATGCAGTGCATTTGTATATGATTAGCTTTGCTTTCGGGCCAGACAAGTATTTATTTTTACATGAAAATTCCAAGCTGCACCAAGAAGCCGGGCTGAGTATGTCCTCACATAACATGGGCCTCGACAAAGGCAATTCCCCTGGTACCGTTTAATTGCTTCTGGATGCGGGCTTTACGTTTTTATTAGTGTTCTAAGCCTGAATGCGAGTGGCTGACAGCTCATGAGAGAATACTATCAGCGTGGAATAACAAACGCATCATATCTTCCTTCCTAAAATCCAAAATTCTCGTCTATAACATTCACCAGACCCCCGCGCACACACATAAACTGTACTCGCTACCCAGATCATCATGCTTTCCACACTTGGGGGGTCACAACTCAATTCACTGTGTGTGCGACCAACTCGCCCTCAGGAAAACTTTCTCCTTTTAATGTATTCATGGATTATGCTCAATTTATTGAGTCCCCAAGAATGACTCTTCATTTAACATAATGACCCATAATATTTTTAGGCCAAAAACAGGAGGTACTATAGACTTGTCTATAAAATGTAGTCCAGGGCCCCTACTAACATCTATGTCAAAATGACCACAAGTTTCCAATTCCAACCTATTTTCCATCTAGAGCAGTAATCTCCAACCAGTGGCTCACGAAAAACATATTGTTCAACAACGCCTTGGATGTTGCTCCCAATGATCTCAAAGCAGATGCTTATTTTTTAATTCCTGGACAGGAGGCAATTTTTGGTTACATACAACCCAGGTGTACTACTAAATAGAGACTACTGCAGGCTGTCAGTCCACATAGCGGCTAACAAATAGCCAATTGCAGCACTTATTTAGCACCCCAGGGACCTTTTCTGCTCCCCAACTATTTTTATATTTGATTGGCTCACAGGTAAAAAAAGATTGGGGCCCCTAATCTAGAGCTTCCAAAAATAGAAACATTCACTGTATACAAAAGAACAAGGTCCACATGGAATAAGTTTGCTGAGATGGGAAGGCACTGAGCCTTGACCTCCACCTGACACCTGTTGGATAAAGAAATAGGATAGTGACCCCAGGCCTGACCCTCAACCTCACTGCCCAGCTCATCCATGCTCTTGTGCCTGAATGGAACCCCAAGCCTTTTTAGCTGTGAGCCACATTCAGATGTAAAAAGAATTATGGAGCACCACAAGCATGAAAAATGTTCCTGAGTGGTGCAAAATAAGAGCTGTAATTGCCTATTTGATAGCCCTATGTGAACTGGCGCCTAAAGGGGGTTCTGTTTGGCTGTACACCTGGTGTTTATACAACCAAAACTTGTCTCCAAGCCTGAAATTCAAAAATAATCACCTGCTTTGAGGTCACTGGGAGCAACATCCAAGGGGTTGGTGAGGAACATGTTACTCAAGAACCAATGGTTGGGGATCACTGTTCTAGAGGAAAGCCTAACCAGAAGAGTTGAAGCTGTGATAGCAGCAAATGGAGGAGCAAATTCATATTAATTGCCGTGGTTTTGGAATGAGATGATGGACAGACAGGTGTCCAGAAAACTCTTGGCCTTTAAGTGTGGCATTTATTGGTCACCTGAAAGCAAGCATTAGTGGCTCAGGGTTAGTAGACTAGATGCAAAATTTATTACATTACCCAGAATAACATATGTACCCTAATAGAACTGGGACAATAATAAATATCTGATTTTGTTTATCTATCTATCTATCTATCTATATATATATATTGCAGTGGGGAAATGACACGCTTAGAAGTTAAAAAGAAACCCCTATAATGAGAGAGGCTTTTAAGCCTGTACATGTGTTGTCATGTGGCTCTTTAATCATGTGGTTCATCTAAGAGACCAATTCATCAAACAGAGATTTTGTTTTTTAAACCTAACAACTGAAAAAAAAAACTTCCTTCCCCTCCTCACTGCTTAATAAATCTACTGTGAGGCTTCAGGAATGGGAAGAGATCACAGAGGAGCAGTGCCGGGGCTTCACACGTGCCAGATACATGCCAGCACACTTCATTTTGATCATTCTTTTTATTGCTGGGGAACGTTCAAAAGAAATCACATCTTGTGGTTGAACACAACTTCATCAGCGGATGACAGAAAGACCTCACTTTAAATACGTTCTCTTCAAGCCCAGTGCTCAGCAGGCAAACACAATCTAGCTTTGTGGTCATGTTGGGTTAACAAAGAGATGTCCAGCCTTAGCTCTTGCTCAACTGCAAATCTCAGAAGCCCTTCATGGCCACTAACCTGTTGCTATGTAGCAGTCAGTGCAAGAGCCAGGCCTTGCTTTCAGGGTGGGAGGCACCCAAGCCTGCTCACTTGGCTCTCTTGCTCCTACCAATCCCCTTCTGTCCAGCTTGCAATCTAATCACCCACCCCAGGCCTTTGTGGCCTTTCACAAATCCAGTCCCAACAAGAGTTAGAACCCTGGCAATGCAGGAAGATTGGTCATTGGTGGTTGTTGGCGGGAGATGATATAAATAAGGATGTCTAATACAGCCCTCCAGCTGTGTTTTTGAGGGTTTATTTGAATGAACTTATAGCATTATTTAGAGAGTGATATTTTGAGGCAATTCGCAATTGGTTTTAATTTTTTTACAATTTTTTGATTATTATTTAGCTTTTCATTCAGCAGCTCGGCAGATTGCAATTTCAGCAGTCTGGTTGCTAGGGTCCGAATTATCCTACCAACCATGCACTAATTTGAATAAGAGAGTGCCTGAATAGAAAGATAGCAAAAAAGTAGCAAGAACAATATATTTGTAGCCTTCCAGAAAATTTGTTTTTTTAGATGGGGGTCAGAATATCACTCTCTACATCAAGGGTCCCAACCTTTTTTTTACCTGTGAGCCACATTCAAAAATAAAAAGAGTTGGGGAGCAGCACAGGCATGCAAAAAGTTCATGGGGTGCCAAATAAGGGATGTGATTGGTAGCCCCTATGTTGACTGGCAATCTACAGGAGACTCCATTTGGCAGTATCCCCAAGCCTGGAATTCAAAAATAAGCACCTGCTTTGTGGCGACTGGGAGCAACATCCAAGGGGTTGGTAAGCTACTAGTTGGGGATCACTGCTCTACATCAACTTCATTTAAAGGCAAACAGGCCCTTTAAGAGCTAATATACTGTAGCTCCAAACTAGACTGCTGGAAAAACAATGGGTTTGTCAAGTCTCATTCTTCATTGCCAAATTACTGCTCTATTTAATCTCCAGTTTTGTAAAACAGTACCATATCCCCCCCACCCTTTCCCCCCGGCTGATTAGTAGTTCCTGGTTAGTAGTGAGTAGAGGAGAATAGATAATAAAATGGATGTATGCTACTAAAGACCAGAGTACCTGGGCGAGGGTGCCGAGTATCTGTAACAGGCCATGTGGGCATTTAACTAACTGAAGGAATAAAATCACAGAAGCATTTAGTGAGAAGAATTCCAGCTCCACAGAAGGTTTGTCCATGCGTCGGCCAACGGTTACAGAGAGAGGAATGAATGTGCTACATGTGCATTAGAATTCCATGTGAAATCAGCGCCTTAGACAAGTCTGCTTCATTAGTGCACTGGCATGCACCCCCGTCTGCTTTGTCTCAGCTGCCGCAACGATCCCCCCCCCCCATGCTCGGCACAGGCTTCTCTATTGTGGTCTCTTGTTTTGAAGCTCCTTATGGAAGTCTCAGACGCAATGAGCTCAGCACCAGAACTATGTTAATGCGCTGCTGGTTTTATTTAAATCCCAAATTATTTATTTGTTAGAGACTGCTTCTTGTTCTTTCCTCTCCTTCCTTTCTACTCTGGCCCAACACACACTTGTGAAACCTCATATATTTTACTGGCCGGGGGACCAACTTCCTGTCACAGATGTTCTAAAGGAAAATCAAAGGTCACAAGCTCAGGCCCAAACTCCAGGTCCATCGGCGAGGGCCTGGTTTCACATCATGGACCTCTGACAAACACACAGCTGCCTTCAACTATTCTGCTCAACTGAACAAAATAACAGAAGGTTCCTAGAAGGGAAAGGAAGTGGAATGTGCTACTAAGCAACTCAACACCCGGCCCCACTGAGGGCCAAGGGGAGAAAATGTTTATTTAATGTCCTTCTGGTCAGTGAGCAACATGTTTCTTGCAGGAAACTATATTTGTATAAAGAGGAGAAACATTCAAACAGTCAACTTGGCTATGGTTCATGCCGTCAGCACTTGTACTAAGTCTGGGAAGTGGGCTGAGCTTTGTTTAAATTGAGAGGATTTAAATTTTGGGCCAAAATGACTTCAGAAAAACAAAATGGTATGAGAGTGTAAGATAAGGTATTCGAGGGTTAACTAAAGATCTGTGACAATCACCTGCTTGGGTAATACACACAATAATGAGTTATTACTTCCGAAAATGATAAGATCACTCTATTTATCAGTCTTAAAGGGGGATCTAAACGCAGAAAATGATTTGATGTTAACTCACTTAGAGCACTTAAGTGATTTACATCCATTGACCCTACTAATTGTCTATGAACTGTCTGTGGTCTTACAGTATGGATGCTGAGTTTCAGAGATAGCTGCTGAACGCCTGGTATTTGCGGTCTAAAACTGCTAATATCTCAGAAAAAGCTGATGGAAGAACATTTATTTAAATTGCAAAAGTGTTAAGAGAAGCACTGTGAGTAAATTCATTACTGATCAATTAATTAATTGGTTTAGATGTTTACATGACTAACAAAAAAAGCTGGTCAGATCAGCAGCATATTGTCCTATTTGCAACACAGATGGAATTCTCAGCGGTAGCACTACCAGGGGGCTGGGGGTGTGACAGCAAAATCTGCATCCAGACATTTAGGGGTTTAGTCACATTACTAAGTATATCTGGGTACCCACAACACAATGTTCTCACCCACCCATAATGCACTTCCATATTAAAATGTATTAATTACATACCTATACTATACATACTTTTATTACAGATTTGCTCAAACATCACTGGTACGAAAATAATCCATAAGGAAAAAAATCAATTAATAACCTTAATATTTATCACTAGTAACCATATTACAAATAATCCTTGTTTCTGAGCTGGCAGGAAGTTACGCTGGGCAATCTCCATTTAAGGAGTAGGGGGGGGGCTAGTGTATTTGGTTCTGGACCAGTTGTTGTGAATCACAACATCTTATAAGCCCATTTTGTTCTTCTTTAGAAGCATCTCTGTTCTCTGTATATTGTTTTATTCTGCATATCTCTACAATGCTAACCAGTGGCATAACTAGATATTACTGGGCCCCAAGGCAAATCATTTTTCAAGCCCCCAAAATGTCTAGCCATTGACTTGTTTTACCAATATTTATTGAAACTGTATATGAATTAGGGCCTTGTGGGGCCCCTATACCCCTGCAGCTGCAGGGTCTGCTTTCTCTATAGTTACACCCCCGATGCTAACCAATTCTACAGGATTGTTAGGAGCAATAAACATGTATACAATGCTAGTGCCAAAGCTGCAGTACACAACTCCATTTCCCACACTCACCTGCTCTGAACAGGGCTCCTGCGGCATAATGCATAGCAAGGGCATGTACAAGCTGCCTGGCTGTGGTGAAGATAGGTCCACGTTCAAAAACAGAGAAAGACAATGGCGTGTGATCAGAGGCAATGTAGAGTTTGAGGGAGGCATGGATGCTGACCAGGAGGTTCACAGGTTGCACTGTTAGCTTCCGGAGCTTCACTGGATTGACCAGGGCTAACGCATATAGCCTCACTTGTTCCGGTATGCTCTGGGTAACCTTTGGTCCCGAGAACTTTACTCCACCATGCTGTATTTTGTTGTCTGGGAGGTAGGTATCAAAAAGCGTTTTAACATAGTAAACAAAAGTGTCTTCTAAGTAAAGTCGGGATGGTTTCATTTCAAAGCTAAGCTCATTCAGGTCATACAGTTCATGTTCCACTGACAGAGTAACAAAAAATTTCATGAAAGAACTTTCCTTGAAGGCTTCTAATTCTTTGGTGGACATTTGGAACCCATTTGACTTTGCCCATCTGCCACTATCACTTCTCTCCTCTTGGCAAACAAGAACTGGGAAATGGAAGTTGGATTTGTTGTACAACTGGTTGTCCACCTGTAGATCTCCACAGTACATCTCCAGGCTGTAGAATAAGGTGCTTCCACATGTTATATCCGCCTGGAGTTCCCGACACGGCTGCCTGAGATAGCTGCTAGCTGGCGTCACGTTAAAGAAGACATTATCCAGAGTAAGACGTAGAAGCTCCGATGATGTTTTATCATTTGTGACATCGTCAAATATTCCCAGGCTGAACTGGGTGATGAAGAATTTGACCATTACACTCTGACTCTGAGACCTGTGGATAATGAAGACACAAAGAACATTTAGTTCCTACAACAAGTACAATGTATAGCACTATTGCTAGAGTACTTGAGTAATACCTACTTTATAACAACCTAATACTGTAGCATTAATATTTTTATTGGACTTTATAATTAGTATTTTTAATATGTAACATTTCACAGGATAAGCCTTCGCACCAGTCCTTGACTTGCACATGCTCACAGCGCCTTAAAATTTCTCATTAACATTTTACAATCCTCTGTAGGATTTCGTAGGCTGTAGTCAGCCTATGATCAAGTGCCCAAGAAAAGCACAAAGTGTGTAAGGCTTTTTTGCAGATAATAAATAATTTAAGCAGCAATCCTTTGACTGAGATACAGTTTTGTGCCCAGAGTTGGACTGTCCCACTGGGATACCAGGAAAACTCCCAGTGGGCCTAGGTGTCAGTTGTCCCTTATGCTTCTTACCAGTTGGCCTATGTCATGGTCATTCCCTGTTTCTTTAAGGGGCTTAATGGAACAATAGAATATAGTAAGTAGAGATAAAAGACTATGAGAATAAAGAGGTTGAGTGAAGAGAGGAGGAATAATAGTTTGGAAAATTAGCCCACAGTCTAAGGTTTTCTGGTGGGCACACAGTTGGGGTTCTTTATAAAGATTAGCAATAGTATGGCTAGTACTATGAACAGCTTCAGCTTGATTGAGCACATTTAGTGGGGCTGTTCTGCAATGTTAGGCAAATTATCACTAAAACACAAAATGTTAAGGATTCTAGTAGACACTGTTAGGTCCTCAGTGAAGCAGAAATGCACATGGTGGGTTCTCTAGCCTTAAAGTAATTGCATTTTAAAAGAAGAGAGCAAGTAGTAAGGGTTGCTAATAATACTGCAACAATGTCAAGCTAACAGTATGCCGCTATGTACCTTAGGTTATCACAAAATTCATGTAGCCCTGGCTTTCTTTGAAGTATATTCTTGTCTGTGGAACCTCTGGCTTTTTGAACTTGTGTGTATAGTAATTCATATATCACATGCTATGTTCCCCTAGAGAGTGAGATCAGTGAATGTAACCTAAAGCTAATGACATAATCAGCCAATCTGATGTTCCTATCAGTCCCAATAAACCAGGTTTAATGTGCTTGAAAAAAACAAATTTCAACAATGATGTCGGAGCCCATACAACATACCTCCCAACATTTTGGAAATAAAAATAGGGACTCTAAAAACGGGACTATTGGGAGGTATGATACAATATATTCCCTAGCTTTATTGGACAGCAAAGTATACTGAGCAAAAGAGACAGGTAAATGTCATCCTTGTGTTTGTTTGTGGAAAGTGCTGGGAGTTTAGGAGCCTCGTTGTTGGAATATCTGCGAGTAGCAGAAAATCTCTGTTTTCCCAAATGCACTCCAGAGACTTTTCATACAGTCAGAGTTGGTCCTATAAAACTTCCATGAGTCACAGCTCACAATAAAAGGAGGTTGCTGTTTCATTTGATACCCAAAGTATCTCTCTGGCTGCTTCCAGCCTAAAGTGATTCACTTTATGGAGCTAAAAGAGCTTGGCAGAGGGCAGTGGTAATCAAATCATCTGTTTGATTTTCAGGGTATTCCACACAAAAGAGACAGTTAAAAACGCAGGCAGGCGTCGTTTAAGGATGCACGGAGCTGAAATGATAGGCAAAATGGGTCTGATGAAGTATCACAACAGCAGAAAATATGTTCTCAAACTTCACTCCAAAATCTGAATAATTTCAAAAGAAAACCCCCCACCACAATCATATTTTCATTCTCCAAGACCTGGAGGTTCTGACCTGATAAAATCAGCAATTCCATCACAAATGATCATATAACTGGGAAAATGAAGCAATTATCTGTACATCTATTCCCCAGCTGCATACTGCTTAGAATGTTTCCCTGAGTACTGTAAGTTCTGCTAATGAAAAGTGAATTCAAGCACTCCTATCTTACTGTTCCCTTTTTTTCTCATTGTAGAGCTTCCCTAGGTCCTTGAAAAGTATTGCCTACCACTAAAGGGCCAACAGGGTCAGACTAACCTACCAGATTGCCTGAAGCTCTCATGGTGGACCAAAGGCCTATGAGACATGGGGATAAGGCTAATAAGGCTAAAGACCAAGCAAACCAGTACCACCAATCCTACCCCTACATTTGTTTATTGCACAACAGTCAATAAAAGTAAGCCAGGAACAAACATCTCCCTTTTTAAAGACCAAAAAGGCAAGAAAGAGCATTTATAATACTTTTAAATGCCCTCTCGGTAACTCTGTGCTACAGAAATATTGCATAAAGCTATTTGTCCTTTTCACCCAATGAAATGTTTCTGTAAGGCGACATTCTGTCCCATCTGAACACTGTGTTACTGCCAGGAACCCTGCACAACTGTAAGATTGATAAGAATAGAAATCAGCCAACCAAACAAACAAAACAACATAACAAGTACAAGCTGGGGCCCATTCATAGATTTTACTTTTAGATTCTTTCTTTCTGTCTCAGTTTTCAATATGTCAGGCAGCTTTCCCACAACTCTCATATTCTCCTGTATTAGGCTTATATTTAACATACAGCACAGAGATATTAAACTCACATTAAGATTCACTGAATGGTTAATTAGCAACTAGTTAGGTGCATATTGCATACAGATCTTTCACTCTAATCAGGTTTTCTAGGAGCAGAAAATGTAAAGTTTGGTTATACCTTTTATTGGCTAACTGAATAGTAAAAATTGCAATATTTCGGGGCACACAGGCCCCTTCGTCAGGCAAAATACAAATGAAAGCTGGAAAGGCACATCATATATACTGTTAGATCACTGAAAAAGGGTTTAAAGGGGAAGTCAACCCTCCTGGCGCAAAACCCCTCCCTCTGTTAGCCCCTCCCTCCTCCCCTCCAGCCTACCTCACCCCCAGGCTATTGCCCATAACCTGTTAATTACCCCAAAGTACTGGTCCCCTGCAGGCAAGGGGTGCCATCTTGTCCTGCATCATCTTCTTCCTTGATCCTGCGGCGTTTGGCGGCAAATACGCAGTAGGACGCATTTTCCGGTTGCTACTACTGTGCAGGGGCCGAACTTCCCATAGTTTTCCGAAAAAGGAAATCAGAAAGCTATGTGAAGTTCGGGCATATGTGCAGTAGTACCAACCGGCAAATGCGTCCTAGTGTGCACGCACCGTCGGATCAAGGAAGAAGATGGCACCCGTGATCCTGCCTGGAGGGGACCTGGACTTTGGGGTAATTAACAAGTTAGGGGCAATAGCCCAGGGGGGGAGGTAGGCTGGGGGAGGAGGGAAGGGGGCCTACAGGGGGAGGAGTTTTATCGCAGGAGGCGTTGACTTCCCCTTTATGGGCAATAAATTAGTTAAGTTAAAGATAGACACAGATAATAAAAGTAATTAGGGTGGGTTGTAAATAGTCCAGGGGTCTAGATCCAGTCAGGTCACATAGTTTGAACTAAACCAAGACAGAATAAGGTAAGGTTAACACAACAGTGCAAATTAGGAATTACTCCACTTAATTTAGCTTAATTTACTTCCTTTTGCTTACACTTATATTTTCACCTTTACTCTTACCTACAACCACACAAATGCACACTTTTTCTAAATGTTCATTTATACTCATTTATAATCATACATTCAATTTTACTTTGCCTTTACTATTGTTTTACATTTTTTTAAAAACTGGGTGTTGGTTTGGGCAATCTCTCTCTCTTAAAAGCCGCTAGTTAAAGGTGGGGGAGGAGGTTCAGGAGACCAAGGTTCAGGAGACATTCACCTTAGGAGAAATCTACTTCAATTCATGCTATTATGCACTAGAGGCACTAGACTATACTATGACCAGAGGTAAACAAGTTAGGGACCACTGTGTGGGGTTTATCTTGACGTGGTATGGTGGCTTATCAACTTTATAACTAAAAACCCCTGTCTTTGTTAACTCATGCATTTGCCTATATACTGAATTACTTGTGAGATCGGGGACTATATACTTTAAAACATTTTTACTTAGCCCTAGAAGTGCTCCCACAACCCCCATTTGTTGTATTTCAAATTAGGAATTGGACAAGAAAACAATAAAGTTACAAGTAAGGGTTCCACTGGGTGGCATAACACACGGAACCAGAACTTATCCACTTCACACGTCCAAACCAGGTTGTAACAAATAAACTACAAACAGGAATTGTGACCTGTAAAGATAAGACAATATTTCAGTCTAGATATTGATAAGCCACCCAGGGTAAGTACTTTGGCTTTAGTCAAGGAAGCAAACACTAGTACAGTCAGCAACTTGTTTTCCAGGTGTCACCCTGGGGGGGGGGGGGGGGGGGGGGGGCAGATGTAGAAGTGGGGCAGACTGGAGCCTCATAGGCCATGTGTTCCAGGGGTGTGGCCTGTGGATGGTGGCAACTCTTCATTTGTTAAAGAAATTCACCCAGTTGTCAAGAAGCCTGATTGAAAGATAAAAGATAGCTGCTCCTTGTGTGACTAGGGTTACCTCAAGAGTGGAACTGTGGAATAGCTCTATTGAATTCAGGAGTTCACTGTGAGCCGATGAGCTGAAGAGCATAGACCACAGTGTGAAGGTTCTGTGAAGAGACAGATGGCTGTCTAGGATTGTTTCCTGGGCATATTTGGGGGTACTTTTATGGCAAGGGAAGTACTCCAAATATGGGGTAGATAAATGAAAGAGTGAAGTTCTGCCACTAGAGGGAAATTCCACAGCTCTCAATTAATTTCGATGGGATTTTGCAAGGCGTATTCATCAATAGGTGAAGTGAAAGTTCACCCTTTGATGAATATGCCTTTAAAAATCCCATAGAAATGAATTGAGAGCTGTGGAATTTCCCTCTAGTGGCGGAACTTCACTCTCAACTTCACTCTTTGATGAATCTACCCCTATAAGACAAGCCCCCCAACCTTGAGATGCAGTTAAGGAATATAGTTGCTTGCAGGTTGTATATGGCTCTTGTAACTAGTAACAACTGAAATCATGCAAATTAAAAATATTTCGACTGAATCTTTTACCAATTATATCATCTCATCTAAGGTCCTGCTCTGAGGCTGAGGGCTCTTGAAATATTGCTCTCTTCCTTGCTTAAACAATCTTCCTGTAGATATGTAAGTGCTGCTTACCTGTTGAGGCTTGTAAGTACAGGTCCAGCTCTTCCTTCTGGCGCTAGGGTGATGATCACTGTCCCACAGTGTTGTACAATATCCACATAGACATAGCCATACCCAGTCAAGAACACAACCTAAAAATATGATTGACACACTTGCCTTTATACATTTATTATATTGCTAGCGACTTAGCAGGTACATATGTTTGACATGTATTATTAAAACACACTCTCCCAAGAAGATACGGGCAATTAATCCCAATGAAGTTCAGACGAGATCACTGTTTCTGAAATGTCAGAATTTTTTTGCCATAAACATTGGCCTTAAGAGAACTAATTTCCCCGGCAGCAAAGGTAAGAGAAATAAGTGACTCTAATTCTGGAGAATGTAAAGTTTTGACATAGCGGAGCTGATTTATGAGCATATTCACAGTTCATAATTTAAGAATGAGTATTGCAGGGAAATTAGTGAAATTAGTTGGTTGGAGATGAAGGGTATATAGGAAATGTGCAGACATGACTTTCCAGATGCCCTTTGTAATTACTTATCTCAGCCAGAGCATGGACACTTTCCAATTGTTCATATTTAACTGCAATCAGCTACAAAAGAACGTTGGACACAAGACTAAGGGGCCCATTTACTAAATCCGTGTGAAGGATTTGAAATTCGATCGAATTCTGATCGTACGATTTTATCGAATATTCAAATATGCAAATTTGGCCACTCCGATCATCGAATATGCAAAATTCGATCGTATCAAATGGATCGAATGATCGAATATTCAATCATTTGACCATTTGATGATCGAAGTACTTCCTCTTTAAAATTTTATTCGAATGCCTACTTCGCCAGATCGAACCTACCGAATTGCAATAGAAATAGGAATCCCCCATAGGCTTCTTTTCTAAGTTTTATGTTCAAATACCAATCGTAAGATCGAACACTTCGATCGTTGATTTGTATGATTTTTCCGAACAATCGAGCGGTTTTTAACGATAAAATCGTAAAATCGTTCGATTTTATCGAGAAATCGTATAGCGGCCAAAAACCATAGAATTTTACTATGATTTTATCGAATTTTCATTCGAAAATCGTAGAAGGGTCGAATTTGAGGGCAAATAGACCTCGAGAATTCAACCCTTAGTAAATCTGCCCCTAAGTGTCTCCCCTCTTTGCAGGAACTATAACATAAGGAATACGTGCTTATCCCTTAAACGACCAGTAACATAAAACTTTTTTTTTTTAAATTTGTTTGTACATAATGATAAAAAAAACACCAAGACACATTTAACTTTAAATTCTCAAAGTCTTTGTTATGAAATAATCTCCTCCCAGGCTATTTCCTATAGAAGGCAGGGAAATCAAGCCTTTTCTGAAGAGGAGCGGAAGCGGAGTATCGGTAAGTTATTTCTTATGTTACTGGACATTTAATTTATGTAAGTATCTTTAGCTAGGGCTGGGACCATTATTACAAGTTTATAGACAAGATACTTGCTGTTGAATTACCCAGTCATTTTCTCCCCTTCCTAAACTGTTCTGCCAGTCAACCCAGTCTTTTAAGACCATCCCCAGATCCATCCATTCTCTTGTGACATCACCCTGCACATCCTTCCATGCAGGCCAGTAAGGTTCCACCAAGATATTAATCTAGCACCGGCATTTATGTAGCAATAAAATACCCTCATATTATATGTTATAGTACCTTTACAATTTGTTAAATTAGCTGCAATCCATAAATTTGAGTGTAAGTGTTGCAGTCAATAATTAGATGGAACCTTAGAGCAGAAGGTCTAGGTGGGTGCTGGTTGCATATGTTGGGTCTAGGGCCAACAATTTATTACAATTAAGAAAAGGATGAGGATGAGTGGTCTTTAGAAGAAACCCCAACACTGGGCCACTACTTTACTAGTTGAGGCATCTCACCTGGGTCCCCTGATTATTGATGTCGATCAAATCGCTCCACTCTGTCGCAGTATCTTCATGGGACAGGACTTTCAAGTATATGCTAGGAAGCAAGTCTTTGGTCCTACATTCAGGAAAGCTGGAAACTTGATGATAAAGTTCGTGATGAAGCGAACACTCAGCTGGGATTTTTCGGCAATAAACCTCAAATTTTGGCATTTCTAAAATCACGAAATTGAGAGATATTCAGAATATATCATGTGATCTATTTTAATCAGAACTGCATTATTTGTGACCGTTATCAGGGAAACCTTTCATCCAAGGAATTGGATGTGGAATTTCAGGGTTCTGTATAAGCATGGATCAGTTCTGAGTGACACAAAAACCATGCACCCATAATATAATGGAAGCTTAAAGGAACAGCTAAATAAAAACTGGGTGAATAGACAGGCTGTGCAAAATAAAAAATGTTTCTAATATAGTTAGTTAGCCAAAAATGTAATGTATAAAGGCTGGAGTGACGGGATGTCTATTATAATAGCCAGATTCCAACTTCCTGCTTTTCAGCTCTTTTCAAAAGCAACAGTTATGGCCCGTGTGGCCCTCCCTCAAGTCACTGATTGGTTACTGCCTTGTCACCAGGGTAACCAGTCAGTGGCTGAAAAGCAGGAAGTTGGATTCTGGCTATTATATTAGACATCCAGTCACTCCAGCCTTTATACATTACATTTTTGCCTAACTAACTATATTAGAAACATTTTTTATTTTGCACAGCCTGTCTATTCACCCAGTTTTTATTTTTATACTGAACAATTCCTTTAATAATCACAATAATTTGCTTTCGTTTTGAGCTATCATTGGGTATAATGAGTGTGTTCCCTCAATCCAACATTGTATTCCTTTTGCAAACACTTTGACCATTTATTTTTAATATTAACGCAGTAAGGGACATTCACCTCATCCCACTCCATGCTCTCAGGGATGAATACCAATCACTTGGTATAACCCAAAAGGTTGCACGAGTACATATCACTGTTAACTCGAAGGTGCCGGTAAATAAACAAACTCATTGCAAAGAGAGAAATAAACACACAGTGATTGCTGAATAATATTGGGACTCCTGTTTAGAGGACGTCTGGCAGATTTCTGACAAGGAAGCAGTTTGTTCCTGCAGACAAATACAGGCAAGTTGGTCTGGGTAAGTCACTGATCTCCTCACCCAGACAAGAGAAAAATTGGAGGTGACTTATCAAAATAAGCAACATAGCTACAGAGGAACCTCTTGGGGACCACAGCTGCCAATCACATTTACTCTTTTTGAAAACAAGGTGTGGAGCAGCAATGCAGCAAGGCAAGGGAAGGCTTTGTGTACTGTGTTTATTATGTCACCAGCCTGGGTGGCATTTGCCCTCTATGTCTATACAAGCCCAACCCTGCCCACAGTGCAATTCCAGCTACTGGAAAAGCTGCAGAAAGACAATAAGAAAACAGTAGCCGAGGGATCTATCAGTAGCAAATCAGAATAGTGCAGTACAATCATTATTCTAAATATTTATTTTATTTACAGTCTAATCTCTCTATCACAGTCACCCATACACAACTAAACACAGACAATAGGGAGGCACCAAAATGTTGGGCCACTTACTGATCTGTCCAAATAATTGAATCTGAACCCTCAAATTTGAGAAGTTTGTTTACCAGTGCTTTAGGGTTATATGATTTATATGAAGGTTTAGACCTGACTCAACTCTATGGAATTTCAAATTCAGTGTATATTACTTTGATTATTCAGAATCTCAAATTGAATCTGGGTATGGTGCATTCTACAATTAACCTAAATATTTTTGGATTTGGTGGTGGGGTGGAGAACACAGAAAAAAACCTGAACACAGTGATTACTTTATGCAGGAAGTGCCCTGCTCATGATGGAACCCAAAAGCCGAGTACCATGTACAGGAGGGATGGCCATGATATTCAGCAATTAGCTAGTGTACCTCCACCGTTCTGGCCAGTATCTCCATAGATATGTTTTATGGCACCAGTTATATCCAGCCCAAGTATTTGAGGTTAGAACTAATACTTGGGCAAACCGTACAGCACTGCAGCTAGTGGAACTTGTACCTTTTATATTTTCTTTCAGAAGTAATGCAACTGTGCATCTGTTGCGAATAATAATTCTAGGACAAGGATCTTCTGTCAGGGTTAAAAATGTCACTCCAAGATGCTCCTGATAGGTCAGCACGATGGCCCTTGAAGGAGAAAATCATTAATACTAGCAGAATAAAAGAGTTGCATGAACATGAAGCAGCAGTCTGCATTTAATCTCATCAGTGAGTGTCAGTAAGAAGCACAGTAGTTGTACAAGCACTATTAGCAGTTGTGCTACCCCTAGTAACTGTAGGGACAGACAAAATAACAGAATTGTTCCCCACTTTTAATATGTTATAGAATGGCCAATTCTAAGAAACTTTCCAATTGGACTTTATTTTTATTTTGTATAGTTTTTTTTAATTATTTGCCTTTTACTTCTGACTTCTTCCAAGTGTCAAATGGGGGTCACTGACACCATCTAAAAACAAATTCTCTGTAAGGCTACAAATGTATT
>CM044441.1:132768161-132794474 GCA_024363595.1 Xenopus borealis
TATATACATACATATACACACACAAAGGGCACAATGATTGTCCAACACATGGTATATCTTTTCACAATACAAGTCTGTTGCAATCCAGCTACTTGCACTGCTACTCCCAATAGATGAAGCCTAGGGGATGGGGAGTTGAAGTTTAGATACAACTGGGGGGAGACAGTTGATATACAGTTTCCACCACCTTAGATGGGATTCTAGCCATCCTGCATAGTTGGGGTCCTCCACAAACAAGTAGAAGGTATTCTTCCTTGGGTCTTCTGACATGCAGATAGGGTTGCCACCCTTTCTATCCCGGCCTTCCTACATATTTAACTTTTTTCTCTATTAATAACATTGGTATTAACCATCATTTTTACCGGCCAAGCAAGCCTACTTGCAGATAAAGGAATGAGTGCTGCAGTATTGTGAGTCTCTGGGTGGCCGGGTATTGCACATACCAAGCTACAGAATGTATACATGTTTATTAAGTTAGTTGTGATATATGTAGAATACTTTAAGAGTGTTTACTTTGTTTATCATTCTTTTGGTAAGAGTTAAAGGACAAGTAATAATATTGCCGTACTTGGTACACAGGCCACTTCCCCCACAATCTCCGACAGGCACAGCCACACTCTGCCTAGGGTACTCCTGGCGTATCACGGCCGGCAAGCTCCAGCACTGGGTATTACCCCCTCCTACACTGGGGCAAAGGCTCAGCAGAATGTACTTCTGAAGCGGTGAAGGTGAAGCTTCAGCTGTTGACTGGCTGACGTCCGATACAACATCCCAACAAGGAACGGTGTTGGGTTTCGCAATCTGATTTTCCCCAATAGGGTTGATGCTGAAAACAGCACTGTCTGGTACAGGCACATACTTTGGAAGAGAGAAAGGAAGAAAAGGACAAAAATGATAAGCTTGATTAAAAGAAACAGATGATTCAGTCCACTGAGCTTTGACTTATTATTATGAGCTGGACATATGAAGCCAAACACTGGATTGTTGAAGTACTGCCAGATTTCCAGTACAGAGCACAAAGATATCATTTTTCCTTAGGCTTTAAACATAGTTCACAGAAAGGTCTAGCTGTGTTGTGTTTGACTAGGGAACAGGTGAAACATAGTTACTTGTGTTTTATAACGTGTGGTGACACCATAAAGGACACAGATAACATTCTGGAAATCTGCAAAAGTTGGAAATCACATTGCTCAGAATCTACACAGACCTCTGATTAATGGATGTAGCTCCGCGTGCTAACTAAATATTCAACTTAAACTTAAATTATAAATGGATTTCCTATTAAGACCTTATTAAGATCAGGCACTGGTTTTTGTTGGTTATTACCAATAGCAATAGTTACATCTGATATACAGCTTGGAGGCCATTTGGCTCTAGCATTGGTTTGCTTAAGGCTGACTCCACAGGGGCCTCTGTATTCATGGGAAGCTTGGAAGCTATTATATCTGTTTTTGGGACTCTATTTCTTGGTATATACAACTGCTAGAAGTTGCCATACATAGGTCAGCTTACAACCTAAAATGAGTCCCAATATTGTCTGATTTGACTATGCATATTGCAGCAGCAGATATTCAGCTTGCACAGAACAACTTTGATCAGATTGCTGTCTGCTGAAACTATGAATGCATCAAATCCACTATTTTAGGATTCAAACATGAACCCTAATTTGCATATCCTTGTTTGTGTGACGAAATGTCTTTTTTGGATTCAGATTTGGTTCGGCCAGGCACTTCCTGCTGAAAAAAAGGTAAAGTTTTGTCCGAATTGTGTCCAGAGGTCAAAATCAAGCAGTTTGATGCAATATTCAGCAATATGGACACCTAAGTCCAGTGCAGGAGCATAAGCCTTACTAGACATAATAAAGCTAACAGAGATATACAGTGTATACAAAAGAAAATCATTCTAGAAGAAACATTGGGGTCCATTTAGTAACGTGCTGTAAAAATGTGCGCACAGAATACAGACAAATTTAACACAGAATATGTTTTCGCGAGTTTATTAACCTGTGGTAAATATAAATTTGCTAATTTTCTTGCGCAAAAATATGTGTTCCCCAGTTATCGCATATGCTGGAAATAACACTAGGTACACATAAATGCATGGTTTACTAAACAGCGAAATGTGTGAAACACAAAATTAACACCAGAATATCCACAACATTTTACCGCCATCTATATAGCGTCGTTAACTTGTTTTTTTGGCCAGAACATTCTCAATGGGAGTTTAATACTCATTAAAATGTGCATTTAAATGATACAAAGAGATAACTGGTGTGATTTCTTGTTCATATGATTCTATTGGCAGAAGGGTGTGTGAGTGGATGGATGTGGGTTTATATGATACAGACATGTTTGATTGGTGTCACTCTGGTAATGATGTTGGATGGTATAATCATCAGTCAATAAAGTTTATGAGTTTTGAAGATGCATTTCTGACCATAAATGTCACAGTAAAAATTGCCATAATTAACGCCATTATTAACGCCATAAAACAAGAATATTTTGTAGCATAAATATTTGCAACCGTAATTTGTCGCCAGAAAATTCTCAACTCGTTAAAATTACCACTAACGTAAGCTGGTTTGCTAACGTAGTTACTGCAAGCGATAGCAATGACTTCTGAGCGCATTGCTGTTTAGTAAACTTAGTCGCTGTGAATATTCTGGCGGAAAAATGTTCTCAGCGCTAACATGCGGAAACAAATTAACAGTGCATTAGTAAACGGTCGCCATTATTTTGATATTCCCGTTCTCATCACTAAAGGAGAAGTCACATCTTACAGCCATACCAAACTGATGGTCCCCATAGACGCAAAGATTTTTCTTTGCCGAACGACCCATTTTAGCGAAATCAGACCAATCAGTCAAATTAACGCGCTGTTAGTGGGATTCGAACAATCGTACATGTTACGATTTTTCATCTGAAATCTGTCAGAAAATTGATCGGCCAGGTTTAAAAATCTTTATCAGTCCCTGTGAAATCTGTTTGCACGGCCAAGCAGGCAGCTACCCTTTTTTATTGCTGGCAATATCGCCTGAAATGGTCTTTTTAGTTGATGGACACATCGTACATTTAAACGATCTTTCGAGATAATAGTGGTCTCACGATAATGATTGGATCTTTTAAATGGAAACTGTCATGGGAAAACATGGTTTTTTTTTTTTAAATGCACCAGTTAACAGTGCTGCTCCAGTAGACCTCTGCATTGAAATCCATTTCTCAAAAGAGCAAACAGATTTTTTTATATTCAGTTTTGATATCTGACATGGGGATAGCCATTTTGTCAATTTCCCAGCTGCCCCAGTCATGTGACTTGTGCCAGCACTTCAGGAGGGAACTGCTTTCTGGCAGGCTGTTGTTTTTCCTTCTCAATGTAACTGAATAGTATGCAGTGGGACATGGGTTTTACTATTGAGTGTTGTTCTTAGATCTACCAGGCAGCTGTTATCTTGTGTTAGGGAGCTGTTATCTGTTTACCTTCCCATTGTTCTTTTATTAGGCTGCTGGGTGGGGGAAAGGGAGGGGGTGATATCACTCCAACTTGCAGTACATCAGTAAAGAGTGATTGAAGTTTATCAGAGCACAAGTCACATAACCAGGGGCAGCTGGGAAATTGACAATATGTCTAGACCCATGTCAAATTTCAAAATTAAATATAAATACATCTGTTTGCTCTTTTCAGAAATGGATTTCAATGCAGAATTCTTATGGAACAGCACTATTAACTGATGCATTTTGAAAAAAAAAATGTTGCCATGACACGATCCCTTTAAAGATCTTTAAATCTATGGCCAGCTTAACAATGGAATTTCCTCACCTCTTCTTCTGAGCCCTGCTGAGAGCTGGATATCTGTGGACTGTAAAAGACCTTCAGTGAGGTGTTGTTGATGATTGTTGTCTTGTCCTCAATCTGCAGTATCTGGATTCCATTTTGCACCATAGATGAAATACAAAACTGGCACAGCTGCAAAAAGACACCATTGTCAGCAAACAATGCTTCACAACTTCACAATGGAGGGGGGTGCATGACTATGCTATCTAAAAAGAAGCTACAAAACAGACCAGACATTGGAAAATAAAAGTTAGCACTCCTCCATTCAATAGCTTCAATATGGTTCCAAAAGCCAAGAAACTAATGGGGAGGGGACTCCAGATATATGCTAATGTGTGGTATGCTTAAGTTATTTTACAATTTAGGTGCCAAAAGTCTGATACAAATCCCAGGCATTAACCTAATAGGTCATCAGCTTGTGAAATAATAATTTTTGTTTGTAGCGGTCAACTAATGGACTGTTCTACAAAGGAGCTTTTAATTGCATACAAATATATTTGGCAGTTGGTCTCATTTCAGGTAGACTGTAATAGTTCCTGCTTATAATATGGCCAAATGCAGAACACTGAGATGTTGAAGTAAAATAGTTTATGACAATAAGCTGGTTGCATTAGGACAGAACTCAGGACAGTAGACTAGGCTAAATATTGTGTTCTAATGCTTTAATTGGTCCAATATTTTATCTGGTCACCTCTTAATCTCTACAAAGATGACAGTTGGGGAGTCTGTTTGGGTCTATTAAAGTCCAAAGTCATTTCTTAGTGAAAACACTTTTAGTCCCCAAAAAAGAGTTTGTGAATGTATATCCCTTCTTTACAGGTAGTACGTTTGTCTGTGGAACTAGAACATAAAACATGAGAGCACAGGTTTATGTTTCATTGTGTGTGAGAAACTTGCACTGTTCCTTAGCTTTAATATATATATTATTTTTATACTAACTATAATTATATTTAATTGAGTCTATAAAATCCAGGTCTGTTACAGTCCAAGCCCACAAGAGTGGTCTCTGGTGACTTCATTAAGATGTTATGCCTTGCCAGTGGGAAGAACTAGATAGCTCTTTGATTTATATGATGCTTTTTTTCTTTTTATCCTGGATTCGTGAGCATTCTATACGGTTGACGCTGCATACCGAGTCCAACAATCACATTGTTTTCTGTTTAAGGAATAAAGGCACTTCCCACATTTAGCAGGAGTGTGTTACTATGTCTTTAATAAGTTACTCCGTAATCTCAAGTCTGTATGAATTAGTAGTGTCAGGCTTTCCTTTGCATGGAATGTAAGGAGTATTGTCGATAAAGGACTCAATCCAACGCTTTCAAGTAGTGTGAATACAATCATGGCACATGTTGAAAAGTCAGAAACAAAATACCAATTCTGGATATATATGATATTATACTGAGCTTCTCACCTTCTGATGCCCAGGGAAGGCTCCCAGTTTAATGTTAGCGTCAACAAATCCTTCCTCATCCAATGTCACCACCTCTCCATTATCGGCATCCTTCCACTTTGGGGATGTCATATCATGAACCAATCTGACAGCAACAGATTTGTGCACTGTATTTGTGTTAGCCCAGTAGATGCCTATTTGGAAAGCCTCCTACAACATGAAGATAGTTGCTGTTAATCTTTGGTCATTTCAGGCTTTTTTTATTTGCTTTGAAGAAGGGATCCCCCCCCCCCCAAAAACTACTTTTTGCATAGCGAGAAAACATATAGTTCTAAGTAACATTCCTCTATACTTTATTTACACATTAGTAATGCTTTTAAAACCTTTTGTAACTGTAATTTATTTACAGCAGTTTCTGTCTGGTTCTACACTCATGAAACAATCTTGCAAGCCTGTTGATTAACAGAACGGGAGGGGACCTGGCTCCTGGTCAGACCCAGAGAACAGAAAAGGATAAATAAATACTGCTTTCATTAGCAATTACATTTACAATTTTCTTTAATTAAGCAAATCAGTTTTTTTTGAGTAGCCATCCTTATTAATGTTTCCATGACACAATGGATGGTGCACGTATGGGACCTGTTATCTAGAATGCTTGGGACTGAGGGTTTTCTGGATAATGTATCTTTCTGTAATTCGGATTGTCATACCTTACATTTACAAGAAAATCATGTAAACATTAATCAAACCCAATAGGCTGGTTTTGTTTCAATAAAGATTAATTATATCTCAGTTGGGTTTTAGTATAAGGTACTGTTTTATTATTACAGAGAAAAAGGAAAGCATAAAAGGGAGTCTATGGGAGAGGACCTTGCCATAATTCAGAGCTTTCTGGATATGGATAACGGTTTCCTGGATGTACTTGTAGTGGATTTGCCAAGTTGCTACCAGGTAAGAATTATTGCTTCTGTGCCAGATTTATGTCCAGGTAACTATAGGACTTATCCTGTTAAATATTCTTTTTTGTCTCTAAAAATTTGTTATTTTTCCAAAAGAAATATTATTCTAGTTTGCAAAGATGCAGTTGAAGCCTCAACATTACTATGTCCCATGTAAAAATAAAATATACAAAGAACACATATGAAGCTAAGTATAAGCAGGTGTTTGCCAATGGCTGAAATAAGATGGCAGTTCTGCTCAAGGCACTAATGACAAATATAGGAGGCCACAAACCAGTACAAGGAACAATGACGAAAAGTCAAAAACCAAAAGAAGTGTGGTATGGGCTTTGGCTTCCTTTACATAAACTGAAGCTTTTAACTAAAACCCATAAATTGGTACGGTTTTGTTTAATCAGGACACAAGTTGGTTCTTTCTAGCTACAAATTTACTTAAAAGATTATTTGTTTAGTGCTTTACTGTGTTTATGTGTTCTATGACCTGCATTTTCATTTTATGGTCTCTGTAAAATGAACACATTTGGCCTGTAGTTGTACTACTTGGGAGGGGTGCATTGTGTCAAACAATGGTACAGTACATAGCATGACATGCTTTATAACAATGAAACAGCTATTATCTGTAATGCTTCCATTTGCACACATATACTTTGTTCTGTAGACAAACACAAGAGATCATCTGCACTCAACCCATAATCAACCCATAATCAATATATTAAGGCCATTGATACAGTGTGTGCCTTATGCTACCAAAAAATGCCTTACCCTTTAAACAAAACAGGGATTGTTTGTCCATATATTGTAATATATTTAAGCTGGCCAACTACGTCAGTCAACCTAGTTCTGGAAAGTCCCTCACTCAACTTTCAACTGATTCATTAAGAATTCTACTGGTTCATTATATATGTTACACAGGGACTAAGTTTTACCTGCAACATACTTGCTTATTTATTTATTTAACCTTGAAAGTTTTGTTTAAAGGACAAGGCATTTTTGGTTGCTTAAGGCATAAAAAGGCTTAGGGGCAAATTCACTAAGATCCGAAGTTGCGCCATCCTCGCTGCAGTTTGCCAGGCGTAGTTTCGCCAGCGATACGCAAATTCACTGAAATGCGAAGTTGTGCTCAGGGAGGCGAACAGAAGCGAAGTTGCGCTATAGCCACTACATCACACTACACAAGCCCAGGAAATATTTAATAAATAAAATAAAGTTGTCCTATTGCCCTATGCATCTGCCCACTGTATAGTTGAGTTGCCATATGTTAGGAAATGTAGGGGGGAAGGAGGGTACCCTAAAAAAAATTAATGATCTTTTTCAGCCTATCACACTTAAAAAAGTAAAAAACGCCAGTGTTTTTTGAGACTTAGAAAAAAATTCAGCGTTTTTTTAGACTTATAAATAAATAAATAAATAAATAAATTCAACTTTTTTTTAAAGAAACTCCTATCTACTCTATTGAACTTCACCTGGTCTAAGGTGGCAAAGTCAAGAGGTAACATTCAGTAAAATCCCCATCTTAGTGACTTAGCATAGTTACGTCCCTTTGTCAGTGCGCAACTTTGCCTGGCGTAAAGGTGCGAAGTTGCGCTAGAGTCTGTCTACTTATCTAGCGAAGTTACGCCAGGGACCGTTAGTAAATTGACGAAGTTCCAAAATGATGCCACGCAAGCGAATTTGTGCTAGCGTTAGCCGTTTCGTGCTTTAGTGAATTTCCCCCTTAATGACCTTAATATATTGATAATGGGTTGAGTGCAGCGTGCTTGTATTTGTCTGTATGAATATTGTGGCAACAGCCTCACTGCACTCCTACATAATGGTTTAAAAATTTGTGGTGGGCACAACTTTCCCTTGTTTGTTAAATTTTGTTCTCTAGAAACCCTGTGCTTAGGGATGTAATGCTTTATAATCTGGCACAGGCTGATGCACATGTAGATCATATTGGCTCAATGGGTATATTGTATAACGTATGACTTACCTCTTTCTGTTCTATATCTCTGCATGGAAAAGATTCCTTTAGTTTGATATACTTGTGGGCCTTAATAATAATCTTTGCCTGAGATCTTGAAAATACTATGTGGCTTCCTATAAACCTTATGTGACATGGTGCCACTTAACTGCACTTACTGATTCTCTAGAGTCAAGCCATCATTATAATCAACAAATATTGGTGGGCAATAAAGCAATGTTTTTGGGCATCTGGCCACACAGTCCCTGTGAGTTCCCACATAATCAAAAGGGGATTGAATTTTCAAGTTGTAAGTTGAAATTCATAGGCTATGCTTATGAACAAGAGCTGGGTAAGCATGAAACACATAAAGCCATGTAATGTGTGGTTGGATAAATTGTTATATAGAATATGTAGTAAATAAAGACTTTTGATACATTTCTTTGAGGCACATTATCTTTTTCCTTGACTCCATACAAAGTAAATGAGCTCTTTTGACTTGGGCCCATAAGGTCCGAAATCCCAAATGTTGGCAATGGTATAAGCTCACAGACTAAGAATACTTTTGAAACTGTGTCTTGTATATGCTGGAGGTGCCACCATATATAAGTTCTGTATTGCAATCTTTGATGAGTAATACCACTTTTACTATGTTTTAGTTTATCTACAATAATGTAATGATATTTACCTGAAAATTTGGAGGAATGATGGTCTGCCCTGCAGGAATCTGGAGGACAATGTTCTCCCCTTCAAAAAGCCAAAGGTCCCACCTTGACTGATTGATAAGCAGAGCCCATGGAAGAAGTTCAACAAGCAGTGTCTTCAGGTGTGGCTTCCACAGAGAAAGTTTCACCCGCATTGGGCTGTCCCATTGTGCCAAGTGCTCCCCACTGCCAGTATAAAATACAGAGAGATCTAATATGAGTGATTGAGAGAAAGTGACTCACCACGTCCCCAAGGATATAAACAGCTGGAAATGAGACAAAAAGGGTTCATGCATTCGGTAGGTCCAATCTGCTGAAGTAGGCAATCGAATAAACGTAAAAATTTAAATCCTTCGCTGGTCGAATGATCGAATATTTGTGCATTCGACTCTATTCGAATGTATTCGATCGTTCGACCATTCCCTATTCGATGAGCGAACATGCTAAAATTCACATATTCGACCAAACGAATAAATCCTACGATCGAACTTCGAATCCTTCACGTGAATATAGTAAATCGGCCCCTAAGACTTTATTGGATACAAAAATAGTTTTGTCTGATCATTTGCCCAAGTCAAACTGTTTTAGGGAACCACACATCTCTCTAAGCATGTCTGTAAGCATTAGTAGAAGATACTAAAGAGAGTTTGCCATTTGAGGTCTCCAATGCCTTAAATTTGGACCTCATTCACTAATATTATGAACTAGTCAGACATGGTATATAATAGGAATATTGATTAAATTCATCGGAGAGGGTGGCGCTTATTGGTATCTACTGTATACGTAATCTAAAATAATGTCAATATATAAAATGAAATGCACTGGATAACATTTATCACTATAACCATTGGTTCTCCAGCTGCTGCTGAACTATAATGGGATGCTGAAAGTTGGGGAGACACAATCTGAAAGATTTATACAGAGAGCTACAACAGTGGTTTATCCAGATGTTATTCCTTTCTCCAAAGATTCTAGTGAAGAACGTACCTATCGGCATCCTTTTTATTGTACGGCCACACAGGCTGAGGGCAGCTTTTCCCACCATAAAATTCAGCAAGAATCTGATGTGCAGAGTATCCATTTTGTGATTTTGTAGCAATTTGTTTAATGAGAGATGTGGAAATAGGAACGGCACATTCTGAAGGTTCATCTTCCTCCCTGAAAGGACAGAGATGTTTATTCCGTCAGTGTCAGACAATGGCTGCTTGTGAACATTCTGATCAAGATACCAGATCTCTCTGTCCCAGTTTATTTATACAATTATTAAAATCCCCACAAATGCATTTAACAGCAAGAACACATACAGATTTTTGTAATTAACAAACAGTATAGGGTGTGTTTGGCAATACAGATTTCATAAAAATGTTCACCCAAAAATTGCTCAGTCAAGAACCTGTGGAAACTGTCCAATTTCCATGAAAGTTGCCTATTGATAGTCTTATACCAGCATAATGGTTTGGCTTGTTTGCCTGGTTCTACCACAAAAGCTACATGGCAGGTAAATTCCTCAATTTGCTGTTTGTGTGAAAAATTATGAGATTTACATTTCATTAATACGGAAATATGAACGTATGTAGCATCTGCTGGATGGAACACAGGGAAGGCCATACAGCCTAAAATATTGTCAGCTTGGTTTTGCTGTTTTTCTGTGTTGTTATTATTATTTATAACGGATATGGCCACACTGGAACTTTACAGTACTTATTGAAAATGATTGAATTTTCAACAGCCAGTTAAACACACTTCACCTTTCAACAGTCCCCCATTCTCTAACCCTAACAACTATCTCTAATCCCTAATCAGGGGCTCATGAGCAACATGTTCCTCACCAACCCCTTGTATGTTGCTCCCTGTGGTCTCAAAGCAGATGCTTATTTTTGAATTCCAGGCTTGGAGGCAAGTTTTGGTTGCATAAAAACCAGGTGTACTGCCAGTCTCCTGTAGGAGCAAAACACAGCCCTTATTTGGCACAACCCAGAAACTTGCTTCATGCCTGTGTTGTTCCCCAACTGTTTTTGTAATTGAATGTGACTCGTAGGTAAAAAAAGTTTGGGAACCCCTGCTCTAACCAATGGCTACCAAAAAGGAAGCAACTCACACACATTGAGCAAAGAAGAACAAGAGAGATCAGTAGTTCTGTTCTTTTGCACCTCTTAGGAAATAGCCCTCTATGCTGCTTACACCACCCCCAGGAATAGCTCTATACATAGGAGTATGACAGTATACATATATTTAAGGTTCAACATAAGAACAAAACATATTTAACTAAGAACAGAATTAAGCGACTGAGTGTAAACTTTTTGTAAGCTTCGAGTTAGGATGATATGGCTATGGTAGCCAGGCTACTAAAAAGCAATATGAATATTAGTCTACGAGGTCATAATCAGTAAATAATAAGACAGCTTTGACTCAGCTAGTTTTGCAGTATCAATGATTCTGGACATCTTCCCTTTTCTAAGTTAAAAGGCATTCTCACCGAGGAGCAACACATACTTTAGTTATCCTATAACTTCTATATCTAAAATATGGAACCAATGCAGTAACAGGTCAACCGTGAGTCCCAGAACAATTATATTTCTGAGTTTCTCTGCCACTTTTCCAGCTGTACAGCTTTATGGAATACTAATGGTAACCAATGCCTGCCGGCTGTTGAATCTGGCAATAATATACCCTTATAATCTGCACTGTACAGGTGCCCATCTGACTTGTCCATTTCCTGCTAAAAACGTTTTTTTCACCAGAAATCTCTAACATACTCAAACGTGACCAGAACCATTTTATTCAATGAGTACACCACACATTCCTTTTATGAAATGCAGTGGACTTATTTTTGAATTGATTAAACCCATGCAATAAACATCTATAGGATTCTTTATCCTTTTGTCTGAGAAAATTATGGAAAATAATATGGCAATTTCTCATAAAAATACTTGAGAATTGCTGATTGCTCCACACACGAAAGTCCATTCATATACCAAAATTAGAAATCTAGATTTTGCTAAATCTATAATGATATATTTCTGTAATATTTATACAAGATCATCCAGTTCAAAACGCATCCCTTCCAAATTGGTGGAGCCTGGAATATAATGCAAAAAAGGTTATCAAATATCACACTGAGGCCTGCAATAATACTCAAATTCTACCTTGCTTGAAAGGTGACATGATGGGTTAAGTCTGGCTCTGTGTTTTGCAGTGATTTTTCCAGGCCCTTTCCAGGAATCAGTTGCGTCTCATTTAACCCAAGGCTTCTTTTCTCTAAATGTATTATGATGGAGTCAGGAAGATGACTTCTCATGATAAAGAGTGGGCTGAACATGATCTACAAAAGACAAAAGTACACAATGACATTACTTTCTGCTCTTTACAGCTGCCTTCTCTCGTAAATCATCACTTTCGGGGTCATGTCGACCCTCATCTGGTTAAGTATTTGTAAACAGTTAGAAGGTACTTGCCATTCGTTGTTGAACTTGAGAGTTGGGTTCCAGTGTAATAATGGTGCACCAAACATAAATTATGGAGTTGTTTGGGGATGGTACCTGTGTGGAGAATTATAGGGGAAGAAAAAAAGCTTAAATTCAATGTACTCACTTGTAACTATAGTTAGCAGATGGAAAATTTCTAAAGAAACAGAGATCACGAGACTTCAATAAGAACAAAACATTTAAACTCAAAGCTGTGAATATGTATTTACAGTAATAACTGGATTTAAGGGTATGTTTCCATTTAACATACCCAACAACTTACAGACCTACATCTGATAAACAATTAAAAATTTCCAACGATAACTGAGGGGTCCCAAGTTGACATGGTAGGAGCGATTTTTTCCAGTGTTTCTTTGAATTTTTTTTTTCTTAAATATGAAGAAATGTTGACCAACAGAGAATTTGGATGACGCAGAGATAAAGAAAAATATTTAGTATTACATTTAATACAACAGGGAAGGAGGAAAGAATATGAAGGAGACTGCTGAGGACATAACAAAGAAATGCTACAAGAATGCTTTCGTCCCACTTACAAATAGATCAGTATGCACTCAAAATATCAAAATCATCCATTTGATTTCCAGAAAAAAGACAAGCAGTTGGTACATGCATTTGTCAAGTCGATATCTAAATGCCATTCACCATGACCAATAAAGCTAAATGCAATGGATACTGCACAGACACTTCACTTCTCACTGACAGTCCTTAAGTTTAACTGAATATTTCTGACTCTAAATAATGCAAATAAAAAACCCAGAAAGGGGAGTGGGATTTATTTTGTCAGGCAAGTGTTTTTTTTTCAGTGGACAGCAGGAAATCTATGTCTAACATATCAGCAGTAAAGTGAACAGATGTAACATGTCTACATCACACTATCAAAGAACAAGGGTTTTGCCAGCTTCGAAACAAGCCAAGAACACAGGGTGTGTAAATGAGCGCACAGTTCAACCATTTTCTCATACATAAGCGAAGTACGACTTCTCGGTAGCCTTGTCTTGTAATGTGATCAAGACATATCGCTGCTACAAACCACAGTGATTTGACTTTTCTACACTGTAATACTCACTTTTTCAACCGCCACTTCCTGAGCACACTAAACATTTGGAATAAACCTTTGAACTGAAATGTCAGCACGAATCTCAGAGTATATAAATAATGCACATATAGCTATGCCCGACTACAGTGAATATTTATTCAGGGCTCACGAGACATTAAGAAAAATAAATGCAGGATGGCAATTTTAATCCCTCAGGCAGGGAACAAAAACCACCATAAATTTGAGTGGATATATACTTTAACCGGTGCAATGCTAGCAAGTTCTACGAAGTTGCAGCCAGGTGTGCAACTTTTTACTCCAATATTTCAAAAATGTCTGCAGAAGTTCAGTAAAAGCAACCCATAAAAGAGAAATTGAAATGGTCATAGCACAACTGTATGCCCATATTTTAACACCTTCTGTAAGACAATGTTTTCTACTCACCTCCTCTGAAAGTCTAAAATCCTAGAAAATAAGAATGGCTTGAATTGCCTTGAAGCAGAGGCATCTCAGTGACGGCAGGTAATTAGGTTATAACCAAGATAACGGCTAATGTAAGAATGGGGAAGGGAAAAGGCCACAAGAAGAGGGGAAGGCAACATATAGTTTAGCACATAGTGCCTAATAATGATAACAGTGCCATAGTGTAATAGACTGTGATATAGTAAGGGTTTTGCTTGATACCTGTTTCTAGTTTGTGTCACTTTGCTCAAGTCTCTTAATATGCACCCACCGCTTTAGATTTTAGAAGCCATACTCTACAGAGCTGGGGCCCCAAGTTATGCAAGTCATCTTTCCTTTTATCTAAGATCAGTGTTTTGTGTATCTGAATTCTGCCCATACCTGAATGATCATGCTTTGCTCAGTAAGTTCAGATTCAAGACAAACATCCCGGGACCAGGCTTCATCCCCTTTTGTCTTTACACAGAGTTCTGTAAGCTCACTGTTCTCCAGGACATAAGATGGCAGCTTCTGTTTGGCGCTCAAGCAGTCAACGTGCTCCCGAACCACAGCCTGGCCATCTTGGCCAATGTAATGCTGCACAACCTTTAGTTCAATGCTCTCTGACATGTAGCTACAGATGATCTGCCTGCCACAGATGGTGACCTAGAGGGCAACATATAACACAGTTGTAGTAATATCTGTAACAGTCATTTTATTTCTTAATAACATTTTAGTGCCATTCAAAGTTCATATCATAAAAAACTGGAAACCAAATGCTGAGGGAAAATTACATTTTGTTTTATGAAGTACAGAATGCTCCTACTTTTCGAAGATTTGCTAAGACACTGGCAATGTGCAGCAATAAACAAAAAAGATGATGATCGACTCTGTAATGGTGTATTGTATTTATAATGAAGAGCATGGCTCCAAATAAACTGCAGGTGTAAAAAGAAGTTGCTAGGAAGCAAAGTAGCCAATCAATATAGTGCTTCTTAAAACCACCCCCAAATCGACTAGATTATATAATGTTCTGCATCCACAGTGGTCAAAGATTATTATTAGAAAACAATTGAAAACATTTGCCTTGTACAATCGTAGGCCAGTGACATGTTGTATCCACCATTCAGCATCAGACTAAGCCTCCTAATGCCCACCAGAGAACTTGAGCTAACAAATATATACGTGTTTTATGCATTATATTGGCATGTGTGTGAAAATAAGGACAGGCTCATGAGAATTAGGCCTTAACTTACCAGGAGATCATCTGGTAAACACAAAGGCCTATCCCACCCTACCTCCATTTGTTTTAAAACAGATTGACATGTGAATAAATCAAGTGACCCTTGCTGTTTTAGCTAGCATGTCTTTGGCTGTAGCCTTGCTTGGACCTGGGATGAGTCCTAATGTATATGGAGCTCCTGAATAATCACAGATGTATGTCCAGATACCTATAGCTGTCTTTTTGCACCAGCCCAGGCTCCCATACTGATCCTAAACAGCATGCAATAGCATGCCAATGCCTTTTTTGGTACAATTACACCTTTTAAATAGTCTGTTTTATTAAGGATTAGTCATTAAGCCATTGGTTCAATGCTCTGCTTCTTCTTTTTGACACCTTGTGGATGATATACAAACATATGTGCTAAAATGCATTGAAACACACTTGCGAAAACCAACCCATGAGCAGTTCTGATTAGTCTACCATCAAAAATGAAACCAAAGCCCAAATAGGTTTCTATTGGGAACTACACTTGTGCAAGTTAACTTCTGTATTAGTACATAAGTTCTCAAACTGTGACTGTCATGTTTTTAAGTTTTAAGTTATACAATCCTTGCCCAAGGATTCACTCTCAAAGACAAGGGGTATGGAAATCTAAGCATGGCCTGTTCTGTGACTTTTCAACATCTCTTCTTACTGAGAATGTTAGCATGTCTGTGTTTTTATATACTGTTTAAGAATGATGGATCGTAGAGACACAAGGTGCTTCAAGATATAGAGTTCAAATCAACAAACGTTCTGAAAGATACACATTTTGCATTGTCACATGCATGCAGCAAGTTACCTGTTTCTGAAATCCATTCAGCTGCTGGATCTTAATAATAAGAGAGGCCGTCCTTCCTTTGTATTGGATTGTTCTAATGAATGTCCCGGCATTGTCCACACTGAAAGCTTCTGACCAGCGCCAGTTGCCCCAGCCTTCGATACATATGTGCAGTAGCTACAGATATATAATTCATTCATAGTCACGCAAAAACATAACACATGAACAGCATCATAAAGAGGCAACACCAGTGTGAACCACAACTTTTATACTGGAAACTCAGATTACAGAGGCTGCCTCTATTAAGGGGACAGCCGACTTGACATTCACTATATAAAGGTACAGCAAAACAGTGCTCAACAAGTTGCTAAACTACAATTAATTATCAACAGAAATAATTTCAAGATTATTGGTGTATGTTTCAGTTTTTTTTTGCAGACAAAATGTTCCCTTATGAAATGGTACACAGCTTGTTTGGCTAATTTGGATACCAGTGAAACAAAACTTGAGGGCAACAGCACCTAATTTGTTGAGTAGACATTAATGCCATAAAATGTTTCAAGCAGTGTGTCCTTATAGATAATGTCCGGTGGTTTTGTTACATGAGCATTTATTGTGTCAAAAGTTGGACCTCTGTGGTTTCAAGCAATATCTGGCAATATAAGCATGACTAGAAACCACCATATTAGAATTCTGCCAATTGATTATGCTGAGAAGAAAATAAAATGTACAGAAAAAGTAAAAAAAAAAAAAAAACTCTACATCAAAGACATCCTGAGAGTACTACAAAAATGTAAAAAAAATGTGATAAAAATGATAGAAAATATCTGGCAAAATATATTTTTTTGGTTTATACAAGTGTAAGCAATGGAAGCCACTCAGTCAGCCATAATTATTTCATTCCTCTGAGAATTCAGCCCTGCGCCAGACGTGTGATATCCCTGTCATCGCTTGTGGAACAGATATAAACAAACAGGACTCACAGTGGAGTGGTGGGTGGTTTCTGTATCACTGGCCTGACAAGGGCTGAGCTGGCTTGAAGCTAACCCATTAGCAATACTAGATTTATTGCACTCTAGCAGGGCACTGAAATATTTATTGCACCGACAAGAAAAGTTCTTGATGACTATAATTTTTCAGTTGGGGAAGTCAAACAAGCTTAACGATTACGCGTACATGCTAGTGATGTCAGTCACTAGGATTTAGTCCTATCACAAGAACTGAGATTTAAGTCTACATAGTAGTTCCCTATAACAACAATTACTGCAACATTTGCAGCTTTTTTCCATTTCTCTAAGGTGAGCAGCTTAAATTATTTTACTTGCAGTTGATCTTACTGGCATTCTGCTATAATAGTACTATTGCTATTTGGTTTCCTTGCTTCAAATGAAAGCATATAGGGCAGCATGGTAGAGCATTGGTTGGCACTGCTCTCATTCACCATTGGGGATCTAGGTTTAATTGTATTCACTCTGAACTTTATCATCTGTGCATTTGTACGTGACACCAAACTAGTCAACCAAAACAGAAAACCAGGTCCAGTGGATGACCAGAGTTAGTTTATAATTATTAGGTGTAGTAAAACATAGGCTACACTTTTGCTGAATGATCAATACACTCTGGTCATCTATTTTTGTTCCAATGTTGCACTTACATATATACATTTAGAAGTGAATAGGAACAAATGGCTCAACAGCAGGAGACCATGACTTGCTAATGTTCATTTATTGTGCCATTCCATATATGTGCCATTTTTTGTGTCTTTTGCCTATGGCCAGACAAGTTGGATCTTGGAGAAAGGCTGCAGGCAGTGAATCTGTTTCACCGCTGCTGTGCTTTTGCCTCTGCACCCGTAGACATTAACTCCTTTGGATGCAGGCAGACGTGTCGGGTTTCTGAGCTGAAACATGACATTGTGCAGAATCTGCCATATCTGCCTGCACCTGATCAGAGGTAATGTTTCTGGGTACAGTTACATTGAAATAGAAGGACAGCACCAGAGGAGCGGATACTCAAACTGGTTTCCACAGGCCAAGAGTCGACTAATCTGGCCCTAGCCTAACTTTTTGTACTTCATTACTCTGGCGGTGGAGGAGTAAGGAACTCATATCATAAGGTTTGGTATGCAGCAAAATAAGGCATAAACCTCTCGTATTTATAGAAGTGACACTTTTGTGGCCAAGTCTAGGGTGACCCATGCTATTATCCCATGTTGCGATAATTTATTTAGATGTGACATATGTATGTTCAAGTCTAGGGTCAAATATATAACAAGTCCATTAGCTCACTCTACTATGGATCAAGCAACACATCTATGCAGAAGGCAGACAGTGGACAGGATGGCAGAAGAACCACTGGGAAGGTTGCGTTTTTTACATCTGACATACAGGCCTATGCAGTCAAGCTATTTGAGCTCCCCAAGACTCACAACAGCTCACATGGAGCTTACCTACTGATTGAATGAGTGAATGTCTGGCGATATTTCACAAATCATTTAATAAAATCAATCAGCAAACCCTACCCATAATAATGGGCTAAAAATATCAACACTTCCAATATCTAATATGTTATTTTTTTGCCTGAAGGAAAGAATTCCATAGTAGGAATAGTAATTCAATAAAATTGCATAGTAGGAATTTTACATCCCAAAATAAAGGAAGGTACTACTCATCTACTGCAAAAACATATTAGAAATTCCATTAGCTGCAATGTCAGAACAGAAGTAAAAAATAATACATTAATGACTAAATTACAATTGGAAAGTGTGCTGTGATGGACAGAATATGCATATAATATCCCAGATAACTAAGATAAACATCATATAGTCAAATATAACTCATTGTTAGTTTCTGTTCAAGCCCAGGGCTAGACCCCACTCTATACAAACAATGTGCTCACTGATGGAGTCACATAGGAATACTCTTGTCAGTCTGCATTTGGAAGACTGTACTTCATACTTGTTGGCACAGTAGCCTTCTCAGTCTATTACTAAGATTAATGCTCCTGTGACTCCATAGCTCACAAATGAAAGAAAAACAGTAGAAACCAAGAAGCTAAGTGGGAAAGACTACTCTGCACCATGTACTATTTCATACATTATATATATATATATATATATATATATATATATATATATATATATCAAAAGCCCTCAGCCTTGTTTCTACAAATAGAAGGTGACAGACACTTTTAAAAATTACAGGATAATGGTAAATATCGTATTTACGTTTTTCCATAAATTATCATTCCAGTGCCAGATGGGAGAGAAATGAAAGGGGTGTCAGTCACATGCTAAAATATGTATGTAAGGACTAGTAAAACCCAATGATACAATCACCAGGACTGTCTGGCTAGTTGAGCATGTGACCCTTCAGAAGCAAAGGGTAAAATGTACACATTTAAAAATATCAGATGAAACCTTTTTAAAAATGGATATATTATACCACCTAAAGCTATGGTACATGGGCAGTTTTTGTGTCATAGCCTAGAAGACAGAGGTGCCCACAATGTGTGGCTGACCTCCCTTGAGTGGGGTTTCAAAAAGTTGAAAAGGGGAACTACTCGACTAGCACTAATTTAATTTTTGATGCTCAAATGTTTTTTTTGCAAGTACAATCATCTAGTCACACAGGCTCACCAATGTGGATGAATTTTGAATTCCAGACATGGAAGCAACTTCTAGTTGTATAGAAACCAGGTGCACTGCCAAATAGAGCTTTCTGTGGCTGCCAGTCCACATAGGGCTTACTTATTAGGCATCACAACACGTATTTGGCATCCCAAGGACTTTTTCCTTATTGTGTTGCTCCCCAACTCTTTTTAAGTTTAGATGTGGCTCATGGGTAAAAAAGGTTGGGAACCCCTGCTCTAGATTAAAGATAGTTACCATTTAGATCCTCAAGGAAAGGACAACAATGAAACAGAATGAGAGGAATTATTATGGGTCCAACATTTCAGCAGTTTTCCCCAAAGAGACAGCCTGATGCTTTGTTAACAATTTGCTACAAACATGTAGGATTTGTGCTGTTAACAGATGAATAAAGACAGTATGGTGATATCCTCACTATGTATAAGTTGTATAAGGTTCTATCCACAGGAAAATGACTCCGGCAGGTCACTCACTTTCAATAATCAGCAAAGATGATCCTGGAAAACCTTGAAATTAAGCGTATAGAGTCTGTGGACTCAAAACATGTCGTACCTGATAAGAGAATAAAAATACACTGAATTTCAAGGTTCTCCAGGATCATCTTTATTTGCTGGTTTGTGCTGTTCTAATACTGAATGGCTATTCTATTAAAGTTTAATATTCCTCCAAGCAAATCAGCTGTGTAAACCGTTTTCTGTAAGTTCCTTGCATTTACTCCCAAAAAATGCCACTGGAAATTCCATATTCCATATACTTATTTTAATTAATGCAAAGTAAACATTGAGGTCAATTGATTCAAATGTAAAAGAAACTCAATATCCTTTAAACTATTTTCATTGAGGTGGACTATGTTTCAATACTAAGAAAACATTTTGTAAAGGTTAAACAAAGTATTCTATGGCAAGCCATTGCTTCATCCTGCTTAACGCAACAGAAACCTGAACCAGTTTGGGGAAACCAGAAAGCTTTGCTTTCCCAGTAACATAAAAACTTGTCCTGTCTTATTCTATCCCCACGTGTAAGTCAAATATGAACCAATGCCTGGGGGGAAGTCCTAGTTTCCAAAAGAATGGATTATTCACATTTATCTGACAATCTGCTCATAGAGTTCTTACTATCCACTAACTTGGCAAGTAGGAAATTATCATGAGAAATGAAATAATTTCATAACTATGAGATCACCCGACATTCCACAAATCTGACACTTGCAAGGACTGTGCGCTGTTTTGATTTACAGGTAATCCCACTTCATTAATTCATTTAACATGGAAATTAGTTCTGAAAAAAGCATGTAAGGGAAACCACAAGTGCTCTGTATGTACAAGGGCAATTCTCAATGTATAGCAGATCGGTGATAATCTGCAGTTCCTTCAACACTCCACCAACATTTTTTAAGATCCGTGTCATATGCCAAAATTCCTATCAGATATCCAAACTGTGTCAGGCACATATCAGAGGAAAACGGTTACAGTAGATAAATGCTCAGATTTTTACATGGACATTGACCACAAATGTATGAGGAAGTGAGTTTTCAAGACAATTTGTCATTTTTTTGTGGTTTTAGAATTTTCTTGAAGGGGTGGTTCACCTTTAAGTGAACTATCAGTATGTATTACAATGGTTAATTCTTAGTAATTCGTAAGAAATTGTCTTCATTTCTACTTAATTTTATAGTTTTTCTTTTTAAGTATTTGCCTTCTGACTCTTTCCAGCTTTCAAATGGGGAGTCACTAAACCCATCTAAGAAAACAAATGGTCTGTAAGACTACAACTGTATTGTTATTGCCACTTTTTATTACTTTTTATTACTCATCTTACTAGTCAGTCCCTCTTCTAGTCATATTCCAGTCTCTTATTCAAATCGGTGCATGGTTGCTATGGTGATTTGGACTCTACCAACCAGTTTGCTGAAACTGCAAACTGGAGAACTGCTGAAAAAAAGCTAAACAACTCAAAAACCACAAATAATAAAAAAAAATGAAAACCAGGCAGTGGTGAACTGGAGACTGGCTGGAATGAAAGTTAATCAATATAATATATATGCCATAACAATCTAACACCATGATCAAAGGTGACACCAGCAACAATAATTTTAAGTTTCATATTGGAACATAGCAAAAAATTTAAAAAAATTAAAAAGAAGATGCATCATGGTAATAATGTTAAGTGAACAGGAAACCAAAAAATAAAATTTTACTTAATGGAAAAATCTATTTTTTTTAAATAAAACTGCCATTGATTTTAGGTTATTTGTAAATGTAATTGCATGTGAAAGCATTATCAGTCTGTCTCTTTCTTCCCCACTGGTTCTGTCTCTTAGAACAATGGAGCAGAAATCAGTCTTCACTTTTCTTCATGTCTGTTAATCAGCTGGCTTCTGATATATTATATCACAATTCGGAACCAACAAGGCAAAAAAACAGAAAGAGACAGGCAATAGCAATTTCGCATTTACCAAAAACGTTAAACTAAATGAAAAAGTGCAATTAATGGAGCATTGCTCAGAATTAAGTTTTCTTTTGTTAGGCGTACATGAAATAAATGTAGAATTTATTAGATTGCTCTTCTGAGCACATTTGCAAGTTTCATTAATTATGTTTTTAAGATGAATGCATCTAAGGGCTAAGCATAAGCATCACAGGAGATTTTGTAGGACGGGGTTTGTATCGACAGAACACATCCTATAAGTTGGATGTAGTTACAAGGGTCAAAATTCTGATACAAAAATCTGATGTGTAAACTATATGGAAAATTTACCATTCAACATGACACGAACTGTCAGAAAAGAGACAGTTGCATGCTGTGTCTTCATCCAAGATACATCTGATAGAGTCTGACCGACTTTTTCTTCTCATTAAAATACACTGAATGACGGATATAGATGCATGAACAAACTCCGTCATCTGATGATTTGACCCATGATGCACAAGTCGGTTAAAATCCAACCTGCACCTGACCCTAACCTGCCCTCACACACACACCTACACCTGACTTCTGGGTTCCTTTTATAGACCCGCGATCGCAATGCCCCGCGATGACGTTACAAAAGGTGTGGGGCAAGCAGGCACGCATCTATGAAAAAAAGAAAGGCAGAAGTCGGAAGCCGGCAGTCTTCAAGTTCAGCACCTGGCACAACAAAAGGTGGTGAGCGCTCCACATCTGTGACTGTGTTCAAAGTATAAGGGGCAGATTTACTATTGGTCGAATTTCGAACGATAAAAAAATTCGAAATTCGACCAGGGAATAGTAGGGAGGTAAAATCCTACGAATTCGACTATCGAATTAGAAGGATTTTACCGCAATTCGAATGATCGAACGAACGAATATAGAAAATTCGATCGTTCGTTCGAATAGAATTCGAATTGAATATTCGAACAATTTTTTTTTTATATGCGATCTTAGGGAATGATCCCCATTTCGGTAGGTTTAATCTGGCGAAATAGGTGGTCGAATTAAAATTTATAGGGGAAGTATCTGACCATCAAATTTTCGAATATTCGAATAAAATGAAATTTGAATATTCGAATTATTCGAATTCGACTATTCGATGGCTGAATTTGCCTAATTTGCATATTCGAAATTCGAATTAGAATCTTTTTGAAAATACGATCGAATATTCAAATCACTCGTGAATTTATGTGAATTTAGTAAATCTGCCCCTAACTGTCACCAAATTGAGACTTTATGAAGAACCAGTATCATTTATTTTTTTCTTCCCAAGAATAACAGATTTTCCATTGGATTGAGGGGGAATGAAAAGAAAGAAAATAAGAGAAAGCATGGAGCTGATGTAGATAATTCATAGCTCCACTAGAGTTTTAAGCTTTAAGGGTGGTGACACATTTCGGTTTTCCAAAGTCGCACAAAGTTTCCACTTCAGGCAACTTCAGAAAACGAATCAATCCGACATGGGATTGTCATGGGACTCATCAAGTGATCATGAAGTTCTGCTCTTTCTGAAAGCACGGGATCAGTCACAATGCCACTACATGGCTACCTACACACCAATCTTACAGCTAAAATATACTTTTATTGGTTTAACAATAGCATTTTCAATAGCAGAAGGAATTATTTGCAATGTACATAGTATAATTTAGTAAAACGAAACAATACCATAAAAAATCATGACAGAATCCTTTTAATACACAGCCCCGTGGGAGTCCCATAATACTACCACTCCATGCTGTTTTTGACATTATCCTTGAATCCTAAACAAAATGACTCAAGAGTCCCCTATGTTATAAACACCCCTAAACACTTTTAAGAATTCTGTACTCGTTAGAATGAAATTCTGTAAACATAACAATGCATTCTGACAACAATAATGGATATAGATATGGAGGCAGTGCTTTAAAGCGGTCTCCCCCGATATCTGATAAAACCCCCTTGTGCTGTGGCCATAGTTTATTGGAAAAGTTTTGACTTTGTTTCCGTCTTTAGTCAAAGTGCATTATTTTTTTCACAGAAGGTTAGACAATTCACCCAAATGTACATATTGGAAACTGCCTGAACCATGACCTACAAAAATTATTATATACAGGTCTAGTTTCATGGGGGGGGGGTTGTGTTTTTTTTATACTTTCCAGTCTATGCATGCATTGAAAGAGTGTACTAAGGCAGTTGCCTTGAAATTTACTGCTGGATAAATAGAGGTTTCAGGTAAGATCAAACAGCTGAATGTGAAGTGTTTGTTTTGCGTCAGAAACGCTACTTCTCAAAAGAAATTTCATCTCCTTCATTGAGTTATCCCTTGTCTCCCAGTTCCGCAGAGGTGTGTATATCTGCATACAATTATTTATCTTCAATGGATCATTCACTGCACCTCGGTGTATACAATCAGTTACCTGTCCCCAGCTTATTATTAACACTGGCCTGTTAACGCTCTTCACAAATATCACTAATATTTTGACACGGCATGGCACAAGCCTGAGGTTAGACTAGGATTATGTTTGCATAAGCAGATTGGTATTTTTTTTTACTGCAACCCCACCAAAAGTATGCTTCTTGTTTGCTCTATATGTATTCCAGTCTGTTACACTGCCCTAAAAAGGATGTTTTGCAGATGTGAATTAGAGCACAATAAAATCTAGAAAAGGCCTGTATAATAATAACTAGTATAAATGGAAGTGAAAACTGCAGAAAGGAAACAACCTTCCCGGCAAATCAGCAGTTTCCCCCTTGTCTGTTGGGCAGAAGGACGCATAAACCTACTTCTTTGATGGTGCTTGCAGGCTTATGAGGGTCTTGTAAAATGTTGGTAAAAGTCCCAATTTTGTATTAAATGCTTACAAACACAAGGCATTTTCCTTGCTGCTTTTCACACGTATGGGAATAATTCTGGTGCAATTAAGTAGTTGAGGGCGATTTAGGTTTCGTGTTTAACTCTTAACCCGCGACAGCCTCATTTGGTACCTTGCTTGGGAAGGAAAGAATAGGCTGCTGGATTGAGCAATATCCTGTTCTTCTTAAATCTGTTCCCGTTAAAAGTTTTTATATAAACAGGTTACCTTGACATCAAACGCGGACTCATATTACTAATACATATTATGTTTACTTTGTCCAAAATGAAAACTCATGAACCAATATTATAAGGGATAATGTATCCCCCCTGACTGGTAAACACAAGGATATTAGAAGACCCCTCAAGATTTCCGTGGCCTGTATAAAGCCTTTTTACGCTCATGTAAATTCTCAGTGGCTACAAATATCCTTAGAATTTTAAATATGGCATAAATTATCCCATATGAGATATAAAAAACGAAAGCGGATATGTTTCTTGGTGCAACAACAATACTAAATAGTGCATTGTACTATTGACATTTGAATACTCAAAGGCTCTTATTGGTGTTCGTTGCTCAGGTACAAGGATAAATAATTGGGGATCACACTTCACTGAGCAGAACTTTTGTTCTACAAAATCAGTATCCCTCCTTTATCCCTTCCCTCTCTATATCCTTTCTGTTTATTGTTAAAGGAGAATTCAACCCTGTAAAAAAAAAACTCATACCATCCTCCCCACAGACTAACTGCCCCCCGGAGAAATGCCCCATACTTTATATTTACCCCTCAGCGCAGATTCACGCAGCAGAGTTCCACACAGCCATCTTTAACTGCTTCAGTAAGCTGACTGGGAGACCTGCATATTGCGCATAGGCAGTAGGCTATTTGCTGGTTTGTGACAACTGCTCATGCGCGGAATTGGACGGAAATTGACAAACTTCCAGACAGTTTACCATGGCTTGAAGATGGCTGCATGGAGCTCAGCTGACTGAATCTGCACTTAGGGGTAAGTATATGGGCATTCCCCCAGGGGGCAGTTATGCTGGGGGGAGAAGGGAGGGAGTCTATATGGGGTGGGGGTATGGGGTTTTTTTTTAACAGGGTTGAATCCTCCTTTAAAGGGGAATGGTGGTGCTATGAAGAAATGTGTTTTTTTCCTATTTTTTTAAAGCTCTAAAAATCTGAGGTTTATTAAATGTAAAACCACAAAAAACACTAATACATAACGTCGGTAGGTAAAAGTTGTCGAGGTATTGAAGTCAACGGGAGCTGCGCTGATCCTATTTTGGAACAATTCGCACTTTAGGGGTGTTCGGATTGAAAAACCTCAAATTTTTTACGGTTTTCAAGGTTGTTGTATATCGCTCAGCATAATTTTCTGTTCGTATTTTTTTTCCGGATCTTTTAATAGATGCCATGACATTTGTTGTTTTAGAGAAAGCGAGTTTAGACATTGTTTAAAAAAAAACTAAAATTTGCCTCCAAGATAGGATTCTTGTCCCAAGGAGTGCCATCACAGAAATGATAGTAGGTTGACTGGTATATATATAC
>CM044441.1:132795926-132839458 GCA_024363595.1 Xenopus borealis
CCAAGCAGATTTGCGCTCTATATATATACATACATGCTATGATGATACAGGACTCACAGTGCTTGGATAGATGATGTGACTTGTAGAGCACACAGGGCTAGTTAACTGATATACGGATATATTTTGGTTGTGTTCATACCTGTGGGGACTTGTGTGAACGCCAGCAATACTGGTGACTGTGGAGACTGGCCAGCACTATATTCTCATCAGTATCCACTTGGCCAAACCGCAGCGTCTCTTGTGTATCATTGCAGACAACAAAATGACTGTAGATCAGCTCTTCTGCTTCAGGGCATTGATTCTGAAACAGAAAAGAACAGACTGTTTTCAGACAAACTATTAAAGTGTCCTGAATTTTGAACTTCCCATGGCCAGGCACTGGTAAACACCATTCATTTATACAGCAAAAACCAGAAGATTCATCAACTTTCAACACTTTTCCGGAGTTACTGAGATGCTATATTTACCGAACCTCAAAGCAAACTTTGCCCTGAGGTCAGGACAGGGATGACTATTTCTGGTGGAAACAGCTGAATATGACCATTTATTTACCCACCAACTAACATGTCACACCCTGACATTCCTCCATTGTTTGATTAAAAGCAAAGAATGGCTAAATTATTATCATGTTACCTGTGCTGCATACCCTGTGAGCTGGAGACAGATACATCTCAAATGCACCTCCCTATTGCCTGGACAAAACACGGGATTATATAGGAGACTCATGCAGACCAGTAAGATAAGGGCTGAATCCACAATCAGATGCAATCTTCATTTGAAGATTAAAAATTCTCGGCCTTGTACAAAAGTGGCCAGGTCAGTAACCAATATCAGCCCATGTAAGACCATCTTAAAGGGATCATGTCATGGGAAAAAATGCTTTTTTCAAAATGCATCAGTTAATAGTGCTGTTCCAGCAGAATTCTGCACTGAAATCCACTTCTCAAAAGAGCAAACAGATTTTTTTTATATTTCATTTTGAAATCTGACATGGGGCTGGACATTTTGTCAATTTCCCAGCTGCCCCAAGTCATGTGTGCTCTGATAAACTTCAACCCCCACCCCAGCAGCCTAACAAAAGAACAATGGGAAGGTAACCAGATAACAGCTCCCTGATACAAGATAACAGCTGCCTGGTAGATCTAAGAACAGCACTCAATAGTAAAAACCCCTGTCCCACTGCATTCCATTCAGTTTCATTGAGAAGGAAAAACAACAGCCTGCCAGAAAGCAGTTCCCTCCTAAAGTGCTGGCACAAGTCACATGACCAGGGGCAGCTGGTAAATTGACAAAATGGCTAGCCCCATTTCCGATTTCAAAACTGAATATAAAAAAATCTGTTTGCTCTTTTGAGAAATGGATTTCAGTGCAGAATTCTACTGGAGCAGCACTATTAACTGATGCATTTTGAAAAAATTACGTTTTCCCATGACAGTATGTCTTTAAGATTACATAGAGAAACACATTCTTATCATAAAGAGCTACGATCCATTATGATTGTTATATGTTTTCAAGCTCTACCAGATAATTAAAAAGGTTGTTCATCTTTAAATTAAATTTTAGTATTATTTAGAGGGCAATGTTCTATGGCAATTTGCAGTTGTTTTTTATTGATTGTGGTTTTGAGTTATTCAGCTTTTTTTCAGCAACGCTACAGTGAGCAGTTTCAACAATGGGGTTGATACGGGCCAAATTACTCTAGCAACCATGCATTGATTTGAATGAGAGACTGGAATATGAATAGGAAAGGGCATAAATAGAAAGATTAGTAAGAAGAAGTAGCCTTATAGAGTATTATAGAACCCCTATTTGAAAGTCAGAAGAAGAATGCAAATAATTAAAAAATTATAAAAAGAAAAAAATGAAGGCCAATTGAAAAGCTGCGTGGAATCTGCCTTTATAACATACTAAAAGTTAACTTAAAGGTTATAAGAGATGTCCTGCAACATCTGGGTGATGCTTGGGGCAATCATTATTGCAGTGAAAGATATATTGAAAGCTCGTAGTACCAGTTCTGCAGAGAGGAAGATCTTTTTCACTTTGAAATTAGTGTTAAAACAGCTTTAGCAGTTGCATTGCAAGCACTGTAGGGGAGAGCATGTTGTGTTACAACCACGTCTTACTAACAGCAATTGCCGACTAGTGCCAGGCACCAAGATGGATACATAAGTGCACCTATAGATTATTCTATGAATGTGTTGCCAGGGAAGCTACTAAGTTGGCATGAGCTGACTTTTGAAGAGGCCGCTTATTGGCCCTTTTGAACTGTGGTCTTATTGTCCATCAGAAGTTCCCATGTCAAACTTGTCTTGCTTACATATATGCACTACTTACAACCTTGGTAAAACTCCACTACTGCCCTGTCCTTTATGTCCAATAAATGTAGTTTTGTTTCATCTCAGACAAAATGAAAACGTTAAGGCACTCTTTGACAGGTACACGCCTTTGTTCTCCCTTAAGTCAAATAAGTTGTGTGTCCCACAGGTCTATATTTAGATGGTAGAGGCTACTTCAGAGGTAACATTAGTTCCTGTGTTATAAACTAGCCATCTGTAGGCCCCCGCTGCTCTTCACACAGTAAGCAAAGGCTATTATGCATTTACCACTTTCTGAATATGGTGGAAAGTAACCTTGACATTAGGGGAAACGAGAAAATTACCGAAACGATTACAAAAATATGTTCTCCCGGGGCTCATGTTAACATTGCCAAATCCCTTTATAAATCAGAACCAACTATTCTTAGAATGTACCTGTCAGCAAAATACAGCACGACATATGGCTCTGCTTAATCAAATATACAATCCCTTTTCTCGTTTGGTCCAATTTGTAATATTCCTTCAAGGAACTTTTAACCAGTCACTCATTCACATGCCGAAATGGATTAAAATGTTCAAATATTTATATGCCACATTTTGTTTGTGTGTATAACACTGCCTGGCTTGTGTTTTTTTTCCACGGCCTGAAACTTGATATCGATGAAGGTCATTTTGCAGTAGTTGAGTTACTACGAACCTGTCTCACTTGCATAATATTGGTATACACTACATCAGTTACTTTAAAAATGTCTTTGAAGTGCAAACAATGTTGTTGTAACCTTGTAGTTGTAACGCTTCAGCTTTCTAATTACTTATGGTTGTTACTAGGATATTACATGTATATATTTTACATCAAATAATGTATAACATATATTATATGGATGTAAGAATTCAAAAGAGTTTGTTGATTGTATAACATGGAAATAATTCAGGTTGAAAGCTTTTATCCATGTCTGGGGCAGTTTCTGATATGTTATAAAGGATTTTATTACATTCTCAAATTAAATTCAGCATGTTATCTTTATACAGTACCTAGCTATCTATCTACAGTAAACAAAACATTGTTTTCTATCCTGCTTGTGTGTGTGTAGTGAACCCATATCAAAAGGATGCAAGCCTCTTGCAACACAGCAAGCCTAGGTAAACATTAAGGAACTTTACCCAATCTCTCCTCCACCCCATTTTCATATATGCATATGAAAAATTCAATAAAAAAGTCAAATAATAATAAAAAAAACAGTGAGGGCTCTTTATCCATGGCTAGCTTCTGCTCCTTCTACACTGATGTATAATGGTCCACCACTCCTTTCTTGTAGTTTTTTAAAGGTCCCTTGGTTCTCTTGATTCCCAGATAGATATCACTATACACCTGCTTGTAGAAAATCAGGACCAGGTATTCCTGTGTATAATGATTTTATTTAGGCATCCAAGAAATAAAGGCATCACTAAAAACTCCAATAAAGGAGTGTAGACAAGACATGAAAACAAAGTGAACCTTTTTGGAGTTTATTATCCATGCCTACCTTCTGCTACTGCTACACTGATGGATAATGGTCTCACCTGCACTCCTTTCTTGATTTTTTTGTGGTTCCTTGAATGCCTAGATCCATGATTCCCAACCAGTGGCTCAAAAGCAACCAACTCACCAACCTCTTGGATGTTGCTCCCAGTGACCACAAAACAGCTTATTTTTGAATTTCTGGCTTGGAGGCAAGTTTTGGTTGTATAAAAAAACAGGTGTACTGCCAAAAAGAGCCTCATGTAGGCTGTTAGTCCACACAGGAGCTACTAATAGCCAATCACAGCTCATATTTGGCCCTCACAAGAACTTTTCACATGCTTATTTTGCTCCCCAACTTCTTTTACATTTGAATGTGGCTCATGGGTTAAAAAGGTTGGGTATTCCTGGTCTAGTTGGACATCACTATATACCAGCTTATAGAAAACCAAGACCACGAATTCCCATGTATAATGATCACTAAAGTAAAGTGAAGTGCTGCACTGATGGATAATGGTCTTATTGCACTCCTTTCTTGAAGTTTTTAGTGGTTCCCTAGATGGCCATCACTATAAACCAGTTCACAGAAAATCAGGACCAGGAATTTCTGGAGAGGATTGTCCCCCCAAAACATGACATACACTGTACAAGTCAGCCTGTGGCTTATTAAAAGTGAAAGTTCTTGACTTTTCATGTGAGGACTGGCCCTGTTATTCTACAAGTTAGTTCTACACTGAGCCTTATGGAACACACAATTATACTGCAATTATTCTGATTCACTGTAGAGGCAATTTAGAATTATACATAACAGTAATGCTCAGAGACACTTGCAGCCCTAATTGTAATTTTGGGAATTATACTTTAAATAGCTGAGTCCCGAATGTTTACTACGATAAACAACCGTTTGTCTACACAGTAACCATTCCATCTGCATAAAACATATCTATTTACCTACTGATATCTAACAATCATAAATCATGTTTGTGGACTTTTGTGTAGTATATGAAGCATGAATGAATCACTTTGGCTAAGCACATTCTTCATAAAGTGATAAAAAAAACAGCATTCAGACCTGCAACTTATTTTTTTTTTATATTCTTCAAATTGATATTTGAACCAGCTGTAAGGATTTAGATCACACTAGCTCTTGTTTTATGAATGTCCTCCTGAAACAAGAAAACCATGGAATGCCCTTAAAAAAGAATGTTTGATATAAAACAGATGTTTTAACTTCTCTTGGGCCACTGCCGTAGTGCCATGTTAGGTTATTAATCCAAATGTTTCTTTTCTCTCTACAGGCACAGGAATAAAAATGGCTTTGTTTTCATTAAGTTAATTCATGGGAGGAGCACCCTGACGGCTCAGGGGAGATAAAGAAGATCGCTATATTAGTTGAAGGTTTAGGGCTAGGAATCATGGCTCCCAATGTTAAACTGCCCATTAGTTACATAAAGATAGGTTACAGACAGATCTAGAATTTTGTGACATTGTACAAGGCTTCAGTTTATGGTGACAAAGAAAGATTTCTATCCATCTTGTCTAAGCAAGCATTCAGTAAACCAGGAAAACAGGAGCACTGATATTTAAAGACAGAGGCAAGTGCATCATCTCATTCAGCCTCCATCTGCCAACTTGGCAAAAGCCATCTTATATTTATCTCCTTCATTCAAATTTGTAAGAAAAGATCTGGTTTAGCATCAGCAATATGGTAAGACACAGTACGTGTCCAAGATTTGGTGGAAGGATTTGCTACCAGTGACCTCTAATTCTAGGTTCCCTGTACTTAGATATATATACCCTTCTGCTTTCAAGGAAAGCAGGAAATAAACTTTTTGTAGGAAACACTCCCTTCTCCTAGGCAAGCAGAGGACATATTGATTTTAGAACCCTTCTCAAAGCTTATTATGATGGGTGTTTCCTTAAAAGATTACCTACCTGCTGCCAAGCCAGAAGTGCGGTGTTAATCGAATGAACAGAATGTTGGCCAAAATTGACAAACATTGGATCCACCAAAACAGTGAAATCGAGAACCTTTTCCAAAGCACTGTCTGTAATTGCCATCTGTCCTTGCATGTGGAAGGGCTTTATTAGGCTCTTCATTGTAAGATTTCGGCACTCCAGAAATCTGCATTCAGCTTCAGTTGAGAACTGTATCTCTTTGCAAACAGACACATCGCTCCATTGCCGCATGTACATGTGAGGCTCTTTAAAAGAGATGGTCATGTACTCTAGTTCACCAGGAGTTGTTTCATCAGATACAAATGGATGCAAGCACTTTGGAGGAACTAAAGGCCAAAAGGGGAAAATGAATATTTGGTTAGAAAAGAGCTAAAAAAAACAAATGGCAGGAAAGATACCATAAGAAAATGTCTACTTAAATTCAATCAACAAACATTATAATTGTTGAAGAACAACCTAAGTGTGGAGGCCTATATATTAAGGGCCAAATCTTAGTAGTTTTGGAGGCTTTTGAAAACCATGATTAAACTCACATTCTCTAAAACCATGAATATCATGATATTTATTAAAAAACTATTGAACTACCTGTGTGGTATTTGTTAGTACTAAAGATAATGGTACTTGGGTATTATTTTGCAAACCCCCCCCATGTACTAGAAATATTAGGGGTCATTTGATATTAAAGGGGTGGTTCACCTTTACATTAATGGCCAACTGAGCAACTTTTCACCTGGTCTTAGTTATTGTTTTTTATTTTTATAGTTTTTGCATTATTTGCTGTCTTCTTCTGACTTTTTCCAGCTCTCAAATGGGGCTCACTGACCCCATCTAAAAAAACAAATGCTCTGTAATGCTACAAATGTATTGTTATTTACAACTTTTTTACTCATCTTTATATTCAGGCCTCTCCATGATTTGAACCACAGAAACCACTTTACTGATATACAGCAAACTGGAAAGCTGCTGAATAAAAAGCTAAATAACTAAATAATAGCTAAATAATTATTTTTTTTTTTTAAATAACAAATTGTCTCAGAATATCACTCTCTACATCAGTAACAGAATGGTGAATAACCCGTTTAAGAAGGCATGGGTACGATGTGCCCATTATATAACTCCTTTGTTCTGTGATATATAAAATTGTCACTGTATTTAACTTGTTGTGTGGTCTGGGGTATTATTTATGAAACTTGCACTACATTTATCCAGCAAGCTATTCTGGTCGGTATTTCTGGTTATTATACAGTATATGAAACTGGCCCTGGAATAGTATGAAGAAATTTGTATAGAAAATAAGACTCTTCAAACATGTCTATGGACATGAACTTCAAGGTTTTTTCCCCCATTTTCTATTGTCACAGAGACAGATTTACGCTAGAATATAAACCGCCACACAGAATATAACAGTGAAATGTATATGAAGAGGGATAAAAGAATCATCATTATGTATCACACATAAACATTTACCTGAGCCTAACTGATCCAGGTGATGGCACAAGTGCAACTCCAGATTAACAAATTGAATGGATATGCCAAGTGAAGGTACCAACCAGGACGTAAAGCAAGAGTCAACCCTGGTACAGGCGGCTAAAGCTGTTGGCGTAACAAGCTGGTCGCTGGAGCTTTGTGAGCCAGACTCGCTTTCAGAACTGAGGGAAATATAAAAGGAAATTATATTTTATATTTACTGAACAACTCCAAGATTATAAGATAAGTGCAGATGGCCTTGTCCACTTGCCCAACATATTCTGGAAACTGCGGCCAACATCATTATATTTCATTTCACATCTGACCATTAGAAGATGCATAAATATTTATCTGGAAAAAGTGGCATTCAATTGTGTAATTACATGCCAACAATGTTATTTTTGGTCCCGTTAAAAAGCCATAAACGATAGGAGTAGAAAAATGTGCACAGCTGTAGGGAATTTGTTTAATATGAGAGATAGAGAAAGGGGAAAAAAGTGTCCCAGAATATGTCTAAGGTAGCTATAGACTTGCAACTACGGGCAGTTGGGATTTGGGTCTGAGTGCCTGCTTGTTCCACAGGTGCAGTATAATGGACATTAAGCCTGCTCACACAAGAGACTGGGCAAAGGCAATGGTTTGGTGGAAATCAGCTAACCAAGATGTTCTTACATTTTCCATGTTCGCACTGTACTACTGACGTCCATACAATTTCCAGCACAACAAGCAATGGGGGTGGAATTATTTCTCAGAATGCATCTGGAGATGGAAACTGCTTCAGGGCAAAATAATTCTCCAAACATGGAGTCTTTCAAATGCTTATTTTATTACATTCTTATATAAACTGGGGGTGCAAACTCTGCTGCTTCAAATGTCAGATGAAAAACAATCAATGTCCAACCCATCATGAATATACAACTGAAGGTCAAAAACGAAAAACTTTAAAAAGTTATCATAAGTCGTAATTGTTACTTGGAGCTAGCTTTGTTGGTTCCAAGAGACAGAAGCAAAGCAGGGAAAATGCTCAAAGGAACAAGAATTAGGTGAGCACAGCAGGAAAATAATTTTATGGGTGTGCCTAAGCTTTAGGAATAAGACATTTTACGCAAACATTTATTAGGTCCCATTCACTGACACAGTGAGCAAAGTGCAATTTTGAGTGCAACTGCAATGTTTTTGCCTGCAATGCAGTGTTTTTCCCAGAATTCCAGTATCACAGTGGATATGAAAATATAACGATTCTCTTCACCTGCAAACACACTTCACATATTGGCCAGAGTTGTGTCAAATATATTTGCAATCTTCATGGCATAATTTCCAGTTTTCACCATGCAAGTGATGTCTATTGCAGATTCTTTAGGTGCAAGTGTGCTGCACCTATTGATACAGGTGCAAAGGGAAATATGAAGCTACCGCCTGGCAGGACTGGACTGAGAATCAAAATAGGCCCTGGCATTTCAGGTACACAGAGGCCCTATAAGTCCACACAGAAGCGCAAACAGCCCCCATCAGCCCACTAAATACTGACTTGCTATGTCACCTTATTGCAGCCCCTCTGGCATTTGCCAGAACCCACAGATTGCCAGTTCGGGCCTGCAGCCTGGTTAGCAGATGGCAGTAGCTCCAGGATTCCCCTATGTCAATAGGTGCAGCATTGTCTGATACAGAACAGAAGGCAGAAAGGACTGAGCATCATAGAGTGCAACTATACATACATGCAAGGAATACCTTTAATGAGAATTATTTTAAGCATAAGTAATTGCAGGGAAAAGTGCAAGTTGCCCACTGTGCTTGCAGATATACATGAGAACTAATTCCACAAGACAAGACCAATCCAGCAACTCCATTTCTAAATAAATGCAGGGAATATCTTATTGCAAAGAAAACCAGCTGATGAAGGAGAGGCCCAAGTAACCACACTTGCAGGACTGGCTGAAATGGTGATAAAAAGGTTTCATCATTTCAGTCCCGACATTTGGGTCTATCCTTTAGATGGTCCAAATGTAGGGGCCTAAACGTCACCTATTGAGCAAGTCCTGCAAGTGTGGGTATTTGGTTATGATATTTATAATTATATAACATAATGGTGCAAACCGCAGTGAAAAAAGTGCAGAAGCAGATTCTGTAAACTGATTTGTATTGTTATAAGAAACTATTCTAGGACACAAAAATTAAATTAAATTATGGGGTTTTAGCTCCCTCTTGGCGGTTTCTAATTGCTCCAATCATAATATAGTTTCATTTCTCACTTCTTCAACTAATAACATTCTGCCAGTGAGTCTCTCTTTGGACACACAACATGGGGTAGTGCTTTATCCAAGTAAATGATAGTTTGGGTACATTCCAGACAGTAATCTCCCTTTGTTGTGCCCGTGTTCAGGGGGTGGTAAATTCCTAGATGAATAGAAGCACACTGAACATGAGTTGAAGAGATGCTCAGTACTTTTGTAGAGTGTACTATATAGTAATAACAAACTAAAGTATAGCTTCTAAGCCTCATGTACTAAGGTGTATCTAGGGACATCTTCACTTGCTGGGAAGATCTCTGTTTTCAGTCTGTCATAAATCATGCCATTGTCCATGCATTGTTCTTGTTTGCTGGTTCTCTGGATGTTCTATAAAGAGCATGGTTTACACCCGGAAGAAGAACTGCCATAGGTGCAACAGATGCACTGGAGCTGATTTACTTCTATATATGGGAATCCACATATATTCCATCTCTGTTAAAGTCACAAAACTGCCCATGTACGTAGCCTTTATGCAGTTGAGTCCAGCCAAGGTCTGGCAGTTGGGGACCTCTTGCATTTCACTTGCTTTGCTAGTGCTTTATTCACCATTTCCTCAGGCTAATCTTGATCCCAGGACTCAAACGGATGATTTTGTAAGCAGAAAATACTTCATAATAATCCCTTTGCTTGATAAGCCACTAAGCCTGTACAAACAAATGCCACAATTTAAATCCCATTTAACTGACATAAAAGTGTTACTCCGTTTGGGAATGCTGTTTATATTCACACACTTACACCCTAACCTAAAATGCTGGAATTACTCTGCGGCGAAATATTTACTTACAGGCTTGCCTCAAATTAGCTGGGACGTGAAATATGTCTCCCTCTCACAAGTGTGTTTATAATGAGTAAGCTATAGCACCACGTTCCCTAATGCCGGGCTATTTACATGATAAATGAAGGCCTTAAACAATCACACAATTCAAGGAAATGCCATCCCTGTGTTTACCTTAAACCTTTACAGCTTTTCCTACTATGGGGGGGGGGGGGTCATCTGCTATGCAGGCCTTACTTAATGGACCACTGTGTGGATGTGAATATATACAGGTATAGGTATTATTTGTAATTTGCATCTGCTAAAAATAATGCGCACATTAAAGAAACCCAATTCGATAGGGATTCATGCAGCTTAGTAAGGTTCAAATTCAAGCTGCTGTTTTATTACTACAGAGAAAAAGGAAATTATTTTTAAAACTAGAAGTCATTTTACTTAAAATGAACTCGTTCTATACATGCCTAAACTGCCATTGTCTCATGCCTTTTGGCCAAAGCCTTCCTTATCACCTACCATTGTCATCCTATTGTTGTTGTGGTCTGACAGTTGTGATCTTTTATCACTGTATGAGCATTTGAGCGGAGCTTGTACAAAGAGATACTAAGGACAAAATTTCTCACGGCACATTTAAGCAAAATAACAACGTCTTGTCTCTTCTATGTAAAAACCATTTTTTGTTGAACAATGAAGGACTCATATTTCTCAGCCTTATCTTTAAACTTCCCAGGCCTGCAGTAAATAAGTCTGCACCTGCACTTAACCCGATCTTGATAGGCAGATGTGTTCATAAGTTGGATTGGATTTCTAATCTTAACATTTTATTCCTAAAGGAAAAGTTTTGGAAAAGTTATGCAGCTAATGAAAGAGGATCGGTAGAAAGAGGCTGTGACTGTAAAAATCTGTCTGCTGGAATTACCTGCTGAAATATAACAAATCTGTGGAGTGTTTCTCCATTTCTTTTCTGCTGTTCCCAACCTCTACGTTACATACACACGTCTATAAAGCTTGGCTGAGAATGTGAGAATCTTAAGTATTTGTTGCTTCTTTGGGAAATAAAGTAAACTATTTGTGTCCTTATATTAAATGTAAAAATTAATTACATTGGAAGGCACACCAGCAGTATGGGAACCCCTGAGAGCCACGGAACCCACCCAATTAATTGAGTGGGCACCTCTAAAACCAAAAAACTGTATCCTCTCCAGCTATACTCCAGACCTCTACTTTCCCAATAGAAATTGGTCATAACACCTTTTTGCAGCTGGAGAGATAGGCTTGAGAAGGTTCAGAGTTTACTGTACCCCAAAGGTCTCAAATGCTTTCAACTCCTGCCGTTGCTTATGAGATACCTTTTTTGGACAGGTTTCAGCATTCTCAAGTCCAACTGTTGATCCACAAATTCAATGCCTGTCCTCGCCGGATGCGACATTTTATATAACTCTACCTCAAAGGAGCTGCAGCTCTGTTACACAGGACACTTCTGAATGAAAAAATTATCATCATAGCTAGCATATAAACAATAGTTATAAATGATTTTGTAAAGAAGCATTACTATTGGAAGGCTGCAGATGGAGCTTCAAAAGTGAAGGTACGGTATAAAGAAACGTTTGCTTAAGCTACTCACATTGGTACATAAAACCTCATCCTAAGTCCCTCCCTTGATGTTTCTAATAATACCACAGCCATGCCACTAACCAATGGATATTATTCTTCCTAAGATTTGAAAAGTTTCTTAACAAATTGATGTATTTTCCGATGCAACATCAGCCTCCAATATCAAGCATATTACTATTTGCTAGAGTGTCTGCTTGGGACCTCAGACTTCACTTGAACCAGCATTTTTACCCACTGAGACCCACTACCTGATCCTAACCCTAACAGCTCTACCACCCACAATAGACCCTCAACCCAATGTCAGCCTTGAAAGGCAGACATGAAGTCATCATATTACCAAAACAGAAGACAGTTGAGTGACCTGCAGACTTAGGGGCAAATCTATTATTATTCACTAATTCGAGGGCTAAAAGACCTCGAATTCGGCCGAAAATTCGATAATCATTTGACTATCGAATGCTTATTGAATAGTTTTAGGCTATTTTTACCTCGATATTCGATTCCTCCATAAAATCGTACGATAGAATACCGATCGTTCGCTTTCACAAAAAAATCGTACGATTCGAACGATCGAGGAGTTTGATAGTACGAATGGTATTCAAGCAGGTGATAGAAAAAAAAAACCTATGGGGGGATTCCCATAGGCTTCTATTGCAATTCGGTAGGTTCAATCTCGCGAAGTAGGCAGTCGAATAAAATTTTAAAGTTAAAGTCCTTCGATCATCGAATAGTTTAATTATCAAATATCCGATCATTAGATCTATTCGATCTATCGAATTTTCGGTATACGATGAGCGAAGCGGCCAAATTTGAATATTCGAATATCCGATAAAATCGTACGATCAGAATTCGATCGAACTTTGATCTATTCACGTGAATTTCGTAAATCTGCCCCTAATTAGTTTCTCACTGCAGGATTTAGAATATTCATCACGGATTATTGCTCTGGATAAAGCTAGCCAGACACAAAGCACCTTCCCTATGCTCCACAGAAGTAGGAACCACAAAAAGTTCTGAGTAGGATCCACCTTGTTTTTAGAGATCCATTCATTTAGCGATCTCTATTCAATATGCCCACCTTGAGGAGGGCAATAGGCTGATCCCAATGTTGAGCATTTGGATCGAGGACCACATCAACAAATCACTTTGGTCCTCGATTCAACAGGATTTTTAACTTGCCCGATCAACATTTGGCCAGATATCAATAGAGGAAGCTCTTATAGGGCCTCATACAATGCCCAATAAACTGCTGATTTAATCTGTCCGCAGCTCATATCTGCTTGTCTATGGGGACCTTTATGTGATGGTGGAAGGTACAGTAAGTGCAGTTGTACTTTTTATGGATTCCCTTTGTCAGGTTGGAGCCAGACAGTTTGCCTTCAAGTTTGATGTGTTTGTCAGTTGAAAACTCTTCTTTTTCTGGATTATCACTTGTAATACACGTGTGCCCTTCTAATCTAAACATATTACTGAACTGAATTTTCTTTGACTGTGAATGATGTCATCTAATATTGGATGTTTGAGACACAGCTAGACTTACAGAAGGATAATACATTTTGCATTATAAATTACACTATAAAATTCCTTTTTTGTCTCAGTTTCTCTGGGAGTCTTGAGCACCTTATGATTAATTTACACATTAAAAGTGGGGATGGAAGGATTTGATTGATCCTGGAGTAGGAGTACACTAAATTTGGGGCCTAGTGCAGTTAATTCATAGACATAAAGTTCCATTTGTCTGGTTGGGTTACCAAAGAATTTGATCGTTTGGGTAACACAAGTAGAGGGTATAGGTGGGTTGTTCAGCCCTTTTTGCAAAGGTCAGATCATATTGGAGGCTGATGCACAGCCGATGAGTATGGTTATCAGAATAAGACCCAATCAGATATGCGTCAAGAAGGCAAATTATATTATTAACATGTATTTCTATAGCACCAAAATATTTTGTAGCGCTATATGGGTCCATACATGGGCTAGTTGCATTACCACTTTAGTCAAAAGCCAATGAGCTGGAAGTGGATGTCTATTCATATATTTTACTCTCGTAACCCTGGTAAAGTCAGTTCATGTGCCACTTTGCTGCACACAACATAGCCCTATTGAATTTAATTGTAATTTTTTGCATAGTACAGTTTATATAAATAAAAAGTGATCACATGCACATTTTAGAATGATTTCATTTACACTACACAACTTCACTGCAGTATTTTTAAAGGTGAGGCCAATAAAGCTGGAAGTGGACGTCTAGTCCTATATTTTATTCTCATAATACTGGTAAATTCAGTTTATTTTCCCATTGTAGTTTTAAAGAGGCCAATGGGCTAAACAGAAAATAATGTTAAAAAAGGCCAGAGTTATAGAAGAAGTGGCTAAAGGCAAAATGGGAATAGCATATTCATGTTAATGATGGATTTCCAACCTTCAGCCCTGCAGCTATCTGAGATTTACTTCTCCCAGAACATCTCATGGTTGGCTTTCTTGACGTAAATACTAAAGGTATCTAAGAGTATTTCACAGTGAAATAATATTTGTACTTTTACAAATTCTCTAGCCAGGGGAATCCCTAATGAGCTGAGCTCTGGCTAGATGCCTTTTTTAGCCTGCCCTAAAACTTGCCCTGGTAATAATTCTACATTTTGCCTGTAATGGTCCCACCCAGCAGCAGCTATTGCATATTTCTATAGTTTATTGTTAAAGTATTGTTTCTAAATTCATTACAGTTCACTTCAAATCATGACCCTAATTAAAACTGACACTTTTTAACTCATCCAATAGGTATTTGGTGGTGCTAATCATCACCAATCATTGCTGTTATTGACATTTACACATAAGGTTAAATCTTAGCGAATCTGATGCCATATTAAATGATTTGTGGGAGAGAAAGAACAAATATGCTCCGTCTGTACTTGCTCCATGTATCATTCCCACAATATTCCCATAGCCGTGGAGCTATGCTGACCACAAAGGTAATTTTGTTGAGGACCAACATTCACAAGAATTAACCCTGTCTCAAACACTTAACTTCTCACTGACAAACATGCATTCCTTTACAATTAGCATCAAGAAATCAGTTGCAATTCCATACAATTAATAGAAAACAGATGTTTGATTCTGTTGTCAGATTTTTCGATCCATTCCCACCCCCCACCCCCCCAATTCCCATATCCCCCTTATATTCATGGCTACTCCTGTTCGTGAATTAGCAGAAAACCAGTGTAAGAGTAAAGTGAAAAACAGGCAGCAGATGATGTATGAACATGTTATGTTTTTCCCCAAAAGACCCTATGGAAGGACAGCGACATGACAAACCTCAGCAAAAAGTAGAATTCTAAAAAAATTCCTTCCATCTCCATAGAGAATTGAGAAACAAGAGTAGGGCGTCTAAATATCTGTGTTGGAAAAGTGTCTCCAAGACACCGTCCAACTGGATCTCTCTCAGTTACTGAGGATATTACTCAATTAGGCTATTTTTTAAGTCATCAGTTGAAATGATCATATTTGTGTTCATTATTAATATACAAAGTATTAACACAGGCTTCTGGTCAGAGGCCTTTTGCTGAGCACATTGAACTCAACAGCACAAAATATGCCTTGTACTGCTGACATGTCTAATGCAGTACACCTCTGTATAGCGAAGGATGGGATGATCCATTCGAAAGGGGCATGTTCCAAAGCACATGTTTATTTTATATGCAGGAAACCAAACCTGCTTCAGTGGCACTTGGCCACTTACGGTTTGTAAGAAAGGCCAATAGAAAGAAGAAGCAGTTAAACCACAAGTGCTGGCTTACTCCATTTCCTAACTGCTTCCAAAGTAAATATTTTTAATCTTTTAAAGCTGAGGCCTTACCTAAACATACACTGAGTTCATAATTGGCGATGCCCTTTAATGGACCAAAATATGCATGGCTTAGAAGTTATTCTGCAGCATGAGTCATTCATTGGAGAGATTAAAATAGTCTTAAAACATTTATACAGCAGAACCATTGAGAAGCAGATTTGCAGCCCCAAAGGAAGGAATTGCAAGTGATGAAAGAACGTACAGATGGAGAGCACGGTACTGCTAAGGTCAGCCCACAACGATACCGATTTTTATCTTGGGCTTCCATTGCCTTCAATGAATGATGCTTTGACATGGAAGGATCACAGGTGGTATTACCTTGAAATACCCATTACTATTTACAGGTAGGGCCAGGCTTGCTAATTTCCCAAAGCAATAAATCACTGTGGAAAAGCTTCTTACAGCTAAGTGAATAACAACGGGGTATGGTACGTTTTGCTGCTGGGGTTCTCTTAGTGACACTAGCATGTAGCAGGAGAATCAGGGCAGAGTAGGCTGACAGCTAATAAAATAATGAAGAAAATCTAGGACCATTTATGATACAGCATGTATGTGATCTAACGGTGATTACCTTTGATCATCAATCCCATTTGCATTAGTGTTCAAGACGATTCTCCAAAGGTCTGAGGTCACCAGCTCTTTTTGGTCACTCACGGCACTGATACTGGGAAGCTGGAGCTCACAGGCTTTACTCTCAGATAAACTGAATTCTCGAAAGGCAACAAATGACCGCTGGAGTTCATCCCAGTACTCCAAGCTACAAGGGACCTATAAAAACATTGAAAACTACAGTTATTCCAGCTTTAAAATTTAATATGCTAGAAAATATGCAAGCATGCAAATCCTGCCTTAAAAGACCTTAGCAAAAGTATAAATAAACAAACATGAAAAATACACAACCATACATAGAAATCATTACTGAGGAGTCAGAGAACTTGGTGACTCACAATGGAATACATATATAAAAAAGAAAGAATACAATGAGCTAAACAAGAAGCATAACAGATCCCATACAATGTTCACATGCTCTAATCCTGTTTACAGACTCTTATAACAATATCAACAAGTGTCAGTTTTTATTTCATTAGCAAGCTTTATTACAGAGTACAGAGAGAAAGAGGTAAGCATCATTTGTAAATACACAGCCTTGCCAAAACAGAAAAAGTGAAAGCATTTAGAGGAAGTTACACCACCAAAGAAAGACCATACCCCATTATTTCCCAAGAATTCCAGCTTAATATCTGGCACTCAAAAAATAATTATAAACTAACTTTAATTTGCATATGTGGTTTTTGTGCCTGCGAATTGCATACTTCCCAGAGCTGAGAGGTTTGTAGAGCTGGAAACATTGTTAGTGTGGTTAGGTGCAATATATACCTCATGGCAAGCGTTAATTCCAATGCTTCCTTCTATCCATGTGGCCTGTACTTCAAACATTGCACTTTATTATGGAAAATAATAAAAAATGTATGGGGTTTTGGTGCAAGTATAGGGGAGTGTATATTGAAAAAAATTCCTTTGTGAATGCCATTAGGTGTGCGCAGACTTTGCAGTCACATTGCAAAAATTACATCAGCCTGTCCACCATTAGAAATCACGGGACATCATATTTCTTAGTTAGCAGGGTGGGCAGTGGGCTAATAACTTGGGCCCCACGTGTCCCACAACTAAGAAGAATGGGACCCTAATTTACAAAAAAAGAAGATCACCTGTACAGCACACTTGACTATTCCCCAATCTATCAACTTCATGCTCTGTTACAATCAAATGCACCAATGACCTACCTAACTCCAGCCTATCAGTCTGGTGGGCCATAACATTAGGTTTTATGTGAGTAACCTAAAAGTGCTCTACTAATCTCAGAGCACAGCTGGAAGACACCCAATCACAATAATGTGCAGGTCAGATGCCCAGAAGTACTGAGCTAGGGGCCTTCTATTCACTACGGTGTTGAATTATTCTAAACTGGGCAGATTTTAAGAAGCAGACCATTGCCCTCCTGTATATTAAATTATTATATACAGTCAAGGTACATATTGAACTCACAGGAGCACGACTGTGGTTATGTAACCCCCATTATAACACCAGGAGAAACAAAGCAGTTGGCCAGTACCCAACATCCACACCAACTACAACAACAGCAGCAGCAATTCACCTGATTATTACTCATTTCTGATGCTTCCCCAAGAGCTGGGTCATTTATATGTCTACATACTGTAATTGACTACCTATGATTGAATGACTCACTATATGAAATTCTTCTTTATTGAAACAATACGCACCTTAAAGTAACAAAACCCTTAAAGTAATGCTATGACAAATATAAGAACTCTATAGGTTTAATTCAACAAACCCTAATGGGGCTATGAATTAACATGGTTAAGATTTGCTTCTGCTCAGCAACCTGAGTTCTAACCCTCTAATTTCTTGTAGGCCATAGGTGCTAAAACTTATTTTGTGAGCAGTGGACTTAATCATGCATGAATATTTTTTGTGAAACTTGCACTAATATGATCATTCCTCTGAAAAAACTATGATGGTAATCCTTAGCAGTCAATCAGATGTCTACTTACATTACTATAACTTTACTAGGCCAGTACAGGCAATATGCACATGGGTCTTGAGTCCATTTTGTTATCTCCTGGACCCTGTTGCAATGATTAATATTGTTTTTATAGTGAGTACACTACAGGCAATTACCATTTAGGTCAATAACGGGGCAATTCTGAGAGTTTTGCCACCTGTGCCATATGCAATTGAAGTACAGGTGAACTGATTAGTGATCAGACTTGGACTAACAGAGGATGAATCTTTAGTGAGCTGTAGTTGGGTACAATATCATCAATAGAAAAGCTCAGACTTGGTTAAACATTGCTACCAAGCACCAAAAAAAGATAAAGTTACCTAAGGCATCAGTAATATTTTAGGCCAGATTCCATTTGATGAGAAAATGTACAGTATTTCATGTTTATTACATGATAAATTCAACAGAAACTAGTAGAATACCCAGAATTAATTTAGGATGTAAGTTTTCTCACCTAACTGAATCTGGGCAAATGCTTATTTTCTGCCATGTCCCTTAATGCAGCAACAAAAAATAAATTAACATTGTATCCCAACATATGTTTTTATTACAGGCCAATAAAAATCCCAAGGTAACTCACGCTGCTTATAATAATAAAAAACATGTATTACTATAAATACTACAGGAAGATATTTTCACCGCAGAGGTCAGAGTAGAAATTAGCAAGACCTTTAAGCCGAGCTCCAGAACAACATGTGTAACAATGAAGCGACTGATCATTTCTTGAGCTCACTGTTCCAGATTCCTACCACCTGTTAGAAGATCACGGATGAATCTCATTAGAAGGACAGAAAGACTCCACAGCTGGGCCGTTGTGTAATGTGCTGCCTATTTCCCCAAGAGGGCCAATCTTTTTTTTATGTTATTACTTTATTTGTAACCTTCCTTCCATCGAGACCTTTAAACTGCCTTCTATAAGGCCTCATTCAGGGTGGGCTTCCCTTGGAGATAATATTGCTCTTGTTCCAGAAACAACTGCCCTACAACAAGATGTACACAGAAGACAGGAAGTGTGTGTGTCTCTGTTATCTTTTGTTCCTACAAGGCCACCTAAGTGAAGCGAGGCTGAACACAATATAAAGTTGTATGAGGTACTGGCTGCTGGTTTCTGTTGGGATTGTAACAGAGGCCTCCTCAGGATGAATAAATGGCTTGCTTACTGTTGCAATGTTTCTGTTTTCTGTTCTGAAGCCAGCTCCCTCAAAACTATAAACTCTTCCATGTATTCAAGCAATGAAAAATGTCCACAGATCTTGAAGAAATAAAAAACTTGGCAAACACGGATGTAATTTGGTATGAACATTTTTCATGTAACACTGATCGCTATCAATGCTGCTGAAGGTAATTCAGAGCTGACAAAAGTCTCATGTCAAAAACTATTCCAATAACTGTTTTAAATACAAAGGAAAATGTAAATGACAAACAAATCTCTGGGGGGTGGAGGAGTATGTTTCCTGTTTTAGTTTCTAATCAGTGATCTAGGATGACCTTCTGTACCAGTCGACATTGCAGACCCAATGTGATTAAAGGTCATTTAACGGCATATGCACCTGCCAAGCAAATATTTCAGCCTGTGCAATGTAAAAAGTCTCATGGCACAGGCTGACTGGCCTTCCAGCACTTGGATTCCATGTCTGACTTCCTCCCAAGAAGGCAAAGATGATATCTTAAGCGTTACGGAAAAATGACCCCTGTTTGGCTTCGATGCAATCAGTTAGATCAGTCCATTAGACCTGTGATGAGTATCCAAAAAAGGCTGGGAGCAGAACACAGCAATTTCTACTACATGGTCACTAAAGTAAAGAGAAACAGTCGGAACAAATGGCATGTTCTTTTTTTATGGAATCGGTTTAGCATGGGGTTTCATAAAAATGTAGCATTGGGAAGAGTGCTGACAGGTCATTGTTTTCAAGGCTAATTTCTAGGGCAGATCATATATAATGGCAAAGCCCTCTTGCAACTGATTCATTTCACCTAAATGTTAGTCAATAGTTCCAAGAGTCAAGAGAAATAACAAAAACCCAACTGCTCATATACACTTTTGTTAACTACTTTCTAAACACGTAAGCATATATGCATAAAGCAGACTTCAAATATAAAATTTATGGCCAAAAATATTGCCACATTTGGCAATAAACAAGTTCTGCTGGAAAATTGTTGCAAATAACAATGCTAAGGTAGTCATATGTGTGTTTTTTTTGTTTGCCGTGGAACTGGAGTTAATTCCTAAACCATATCTTATACCTAACTCCTGAAATGCACTGGACAAAATTAGTGGCACCTTTTTGATTGTTCTTTATTTTGTAAGAAAACTCCTGATGGTGTGCAGGTGCCTTGAGTATGTTTACGTTGAACTGTCTGTGAGTGCAACACTGAACATGGGGATAAAAAAGAAAAGCAGGGAACTTTTGTAAAAAATACATGCAAGGCTACAAGTCCATTTCAAAAACCCTTTAGCAGTAAAGATCTGTGTCTCCCCAGTAGATGCCCCAGTAGCTCCCCATCTTTTCTACTGATTCACTGATTCACATGCTCTGTGCTGCTGTCACTTACTGAGCTTAGGAACCCACTCACAATATACAGTACACATAGAATAGAAATATAGTCACAATATAAGGCTGATTAGTCATTAATACAGATAATTACTACATGACAGCACAGAAACCAGTGCAATTAGCATCAGAATTTAATAATCAGCCCTGTAGCATCAGCTTATATTACAGACCAACCAAATTTTTTGCTGGATAATTAGTGACGACCCCTAAGCTTAGCTTCTGAACAGCTGCTCAGAGCCCACTGAGCATGTCAGTGTCACAGACACTTTCCAAGATGGTGACCCCCTGTGACAAGTCCTGGATCATTGCTGCTATTGACAAGCTGAGACTGGTGCAATATAAAGCATGGCATTTTCAACCATATTCCCTTTTAGGGTTTAGTTGTCCTTTAACGTAAATACTTGTTCCGATTATACTAGTAACAGTGAATTTGATACTCTGTACTATGAATATTGATTTACTTTGCCCCAAACTGTAATATAGACATATTATTTTTCTATTGATTGTGTACTCATGTGCACTTGAATTACTGTTACTTCAACTATTTTTAGATAGGGTTTTCTCACATGTTTTACATATTTTTGTGTAGTGATGTCACGATATTCCCTTTCCCGTCACTGGGGCTTTAAATGGTTGGTGTCAGTTTGTTTGAGCATTTTGAAAAAGGCTAAGGACCTAGCAGAAACGTTAGTTGTTTTTTGCCTAAACACTTTAATTTGCATCATTTCCGTGTGTGCGAGCCTCTGACGTGCCTACATACTGATTTAAGGCTTTTTGCACCCAGGCACCACTTACCTATTATACGTGTTGTGCCGCAATCCAGCAGTCTGTATTTAAAATAAGACTTTTTAAAGAACCCTAATCCTAGCGTAAAAAGTGAAACTTATAAGCCCGATAACCATTTTGGATTTCTTTTTTCATTAGGAAAGGCTCCATACATCTTCAAATAATAGAAGCCATAAACTCCCCTCCTTTGTTATACTGGAACCAGTTGAGAAACCACAAGCATTCAAGTACAGGAAATCATGATTTTATAACATTTTAATGTGATCTACTCTTGGGAATCAGCACTAACCAAACACTATTTCTGTTCAGGAAATATTCCAGTGTATAGCTGCTGTGCATTGCAGCGTGGGGTACAGCTGTGCACGTTTCACCTGTGCCGCCCCCTGGTACCGAGTCTTAATGTTCTGCATCAATAATACCTTCCTGTATGGAAAGCCCACTAAGTACAAACACGGATCTTAGTCCGGGCTTTTATTTTCCCTAGGTATTATAATATGGTAATTCAAGAGCCCTGAGAAATACTTTTTTTAACCTTTTCAATGAAATATCTAACTATTTTCCTTTATTACAATTTCGTTTCCCCTCCAGTTTCTTTTTCCATTTATATGTGACCCCGAGTTTATCAGTTTATCAGGCAAGTTGTAAGCGTAGCGAAACGCAGGTGTGCAATATGAAATAGACAAGATTTCAAATTTTATCTGTAAATCGCATTTGGAGAAATGTCTATAATCTTAGTAATAATATATTTGCAACAGAATTGCTAGGAATGTGCGAAGGATCAGACATGTGGTCTCACTTTCCATACTGCGAGGCCATTGCAAGGTTTGATGGAGTGGGGGGTAAATAAAAGCAGGAGGAAATGGTTAAAGATTTTCTTTAACCCTCTGAAAAGTCTACAAGTGTCCCAGATGCAGACAAGGTGGTGGCAGCGCAAGAAAGCAGGAATCCTCAGCTGCAATTATAATTTTTTTAAAGAACAAATTTTCTGATTTTGTTTGGTCCTATTAGTAATGTTTTGTGGGTCTACAGTGGCTGAAGGAGCACAAGTTTCACATCCTTGTTTATTTAAAATGATTTCTTCACAAGCTGGGCCCACAACAAACCCCTATAAGATGCTGAACCACAGTACTTTTGGATGTTTTAATGACAGTTTCCACCCATAGGAAAACTTCAGGCAGCATTCTGACACCGATGTGTACAATTCAGCATTGCAAGACACTTCCTCCTCCTGTTGAGTAGCTAAAAGCTATGGGACCCCAATCCTTGGGAAAAGTTATCTGTTTTGAACTCATACAGTGAAACTATTCATTAGTCTGAACCCCCACTGAGCACTTTATACGACAAAACCATCTGTACTACTGGGACCTCAACCAGCTGTTGTCTCTTTTGTGTTCCTCTATGCTGTAGATATTATTTGTCAACAGGAAAGCCATTAAATAACCATACGGAGTACAGGTATGGGACCTATTATCAAGAATGTTTCGGACCCGAGGCTTTCCGGATTACGGGCCTTTCCATAATTTGTATCTTCACACTTTAAGATTACTAGAAAATCATGTAAACATTAAATACACCCAATAGATTTGTTTTCAAATAAGGATTAATTATATCTTAGTTTGGATCAAGTACAAGCTACAGTTTTATAATTATTATAGAGAAAAAGGAAATCATTTTTAAAAATTTGGATTATTTGATTATAACGGAGTCTATGGGAGATGGCTTTTCCCAAATTCGAAACTTTCTGCATAACGGGTTTCCAGGTAACGGTTCCCATACCTGTATAAGAATTAATAAATAAACTGGTTATCAGCAAGGGCAAATAATAGCCAATTACAGCTCTGAAACACTTGCTTGGAAAGAGAGAACTCACCTCACATTACCTTCAGTCTTACCTGTAGCCATACTGTAGCCCTGTTCTTCCCTCTGAGCTCCTTCTATTATCACCAATACTCACCAAACATTACTATGTGCTATGCCTTATAGGGAAAGTATAAGGAGAGCAGCAGGGTCCACAAATAACATATGGTCATGAAGTGTGTGCCTGGGGGTGAAGTATAACGGACAGCAGCAATACAGACCTGTACTGGAACTCTATGTATGATCCTTGCAATATACTGAGTAATGCTACATTTACTCAAAAAGCAGCCAGCCACAAACTCTTTATTGTCTCCCTTGGATGAGACACAATGTTCTGTATACAAATTCCATAATATATTGTTCTGAGCCTACTTGTTCGCAAACACAAGCCAGAGACTAAAGTACCTTTGTCTCCACAGCATTAAAAGATATCTTAATTAGTCACATGCCATTAAATTTGTTTTAATCCGTTTAATTAATCGCTGAATTCTTTAAGGGAATCAAACAGCTGCGGCCAAATGTCCCCGTCTTTGAGACTCTTCAACAATCTGATGCTAGAACACAGTGTCAACAACTTTTGTTCCGAGTTGGGACATACTACAGAACCTGATCTTGGGCCCCCACCAGGCCCGGACTGGCAATCTGTGGGTTATGGCAAATGCCAGATGGGCTGCTATAAGGTGCAATAGAAAGTCAGTATTTAGTGGGCTGGTGGGGACTGTTTGGGCCTCTATGTGGGCTGATTGGGCCTCTGTGTATCTGAAATGCCAGGGCATATTTTGATTCTCAGTCCAGTCCTGGCCCCCACCACAAACATTAGATTTAGTACTAACATATAGCATGATGGTGAGAAAAAAAGGGCCTCTGGGAGTTTTGCTGTTGTGGGGGAGATTGTGTAGTCTTCTGGCAGTCCCACCTTAGGTTTTGTGATGCAATACATTGGATCATTTTATTAAAACATTTTATTGGTGAGTCCATAGATGTCACCTATTCACAATAAACATTAGACACTACAGACTAAACCTAATGGCCCAGAGGATTATGTACACACTCCTGGCTTACTAAAACCTTGTTCATAGATTTACTATGAATACAGATCCTAAAACAACTCTCCCCAAACTGTATAGTAACTGGGCAACAGATATCCCTTTCCTGATGCCAGATGTCTGGGAGGATGTATTGGAATCGGTGTATGATAGGACAAGATGGTGCAATTCCAATTCCGGAAATATCCGACACCCCATAGATGGCACAATATCACCTCCATCAGGGCTTGTGCCCTAAATGTAACCACTCCCCGGCCACACTTACACACATGGTCTGGTCTTGCCCCAAGATACATGTATTCTGGAGAATGGTTGTTTTGGAACGCAGTGATGTGCGGGTCGAGAATTTCTCGACCCCCACCCGACCCTAACCTGCCAGCTCCCAATCCACACCCAGCCCGGCTCGCCGCTGCTCCTATAGACCCGTGCCCGCTGCTAACTACGCCCACTACAAAGTCGGCACTATCACAGTTGATGCAACAACAAGTTACACTCAGAGGCCTATTTATTAAAGGTTGAATTTTAGTAGTTTAGGTTTTTGAAATCACGACTAAACTCATTTTCTCTAAAGGAACAAATGTCACAAAAAGAACAAACAATAAAAGACATTGAACAATCTGTAAAAAAAAAATCTCTAAAACCTCTAATAATTCATGTTTTTGGACAATTACTAGCAAATAAAAATCTGAATTGATTTAAAATGGTCCTATAGGATCAACGCAGTGCCTATTGTCTTTACCTGGCAAAGTTTTGTATTAGAGGTTTTCGTGGTTTTTACACTTAATAAATCTTGAATTGTTAGAACTTAAAAAAAAAAAAGGAAAACTACAATTTTTTGAGATTAGTGGAAAAAAATTGAAATTCGTTTGTGCAAATGGGCCCCTCGATATATGCTTGCAAATCTAGACAGCTTGGTTCTGAACTCTTTCCTTAATATCTATATTGAGAGTGTCAACTTTGTCTGCTTTTCTACGAGACATTAAAATGGGTTCAGATTATGTGTTTTGGGTTTCTGCTTATTGGATTAAAATTTTCACTATACTCAAAACCTATCCGGAACAATCATATGTAAAATGTAGTAAAGAAAACATTGAGGTCAATGCACTCTGCACTCATCTATTATAGGAGGACATAATAGTCCCATCTCAGAGTGTGTCTTCAGATCCCTAGACAAGATGACCCAGTAATAAAAAGGGAAATAGAAGTGATTACTAGTAGAAGCAAATTCTACTAGTAATCACTTGCTCATCATTAAAAGGAATCTACTGCCCATAGTGATAGAAGATGAACTTATTAAGCACATCTGCCTACCTTTAAAGTCCTACAAATATCCATTTAGTCTAACTTGGCATGAAAATGTTCTTGGGTGCCAAATACGTGCTGTGATTGGCCATTTGGTAGCCCCTATGTAAACCTTCTTAATTCTTTTTACCTTTATCTATTTTCATATTACAAGATGTGGGGGATTTGTGGTTTTTTAGGTTAGCTTTCTTGAACCAGGACAGGGTAATACCGAGACCACAGTCCCCCATACTCTGCCTTCTTTGCTTGTGGTAGTCCCAGGGCCTAGATAGCCAAAGTTGAGATAGAAGTTACCGGGACAACTCCACCATTACTATCAATTTCCTTTTCCAGCCTTAAATCTTTGATGGGTGTATGTTTTGGATTGCATTTTTGAATTAATTACAAGGACCTTATAATTGAATCTACCAATTTTTTTTGGGGTGATTTACCCTTCATTTAATTTGCTAAGCCAAGGGTGTTTAATTTGGATCACCCTAGTTGATTTTTTCTTCGTCTTTATAGAATTAACTTAATGAATTTCATATTGATTTGGTTGATCAAGTGATTGTGGGGGGTCTGATAATGAACTTCTAGCACTGAAGCACCTTATTGTAGGTTAAATTAACTTGTTTCAAATCAAGTAGACCAAGTGATTGTGGTAAATTTTTCTTCATCAACCTAGTTTAATGAATTCCACACTAGAATTGTGGATTAAGTGATTGCGTCGTTTTTATTAATGAATTGTGAGCACACAAACATTATACCTTAATTGTTTTTTTTTTAAAAAATACTAATCAAGTAGACCAATTAATTGTGGTAATCTGTTTATTTATTATAGCACATTGCACTTTATGTTACAAAATAATTAGCACTTAGCACTTGTGTGTGTGATAAATTGAGTGGATTCTAAGGCCACCTTTAATGGTAGCCCTGCCTTCTTAATAAGGTTCATTGATATAAACTGTATAACGATCCAGGGGGTGATACATGTTTTAAACATTTGTGATAGAACGGGGTGTTTCTTCTTTTGCAATAAAAATTTAGCCCCTATGTAAACCTACATAGAGGCTCTTTTTGGTGGTGCATTCAACAAAAACCTACCTCCAAGCCTGAAATTGAAAAATAAGCACCCACTTTGAGGCCACTGGGAGCAACAACCAAGGGACTGGAGAGCAACATGCTGCTCACAAGCTACTGGTTGGGGATCAATGCTCTAATGTATAGTTTCAAAAATGCTGCACGATTTGAAAAATTCTGTGTGACAAATGTCCCACTAACTTTGGCGTCTGGAAATAATACTGCGAAACAGGTCAGATTCTACTCTCTGCTTCTATTAAAGGACACAGTATTATCACCAAATAGAATTTATGGCTGCCTCCTCAACTGTCAGCGGAGGGTAACTAATTTTTAGATAAAGGTAGTCCTATTGGGTCACATTTTCAGTCACCCTCAAAACGAGAGCCATTGACAGATATCTGGGTAAATCTGATCTTCATGGTGCATTAAGAGAATCAGGAAACTGTTGATGAATTAATGGACTGCCTCCATCCAACATGCACTATGAAGATCACAAAGTAATGAACAAATCAAAGAAATAAAAGAAAAAAGAAACCCCAAATAAGTCAAATAGATAACAGAAGTCTAGATGTGGAATTGAGTAATCTATAATCAAGTCGTGGTTGCCACATTTTTAGGAATTTGGTGTGTATTTGTTAGGAAGCTAGTAAGTTTTTTGTTCATCATGATCCAATCAAGTTTGTGCTTAAAGTGCAAATATCTTACTCAGTTGTTAATACCCCAGTGTCCTCAAACATGTTGATCAATCCCATCTCTGCAGCTCTTCCAGGGCCCATAGAAGAGAATATGAATTCCCAGGGAAGTAATTAGTTGCTGGGCTTCCCATCCAAAAGCAATCCTTAACAAGATTATCTCAATTGTTAAAAATTAAAAAGTGGCCATTAGTCAGGGCCACACCAGATTCTGTATATCCGGGCTCTCCATCAGCCCCTGGGTCTGTTGAACCTGTGAGTTTGTACCTGTACTACAAGTAAGTAAATAGGTAGATATAAACTATCAATGAATATTATCATGAATGGGTTGTTATTTTCAGATAATTCTGAATAGTCTAACACAAATAGGTCTAAAAAAAGCAAGGGTCTGAGAAGGAAATGCAGAAGGGGGGGTATAAGGCAAATGATAGCATGCATTCCTGAGTGGTGTTCAAATCACATGCAGGTTTGCAGAAAGGTACAACAACAAATATAAATGATTTTCTGTTTGTTGCAGGGGCAAAATGGTAACTTTCCAAATCTGGGAATACACATCTGCGATGGATTTATGAAAACATAAGTACATGTTAACCTGCCAAGCGTCCTCTGCCTGAAGCACCATCTGCAACACAGAGACGAATGCATTTCACTCATGTTAGAATCTCTGGCTTTTGGCTTTTCCCCTTCAGCTTGAAGGATGAATAATGATGTAGACACCTGCCTATTCAAAAAGAAAACATTTCTACATACTGCATAATCAGAATGTAAATTGGAAATAAGTAACTCCTGTGGGGTCTGAAGATCACTGATGATATGCAGTTTTCCTTTCAATTGCATTTTCTATACTCGATATAATAGAATATTAGGCTTATGGCAGGATGCAATTTTGGTAAGGGAACAGGTAGTCAAACAGTATGAAAATGGATATCGCCAACCTAACATAAAGTATACCCGAACACATTCCTTTAGAGCAGTGGTCCCCAACCAGTGGCTCATGAGTAAAGTTGCTCAACAACCCCTTGGATGCTGCTAACAGTGGTCTCAAAGCAGGGGCTTATTTTTTTTAATTCCAGGCTTGGAGGCAAGTTTTGTTGCATAATAAACAGGTGTACTGCCAAACAGAGACCAATGTAGACTGGCAAACCACATAGGCAGCTAACAAATATCCAATCATAAGCCTTAGTTAGCACCCCAGGAACATTTTTCATGCTTGTGTTGCTCCCCAACTCTTTTCACATACAAATGTTGCACATGGGTAAAAAAAGGTTGGCGACCCCTGCTCTAGAGGTTGTCTGGTAGAAACGGTCAGTTACTGACTAAAGCAGTGCCACCAAGCCAGAGGCCCTAGCAAAAAGAAACTGGGCAAGAAGCAATGGGGAGCAGTCACTGAGCTAGTAGGGACTCAGGCCATTACGAATGGGCTAGTATGGACTGTAGGTACCTGCAGAAATGTCCCTTGGCAAGTTGTTGCTAAGCCAGTGAACAGCAAAATTGTGATCACCTTCTTTTGTCTAAAATAACAATGACAACCTGCAGAAGATATGCCATTGCAATGCCAATTATTTGCAATACAGGTTCAACCAAAAACACATATGAAAAGCCTCAAGCACGGAACGGTTCATCCTATTCCAATTTCCACACAAATAACAATTGTTGAAACAAAAACTTGAGTCCTAGAGCTCTAGCTTCCAGAAGGGCCATTGTTCAGACAAACACAGGAACATTCACAGCTGTGCAAGCAAACAAACATTGATTTGATGTTCCAGAGCATCACTGTGTTCCAAGGCTCTTCAGAAACTATAATGGATGAACATTACAGCAAAATCTAGTGTCACTAAATTATTTTGCAGGACCAAACACAACTCAATATCTAAAGGAAAATGTACCTGTTTTGAAGAATGCAGTGTGCTTATTTTGGACTGAGAAGACATGATCTATGAGGATCAAGAGGCCACCTCTAATTCCTGGGCCAACCAGAAATAGCATGGTCTACTACAAAAGCCTTTGGTTACAATATTTGAGAGAGACAATGGCTTCAACGGAAAAGAACAGGAATGTAGGCACTGTCCAGCAGGAATGGGCAATTTGATTCGACCTGATTCATTCTACCTAAGCAATGCACTGATAAAATGTCCAGTCTGCAATAGTGTATATGTTCCCCATAAAGCCAACAATATGATCAGGGATATAATGCAAGTAATCCTTACTCTCAATACATTGTATAAATAAAAAAGCATGGATATAATGGATTCTCACATCTTTACCCCTAAAATACAAGACTGAAATCAAGTTAAGGTCTCCTGAGACTGAGGCGTTCCTGGATTCTAGAAAATACCTTTAACAAGCCTTGATAGAAACACTCCTACAAGCCTTTGATCACTGGCGTCTTTCAAAAGCAGAGATGAATCCTACCTATTAGCGCTAATGACTTGAATGAAAGGAGGTAAAATGAGACCCACTGTAGAGGGCAGAGACCTTGGCAGAGTACCGACATGATCTCACTGTCTTGCATGCTCAATATAATGACATTATAGCATGTTTCTAATGGGGATTTCCTACTAACACATAATTCAAATCAGATTGATGCATTACTTAATCCATTCACCAGAAACCCAATCAGCTTGGCCTTCTCAAAGAAATCACTGTATGTGCTGGAGAGCGATATAGTATTTCCAAATGTTTCAACACATTTATGCCATCACAGATACACAGTGATAAAATCTATCACTTCTTAAAGGAATATAGACTTTACTGTGAAAAACGACAATATGAATTCGTTCAAAGAGAGTCAATTCCTGCTTCTCATCTGGACCAAATAACTTCATAATGATTTTTGTATTTACATAAGATTTCCTCGTGCGAAACTCAACCAGCTTAGTTGACACTCAGCTGCTGCCCTTTGACCTTTCTGTCCCTTTGCACAAATCTTTGGCAAAATTGTTTCTGATTAAAGGAATGCCATTTCATGAACCCAAAATCCTATTATACATCCTCATCCTTTGTTAGGTCTGGCAGTAAACTCCCATTCTAAATCTTCACATAGTCACCAAAGAGGGCAGAATGTAACTTTATAGTAGCTGTTGGTGGTAATGAAAGCACATCTGTGAATTCAATTGTACACATTTGCTTGTAATGTAAATTCCCTATTTCTTACTGGAGACTACACCAATTTGCAACTCCAACTAAATCTGTGTATGCACAGCTTTGGTATATAATAGACACAGTTGAAAGCAAAAGCTTGGACACGTCAAGCCAAATTACACCATGGACATGACAACTCAATGCATGCAATGGATTTAGGCACCAGGACCTTGAACTTACGGCTTGGAAAGGCGCAACCTCCAGGCTTATCCCAATTGTAATTTAAAATGGCAGATGATCAAATATAAATTGGACGCCATCAGGATGCAGATAAGCATTGGACAGCTCAAAGATATAAACACACTTACCTGAAGTACATCTCCAAGGTCAGCTGTGCTGATTTCAGGGTCTTCAGTTGTGTTAAAGGGAACTGGTGTTATTCTTACAAGAGTTAGTACCCTGGGTTCTGGATATCTCCAGAGCATCATCCCAGGATTATCTTCTGTCTCATTATAAAAGACCACTTCATAGGCGTTTGGCACTCTCTGGGCATCTGCCAAATAAATGCAAAGATAAATGTATGTAAAGGAATGCAATAATAACAAAAGGCTGAAAAATGTAGCAATGAAGAGTATGTTTCTATATATATAGAATAATGGCTTATTATGACTGATAGACATCACCCAAGTTTGCAAAACTGCTTTTTGGGGGTTTGTTCATTTATATGGGCAGAAAGAAGAGGGAAGTAAGATTTAATGATTGCCTGTATGAGATGCTAAACATCAGGAGAAGGATATTTAACATGTGTTCAAATGATATCTTCATTATGGGAAAGGAAGAGTACAAGAATCGACCAGAATCCAATTCCTGGTGGTTCTGTTCTCTTATAGAACATTAAGAACAGAGATATTGTGAGGATTTACTTTAAAAATGTGTTAATGCTCCCCAAATGTTCTACAACATGTCAACAGATATCATGGATTAGAGTAATGATCTATGTTTGCAGAACAATGCTGAGCTTATGAGAGTTGGGATTTGGAAAACATGACTGGGAAAAAGATATCATGTAATTAAAAATATTTGGCATTTTCAGATGCAAAATAAATAATATGTCAGATAGCAAAGGCATTTTAAAGTGAACCCAACATATTCCTGCCTGAGATGGGAATCACACTATGGCCTATGGCCTTTTCCCGCAACACTGTTTACACTACTTTATTATCCTGTATTCAATCCCTGCCAGACTGGATAGAGAGGGAAGATACAGAGCAGTTTTAAGACCATAACCCAGTGGCCATCGCTCAAAGGCAACACCAGGGGTAATAGGAATTATCATTTCCCATATAATCAAAGTGAATCAATGGCTATGTTTTACATTACACTGCACAATTTCTATTTTACATAATGCCGAACATCTGGAATAATACTAACAGACTGGTATAGTTTATATACATGTTCCAAAACTTTGAGAGTGTGGTTTTGCTGATGGCACATGGTCTTACATGACTGCGGCAGAGTTAAGGTGGTCATACATGGGCCAAACATTCAAAAAGCCATACATATGTATCACAACATTTAAACTGTTCCATTTGTGTGGGCCAGCTGCCCAAACAATTACAACAGCAGGAAGAGAAGTCATAAAGATTCAACTCATCTTCCTCTTCCATTCAGCTGACTGATTAAATATCCAGAGATAATCGATCCAAACAGCCTCAACTGGACATATAAGCCCAGATGGGTCAGTAGTATGGTTGAGATCAGTCATACTGCCGAACCAACCAGGGCATATATGGCCATTTTAAGTGTAATAGCACACAACACTTTTGGATGCTTTGAGAACTTAATTGTCCATGCAACTTAAAGAAGACTGTATTTGTGGGCTACCTAAAAATCCCATTGCTCAGGGAACCTGAATGCACACCTTGTGCCATTACCTTTAAAGAAGGGCATTTAGCAGTGAGACAAACAAGAGTACAGTGGTGGTGGAGAGGAAAGTAGGAAACTAAACTGGAGGGAAATAATATATGGTGAAAACAGAGAAAGGAAGCAATACAGCTTGAGGTCTAGGGATATCATTTAAGAACAGAAAGAAATAACGCAACCCCTGATATTCTGAAATACCAGGATATTAAATTGCCACAGTGTGCCATGACCTGTATAAAAACATCCGGATATTAGATGTTACCTTTAGAGAACCCTAGCCTCCATATAAACTCTCACTTGAGCCATTATGCCTTAAAGTGGCCATAAAGGTCTTATTTTCCTATAGGGGGTAGAATATCCTCGACATTTACTAACAACACACATTTTTGAAAGGTCGGTTAATCTTACCTGTGTCCTGTATATACTGAAAAAAGCCAGTCCTTAAGTCATCAGAACTGTGTTCTGTCTTTGAGGTCTGAGGTCTACCAACAGCAGAGGAGACGGAAAGCAAAGGAGGATTATTGCTCATGGTGTTACATCCGGAATCTTTCTTCAGGTATTCATGAAAAAGCTCATTTAAAAGAGTTAAACAGTTCAGGTTCTCTTGACCCCAGAAAACCTAGAAATTGGGGGGAAATGATTAGGAATACAAAAGGTATAAAAGACTGCTTTAGAGACAATAAAATCTGTGTCTTAGCCAAAAACCACTTATTCATGTTGATTATCTATTTTATTTGGCGATATCTCATTTATAGTTCATGAGAAATGTTAAAAACATAAGAATTATTAGATCCTCTGAGCAATCTTCATAATATAGGGAAGTTATTGTTAAAATCAGCACAACTGAGTGGCGCCATGTAGAAACAATATCATTTTTAAAGGCAGCAAAACAGAAATAATGAACAAATACACAAAAAAATAAAACAATCTTTTCACTCCAGAATGAATGGAAATGTTCTCAATGTAGGTAATGCCATAATATGACACAGTTGGTCTTCTTTCCTGACAGCAGGAAAAATACTATGTTAGCCCAGGAGAGAGGGGAAGAGAGTAAGAGAAAGTAAGAAAGGGAGATTAAGAGAGTGTGAGAGAGAGAAGGAAGAAATCATTGTTTCCTCGTGGCCTTTGATACACTCACCTGCATCACACCACCTCTTACATCGACTAATATCTTAGGTATTGTATGAGGGGAGCCAGGGTTTCCACTGTGCTTGCACCAATTGGCTTCCAGATTAACTGAGCCAGAAACTGGACCAATAAAATTGCGGTTTCTGTCATTTAAGCTTGTTTGGATAACAAAGTCATTCATGTCCAGATGCAATAAAGCACTTGTGATTGTTTCTGTAACAAAAATATGACAAATTATGAATTTCTCAGTTCAACCATCTCCATATAATCTTCAGTGTGTAAGTTCATGGTATAAGCTCTAGCTAGAAGCCACTGCTGTACAGAGAATGGTGTGGCTATACTATGATGGGGATGTTATGTACCATGATGGGAGATAATCGTATATAAAATACATTTCTATCTATATTATCCTCAGAGGAAAAGAAAACCATCTGAAGCTCGATCTGAAAAAAAATACTTCTTCCTAAAGGCTGTACAAAGTCTGACCCACGAGGTAGTCTTACCAGTTGGCCAATGGATACTGTAAGAGAGAGCATTATATAAGCATGGCCATCTTCTATTCAACCATCAGGACCATTTGAATAGCAGAAGGTGAACAGGAGATACCAATATGTAGCTATTTTTCACTTTGTATTTGGCCAACCAATGGAAATTTTCCATCAAGACAACTAATCCTTGAGCTACCAATATTGCAGGATTACTGTGGTGAACAGCCCCCAACTCACCATATATGTCCAGATGGTCAGCCAACATGGTCAAAAACTAATCATGTATGGCCAGTGCAATGCCAATATGTGAAACAGACCAGTCCTTGGATCAGCTTGTATTGTACACTTACCTCTAAAGCACTAAGGGGTGCAAAGTGACCCCCCATCCTTTACTGATTATTTAATCAGCGCTTACATTACTGCGCTCTGTCCGGCTTGTGATGGATTAAAACATTGATACAATGATAGGTGGAGTGCAGGTCCATGTGTCCATGGTGCAAAATGTGCAGCAGGGTTTGTGCCCTTTTTTCTTACTTTGGACCCTATGCAAGGGAAGTCATTATGGGAGAACCCTATTACTGAATAGTTTATAACCCTTAAAATATTTAAAGTTATCATACACCAACAACATAACTTGGCCAACTAAAATTGTGCCTTCATTTCGTTGCTATAGGTCTTCAGCTCTATAATGACTTTGACTTCCCCCAATACCATACTGCAGTAATTTACACTATCCCTTTCATTTATTTAGACTGTATTTGCTGTGATGTGTTTAACTGTCATGCACCAAATCCAAGGTGATGTGAAGTTTTAAGACCAATTGATAAGCAGCAGATGGTGTCAAATCAAAATGATATTGGAAGCAGATACAAATGGCACAAAGCAGTGCTACAGAAATGTTACCATTAACCGGTTGCTTTACTTTCTTTGGATGTTCTTATGATTCCCCTGATCCTCGCTGAACTTTAAAGCATCATATATTGAATTGCATGGAGCTCTACAAAATCTGCCTGCTCGCTCACCATATGAAACTAGATAGCTAGGAATAATAGAGAGAGAAAATGGCCTGAGGGCCACATACAGCATGCAGATGTTTCCAGTTTCTAAAACTAAGCTAGAAAATCGAATCAAGGCAAAAGTTATGAAGACTGTACCCCCTTCCACCTGTGCTAATCACAAAGATGCAAAAGCTTCAAATAACGGATTCACCCTTGTGTTTCTTAGGCTGGCAACACACACAAGTTGTTTTTTTGGGGGGCAATGTGGTTGATTTCCAACTGCTTTGCATGTTTATCAGGGCACAGTTGAGGACCCAAAATTATTCGTTTCAGATCAACCCATCACAGCAAAGTCAATCAATTAACTGATAAGGTGCATGTAGGGTGCACTTCACATGCCAGCATTTCATCTACATGTAAGCAGTGTGCACCATACAAGATATACAAGATCAACCATCTGCATGCGCAATATATAATCTGTATCATCTTTCCAACGTAAACCTGAAACCATCTCTTTTCTTCATTGCCCAGGTACTGCTATACTAGTGGATGTGATGCTTTTTCAGGTGACCTCCCCCCTTTGGCCAGGGCCCCTTTGAAGGTCCCAGCTTTGGTCAGGCCAACTTTGGCTCATGAAATGAGTAGAGATTTAGGAAAATATAAGTCTAGCAATCTGTCATATTTTCATGAATATCTAGGACAGCATATACGTATGCACCTTAACTGACCTACAATCCAGGCTTTTGGGTGTATCTAGTAGGACAGTTTCACAATTTTCACCCTCTCTTCAGGTATAGCCCTCTTGCACTGCTCCAAGTCCCCACTTTTTAGGAACCACTGTGCTTGACTAAAGCTGCTGTTGTAGTTCACAAGTCACATGATTGTTACAATTAAAATAAAACTATTTTTCTATTAATGTATCATTATCTTTTTCCATCTCTTTTATTTTTTTGTTTTTGAGTTTCACTTACTGCTGTCCAAGCCTACTGGGAATCCCTGCATGCAATGTGTGCTATATAATAAATAACAATACTTTTCTGGCTCCTATTTTATTACACATTTTAATGCTCATAGTTACTTTCCTGGGGTGGAATGTACTCTTCATTGCTGGAAACCATCCACGGCACGGTCAGTTTTAAAACAAGTGATTTATTCAGTAAGCCATTTAATATTTATGGTCACACCTGCATCTGGACAATGAGTAAAACAGTGCTCAGTACAAAGGTACATGTACCATATGAAGCTATTTGTCCAATGCACTACTATACATGTACTCATGGGAAAGTTAGTACAATGCAAAGTCAGTGCTACTTTAACTAAATAAGAAGAATGGTAGCGCAAAGGGCCCATCCTGCTTATCATCCAATACAAACATTCACTAGTAAATTTTACCCTTATTCAATGATGGTTCCACTAGACTGAACTAGGCGAACAGTCATTTAATAACTGGTTTTCCTAAATCTGAATACTCTTTTCTAATTGGTTATGGTGGGAAACCACCCTAATCCACCTTAAAGCATAATCATTAACTAATTCTGTATGTACTCAACCTATAAATAAACGGCCTGTCCACCAATATGGTAGAACAGAACAACAAGATTCATCCTCGTGTCTCAAGTCTGTTCTCTGCAGTTGCATTCCTTTGTCTTCCTGCAGTCGACCGTAACACATATGAAGGGGGTAGGATAAGGAAGCAGGTGGTGATTAGATGGGTTCCAGAATAGGGGGTGGATAGCCAAAAACCATTTTTCATTTGTTCAGGCAGATAGTGGATCTCAGGAAAGGTGTGGAAGAATGGTGGCTCCTCTTCCTTTCTCGTTTCCACTGTTTTTGTTGAAGTTTAAATATAAACATGTAGTTATATTAGAAGATCAATATAAATGATGTTAGTACATTATAACCAGGGTCGGACTGGGCTGGCGGGACATAGTGAAAAAACCTGGTGGCTCTGCCAGCCCACACCTGCTTCCTGCCCAAGTCCAGTGTTCCTGTCCCCGACCAAAAACAGGTGTGGGCATGCGTTGGTGGGGGGGGGGGGAAGTTGGGGCTGAGACAGCAGCCCAGGTGAGCTCCGGGCCCCCCAGTCCGACCTTGATTATAACATACAATAACTGTTACAAAGTTTGTGTTGAAAGTCACACGCTTTCTCTGCTTGGAACAAAAATAAGCTTATGCAAATTAGGGTTTGGATGGGCAGATGGATTCAGCCGAATCCGAATCCTGGCCGAATACTGGATTCGGTGCATCCCTAGTAAATTTTCTATGTCTATAGAGCAACTATCTACAGTATAAAAAATGTCCTCATCTTTAGAGTGTCGTATCAAATTCTAATTACCTTTTGGAGAGATGGGGACCTAAAATATTACAGTATATCAATCAAGATAGGAAGTTTCTGTTTAATCCAATAAAGATAAATGGATTTACGAGCTGCTGCTAACACAAAAGATACAAAAATCTTTTAACCTGCTTTCTCTTGGGATTACAATCTGTTTCAACCTTTTCATTAAAGTCTAGCAGTGCTGATTGTGGGGATCTTCCTTCTCTCTCAATAAACAATGATCTAGTCACCTGACAAGAAGGGATATCAGCAGGAATTCTCAGCCTGAACAGACTAGCTGTAGGCCAATAGTATCACGGTATGATCTGGCCCAACTGTACCCCTGAAATCATATACATGTCCAGACAGTTGGGTGGTAGGGTAAAAGTCAACCAAATGGGAGGAAGGTACAAATGATCAAGTAAATATGACCATGTCAGTAGTCTGAGACTGGGATGATACATTGTGAAGCCAAAGTAATAATGTAATAAACTGATATCTAGAAGTCAGTGCTATATCTATGCTATGTTGTATGAATGGACTACACGCAGTTGCTGTATTCTAGTACAGGTATGGGACTGTTTTGCAGAATTCTTGGGACATAGGGCTTTCCGGTTAACAAATCTTTCCATAATTTGGATCTTCATATTTTAATCCTCTAGATTATCATATAATCATTAAATAAACCTAATTGGCTGGTTCTGTTTCCAGTGAGGATTAACTATCTCTTAATTTGGATCAAGTACAAGCTACTGTTATTTTATTACAGAGGAAAAGAAAGTAATTTTTTAAAATGTAGATTATTTGGATAAATGGAGCATATGGGAGATGGTCATTCAGTAATTTGGAGCTCTCTGGATAATGGGTTTCGAGATAACATCCCATAACGGTACTACTTACTGTATGCTGAACATTTCTGTGGTCAACGATTGTACGTAACACATCAGAGCTAAATATCCTGATATCTGCCATCAAAAGTGTCAGTCATGTCATGTGACCTTCCTTCCCCTTTGACCCATTTGCCAGAGGGGCTGCTATAAGGTCCCATAGAAAGTCAGTGTTTAGTGGGCTGGTGGGGGCTGTTTGGGCCTCTTGTGTACCTGAAATGCCAGGGCCTATTTTAATTCTCAGTCCAGTCCTGCTTTGACCAATAATAATTCTCCTGATTTACAGGGTGTGGGTGCTTTGCATATGTTTGCTGCATGTTTCAACAATGCGCTCCTCACTGAATATGCAATAATTGCTGCAACAGTGCATGGCCAACTAGAGCATCATTCAGAACCTGCAGTCACTGGCAGTATCATTGTTCAAGTGTCCAGCAGGACTTTTACATATACAGGTATAACCAGGGTCGGACTGGGGGGCCCAGGGCCCACCGGTACTACTGGCCAGGACCCCCTGCACCAAGTGAGGGTGCCGCACGTGCACCTGCTTGAAAGACGCTGCGCCTAACGTAAACTTTTTTTTACGCTTTGATTGGGAGAGGTCTGGCCTGGCGGGGCCCATTAAGGGTCGGGCCCACTGGGTTTTTTCCTGGTGTCCCGCTGTGCCAGTCCGACACGAACTATCCACATACACTGTGTATGTGGAACAATTAAACAACGTGGTCTCTGTTTCTGAAGCTTTAGGAGGACAATACCAAATAAGAGAGTGTGTAAAATCCTGTGCAAAAAATGATTTGTATAACAAGAGAGCAAGCCAATGTCTGTGCTGAGAGGCAGTAATTCTTAAAGACTTTTAATAAGTCAAGAACTCCCATACTAAATGAGATAAGCAGCATTTTAAGGCCAGCTGGATAGTATATACAGGAGACTCTGTTTACAGCCGAACAAAACCTGATATAATGAGTATTTGGTGAGGATTTGTGGTGCTTGATACACGAGAACAGTTATATTAGGCGTAAAAGCATTGTTTGGCACACGCTTGCCTCTTCTCTAGCGATATTCTCTCTCACGAGGGCAAAATTATTTAAAAGCAATAAATGAACTCTCTCGAAACAGAGACTACTCACAAATTGCATTTTTTAATAAAATATGTCATTGGATGCCAAATCTATGAGGCACGGTGCTTAGAACAGCAAATTAACCCTTTCGTTGGGATGTATTCTGACATTTATTGAGCTCGTTAGGCAGCATTTTCATCCACGACATGAACTAGATAATCTTTTTTTCCAACTGTAGGTCCCCCTGGCTCTGTTGGCCCGTGGTACTTATTTGTTACCTTTCTAACCTAGCATCACTGCAAAGGAGCAACAGGTCTTTACACATGAATAAAGCCCAAAAAGTAATAAAAAGGCCAGTCTGGGTTGATCATTTGCAAAAGGACTTGCAGCAGGTGAAAGGCAGATAGTTGGGATCCACCAAGTTCCTTTTCATGGAAGGAATCATTTTCTTGATGGTACCCCGCTGCACATAATTTAGCAATTACTGTAATCACTAGCACACAATAAAACCTAACTTTTTAAAAATGTTCAAGCAACAAAAACATGCCATGGAGTATTACTTCATGTCTCACAGCCTACTAATATCTAATGGAGGTTATCTGGTGACCAAGAGCTTTGCCTAAGAGTTCCTAAATGTTCTCTCACAACAAGGTGGGGTTCTTATATCAAGGAGTGCACCTGCAGCAGTGGCAGACAACTGCTTGAAATAGAAACTGCACATGCTCCCATTTTTTGAAGAGTACATTTTGGGTTTAAACTAAACTCAAGCTCCAAAAGGAAGAAAAAAACCCTAGTACCTCAATGGACAAAAAAAGAGGATGGGTCAACACTGTGGTGCAGGGCTCTATTTGTCCCAGGAAGAACAATGGTCCCTTCACTCCTGCTCTATCCTTATTAAGTCCTTTTCCAAAAATTCTAAGCAGGCCACATGCTCATTTAGGATTTACTTGGGCAAAGTGTTAAACTTGAGAAACGTATGTCTATTACAGCTTCGTCTACTAAGTAACTAAAGGGGTCGAAAGAAGCGTTTTCCAAATTTCAAGGCCAGTTGTAGTTAAACTGAATAGAAGACTGAACAGTAGAAGACTGACTTTTAATAATCACGGTTTGATATAACTGTGGCCTTGCTAAAGGGACTGACCAACTGTTGGACCATAAATGGGAGAGCTGAATACCTCTGATACCGAGTTATCTTACAAATATACTATAGACTGTGGGATGATGATTTTCCATGTACCAAAGAAGGAATATTGTGTAATAATCATTATTTTATTGAACAGACTCTGAAACTCTGCCATGTGTTCATCCAGTTTGTGTTACTTTGCATTTTGTTGTTTTGGGGGCCCCTGAAGTTGGCCGTTTGCTGTAATAGTAATAGCTGTTCGTTTTCTTGGGCAATGACTCGTGCAAGTGCATCCAATCTCGGTTCGATTCCTCGGGGAGAGCACAACACAATTTATTTATAAAAATAACAGTTTATAAACTACTAACCCCAAGTAAAATAATCTCTCTCAGCTGTTCGTTCCTTCCTTCTGTTTTCTTTGGATTTGCCACCTAGCAAAGACACTGACTACAAATCCTGACACCAACGCTGAAGCATTGACTTACCAGCAGGGAAAGTATATAATCAGAAGGAAGTTACACCTTGGGAATGATTGCGGAGTATAGTGGGAGTCAATGTGTGCTAGCTACAATGCTAAGTCCTGCTGTTATCTGGGAATTCTGAGGGCCCAGTAAACTCTACTCAGGCCACTGACCCAAACAATTCACTTGGAACTTAACCCTCACCATAATAAGTCTATGTTTTGACTAAACACAAAGTATACTGATTTTTAAACACTTTAACTGCATTGAAAGCACAGGCCAGATATATATTTTTTCGCTGTCTAAACAGAGTTCAGTGTCAGTTCAGGTCAGGGATGAACCAGTAAAGAATTCAGAGATGCTAATCTGTTTACACTGAGTGTATCTATTTTACCAATAAATAATGCAGAGGTAGGCTAAGCTTAATTATCACAGCTACTCTTCTAATTCAATCCATTCATTATAAGTGATCCTAGACTTTAGTGCCGTAAAAGTAAAGAGTGATTCCGGTAAAGGATAAATCAAGACTCTACCTTTTTATTGCTCAGCTGATAACAAATGCGAGTAGCCTACAATAAAATACTCAAATTCAGGGGTCATTTACAAAGGTAGCTGGAAGTGGGGGAGCCCTAAAATGGACATAATGGGGAGCACATGTTGTTGTAATTCATTAATGAATTTGTATCCAAACTATACCACAAGGTAGCGGAGTGTTCATATAACTTCTTTTGATGAATGATGCACAACTGCGCCTACTGATGCTGGGGAACCCTGCTACCCCTATACTGACTCTGGATTGCATCAAGTTTTTGAATGCAAGCTCTGGAAGTTATGAGTCCCCCAATTCTGAAAATGCTTGGCGAAACTTGCACCCCACCCCCCCATAGGCACGTTTGCCACCTTTTCACGAAATAATTCCTAATTTACCTACAAATATATTGCAAGTAAATTTGTAATATTGGCCCTGGCCTTGGCTAGAATTATGAAAAAAAACATGCATTGTGGGTTAAAAATGTGTTGATTTGTGTCTGAAATTGCACTTTGAATACTACACTTATACTTGTAAATGCCCCTTAATTATATTAATTATATTGAATAATAATAATTATTATAATAAATTTAAAAATAAATGTTTGCTAATGAACATGAGCAGTTTCATGTTTAAGGCCTAAGATCTCTGGCCTTGTACTGTGTACCTTTATGATCTATAGATGTAAGACTATATATGCTATATAAATACACTCCGAGACTGGGCCCCCCTTCCCTTGCTCTGATTCCCCATCCATTTTTCTGCGCACCTCCACGGTATTCATCCCCCTCCTTCTCCTCAGCATGGTAATGTCCAGTAAAGGTCTGGAAGCCCACTATCCAGAAAGCTCCAAATTACAGAAAGGCCGTCTACCATAGACTCCATTTTATCCAAATAATCCAAATTTCTAAAAATGATTTCCTTTTTCTCTGTAATAATAACAGTACCTTGACTTGATCCAAACTAAGATATAGTTAAGCTTTAATGGAAGCAAAATTGGAAGCCTATTGGGTTTATTTAATGTTTATATGATTTACTAGTAGGCATTAAGGTATGACGTTCCAAATTAAGGAAAGATCTGTTATCTGGAAAACCCCAGGTCCCAAGCACTCTGGATACTGTTTTCTAAAACTTTAAAAAGATACCTTCCCATTATCAGAAGGAAGAACCCAGCCAGGGTCGGACTGGACCTGTGGGACATGGGGAAAAAACCTGGTGGGGCCCCGCCGACCCAGGTCTGCTCCCTGAAGGATTCTGTGGGCTCCCATTCGTGGGCAGGTAATGTAAACCGTATGCGATGTGGGGGAGGGGGCTGCAAAGTGTGGGGGGCCCTGAGGTGGCAGGCCCGGTGGGCCAAACACAACCCAGTCAGACACGCAACTCAGCTTCTAGTTGTAAGGGGATGCTGGGAATTGTAGTTATGCAACAGCATTGAAACCATGGGCTAGCTTATCAGTAGCAGGCCAGAAAGTGGTTAGAATCTAACAGTAGGGATCTGACCAGGATTAATGGTGGTACTCAGCCCTAGGATTAGGTGGTGTCTTGTTTCATGGATTTTAGGCCATCTGTTCTTCCCTCCTACATTCAGCTTTTGCTAAACTATAAACGCACGTCCACCTCGGGGACCATAGAAAGGAATTAGAATTCTCCTGCTTTTCATTATCACAAGATTCAGTAACTCACTTCATTGTCAGGATAATCCCCTTCAGCCCTCTTTTTGCACTTGCAGGGAATGCCAAAATGAGAACTCAAATCCCAGATGTTAGAAAGCTGATGAGGTCCCCGCCTCTCCTGGAGAGCCCACGTTAGACTGCTTTAGTCGGGGTGTCATTTCTGACAGAACCCTGATGCCCACACCCAATATTCATTAGGTTTGTGTTAGTAATTTGTTTAGCTGTTCACATACT
>CM044441.1:132859671-132886656 GCA_024363595.1 Xenopus borealis
AATAATAATTTTTAAACAATTGACTAATAAAATAATTTGATAAATATAATTAAAATGACATTCATCTTTTACAATTCATTTTTATTGTGAGCTTTAAGCATGCATTCATGGGAATATAATTTAATACCGATTAATTTTATATAATAAATTTTCAGTAATCTGATATACTTATAGCTTTGTAGCCTAGGTGGAGATTTAATAAGGAGTTAAACCGCAACACTGAGAGAGGAATTAACACTGTTATATTTATTCCTCTGGGCTTGCGCAATGAACTGGCCGGCACTATCTGAAGTATTAACATTGTTACACCTATCTCCCTGGGCCTGCGCAATTGCAATTCAAAAGTTGCGAGTGTACGTTTGATGTAATTACGCTCGATACATTGTTTCTATTACATCAGCACGCAGAAGCAAGAGACTGCGCGGCTCTGATGATGCGGCTCTAGAAGCCTATTTATAGATGGCGTCCGAGGCCATTACACGTGGTTGCCTTTGAAAAAGCTTTCAAGCGAAACGCGCGTCGGCAAGAGATCTCTTTATCACTATTTTAACTAATCTATTTTATATTAAATCCCAGGGGACTTTTCTTCCCAATTTTTACAACTATACAAACACTGATCGTGTTAAGTCTGCGATCTACCTGGTCTTCACAAACTTTCTTCCTATTATCTGTTTTCCTCTCCATGCACACACGGATTTGTGGCCTTTTAGCATAGCTCTCTGCATTAGTGTTAGTTAACTAATCAAGACCACAGTCCGTGTGTTGCGGCCTTCTCCTACTTGTGGGGTCCCAAAGACAGCAAAAGAACAGACAGCCTTTATGGGACTTCTCCACTTACTATTAATTTTTTCCTTTTCCTCAACATTTTAATCCAGGATAATTAAGCACTTTTTATCAATTAATTTATAACACTAAGCTTTCTACATTAATTGATATTAATTTATTAGACCTTTAAGATAAATTCTTTTGGATATGAATTATTATTCCTAAATTTGATGAAATCCTGATCTACTAGTTATTAACTTAACCACTTTATTAATCTACATACAGCACTCCTACATTGTAAGTGAATTTTGACATAAATCTGTCCTGCACAAGCACTTTGATATCTAATGACTGGTTTTAAGTAACCACTATTCGAATTTTTAAAGACTATACTTTTTAGCTAATCTTATTTAATTCGAAAACTTTGTCTCGCACTAGCACTTTATAATTATTAATATGTCCCAAGTACCTAATTTTGAAATCTGCACAGTTATTCTCGTAATTATCACAGATAATAAGGGGGTTTTCTTTTTTCTTTTTTTTTAAATTAACCTAATACTGACGTTCGTCAGATTCTCTCTTTTTATCAAGATCTATACAGGGAATTAGATAAATTCTTCACCTTTTTTCATTGGATCTCTATGTGTATGACCACCTTTAGAGTTCTGCAAGCACACAGATTGAGAGTAATCCCAAACTGATCAAAAACCAATACGCAGCTTGTTTCAGTACTTCGAGCAATGGTCAGGCAAAGCGTGGGAATCACTACAGAACATTTCTGAACAGCCTTTATGGCTAAATCTAGAATTCCGGCATCAAGCTCTCAAAAAATAAAAAAAGACAAAAAAAAAACCTTTCATGTTACATTTTGCTTAGAAAGCATTTACAAAAATGCACTGAATAGTGTAGAGTTCTGCCAGATTATTTGAAGCAAAAAATGAAATAAATCACCTAGGTTTGGCCTGTAATGTGAGTTTCTCAGTTCCAAAACATTTCCTGTATCTGTTATGTTGCCATGCAGAGTTTAATTCATATTCTCTCTCTTTTATTTTTTTTTACAAGGTATACTTTCCACTTTCAAAGGTCATCATTTTATATAATCTTTTAGGCTGTGCTGGTGTTGCCAGACTGGTCAGGAAAAAAAAAAGATCTTAAAGATGTCTTTTCTTCTTTGTGTTCACAGAGGCTGTTCTGTTTGGATATTGTACGTGCCTGTGTCTGTCCGCCAATGCCTGGCTTTTGCACAAGGGCTATGGCATTTCATCAAATAGAGCATTTGCGCCAAACAGTTTCTCTAACAGCTTCATTGGAACCACTCTAGGCTAGCGCAAAGCTCTAAATACCCCAAATGTTTTAACAGTCCTCCCGCACTGGAATGCAATAGCAATCAGAAATATAACTTTTCAACAAATACAGTGCTGTTCATTCATGAACTATTTTTACTCTAGTTAGAGGTACAATAAGATTATTGCAATTTATTTGGCCTTTCACCATTCTTACTTGTTGAATACAAGGAAAGTCAGAAAGATTGAGGTGCCAGCCCCCCTCCATGGGGAACCCCAGTTGTTAAACTCTTTAGAAGTGGCTGGTGCACCTCTTATTGAAAATCTTCACTGGTCCTGGTAGTGGGGCTAGGTTTCCTGCTAGACCAATGGTTCTTTGCTGTGGTTCATCTCTCCACATGGGTATTACATTACTTCTAATAGTGTATACACAGTTCTGCTCCCTGCATAGCTCACTGATCCACATATGCACCGAGTTATAGCAGGCAAGTTGCCACCACGCCTTTAAAGCAAACTACCTGGAACATTGAGTGGCACTAGACAGAGTTTACAGGTCACTAATTTGGTCCCGAGGCTGCCTTATAAATAACACTCTACCTTTCTGGACTTTCCTTGTCCCTTAAACAGAATGTAAAGGCAAAAAAAACCTAAATCCAATGTTTACTTTCTTTAGTAAAAAAGAACACCAATTATATAAAAAATGTGTACTGTTTTTATAAGAAACCTGACTGTATGCAGTGAAATCCCCCCCTTCATTTACTTGCTCTGACTGCTGCGGATAGGAAACTTTAGACGATCCCTAACTGCTCTGCAGGGAAACAGTCATACTTTCAAACGCAGGGAAGACCCATGTAGAGATTCATATCTGCTTCAGTCACAGCAAGTTAATCAAGAGGGAATTTCACTGCATACATTCAGGTTTTTCATAAAAGCAATACAGATTTTATTTGACTTGTTTTGATAATTTATGACAATCCCTAAGAGCGTCCCAACAGTAGCCCAGACCATACTGAGCGTGTGCACGGTCTTGCAAAGATGGTTTATCAAAGTTACATGGTGATGACCACCTGCAGCCAACTTTGAAAGCATAAATCATTTGTTTTATTAAGCTTGTGGTGCTTTATGTTTAGTATACAAAATACAGTATTTCTAGCATTATGCGATTTTATACTTTACTTCCCCCTTTTTTATTATTATTATTAATAATAATAATAATAATATAAGTACACATTTTTAAGAAACAAAAATAAAGAAAGAAGAATGTCGACTTTTCTCGACTGTTCTACTTTGATGATCTTTGTACTTTGCCAAGATCAAAATGCAAAAGTTAGCAATTGAGACCCTTAGTATTCCTGTAACTGCCTTCAAGCAAATCTGTTTTTGTATTTTACTACCAGAAACTATTTGACCACCAGTCATCTAAAAAACATTAAAGATAAATTCATATTAAACTTACCAGCTGTTTTATGACCCGCTTGGACACTAAGGGAACCTTGAAGATCAGTGAAGGATGTTAGGATACAGGGACTTTTGGTGTGGGGTATTGTCTCTAAATTAACCACTACTTGGGCTGTCTTGAAGGAGACCTTCTGAAGGCATGACACTGATCTCCAAGTGTCTTCTTGAAGGGAAGTCTTTTTCAAACTCTCCTTGTTTGTGGAAGCACCTGATTCTTTTCTAGAGGTAGGTTTCAAGGCCTCTTCCCTAGTTACTGTTTGGCTGGAGATTACATGGGCCTCGGCTAAACCGCCATTGCAACTCGGCATGAAGATCTTCTTTGCGAAAAGGTTAACTTGTTCAAAATTCACAAAGCTCAGGTTTGCTTTCAGAGGCCTTGAAATGTCGATGTTGACTTCAGCTGTGGAGACAAGGCAAACAGTAAATATATGTAGTCTGCTCTGTATTTTATATGATGCCCCAAATGTGAGAAGGACATCTACTCCATTCAAACAGGAATTAAAAGAGTAAAAATTACTGAGAAGAAGCAACTCATGCATAAATTGAACATAAGGCTTCAATGTTTATAAGTTTCTAATGATTTGGGCATAAGCAAAATATCATGGCTGCCCTGCCAGTTCAAATGTTTCGGGACCGCATGGCCCTTCCTCAGTGACACTATCAAGGAGCTGAAATGTTCTATAATAATTGACGTTCATGTAATTAGAAAAATCTGCACTCAAGTAAGATCCGCTTCTCACATGTCAGGACTCATGAAATCATGCCGTGCTTAACATAACTCCTAAACTGAAATGAAATGGCCAGATTCCTGCATTTCAACATGAAGTCACGCCAAGCCACCTACAGCTTAATTTGTCAGCCAGATAGGGGTCTGCTCAAGAAGATTTTGTACCCGACTTATGTATTATCAGTTCTACAGCTTTATGGTGTCCAAGGAGCAGATGGAGAACATACTTGTCCACCGTCACGTATGTATATTGTAGAAATTGGAAATTTGCCTCTTTGTGGTGTGTTAGTTTGTCAGATGAAAAGGAAACCTCTAAATGTGCTAGTATTGGCCCAAATTCCCAATATACATGGGTTATCTGACATGGAACCTGTTATCCAGAATGCTCTGGATTTTGGATTTTCCCTAATTTGGATCTCCATACCATAAGTCTACTATAATATTATTTAAACATTAATTAAACGCAGTAGGATTGTTTTGCCTCCATTAAAGGGATACTGTCATGGGAAAACATGTTTTTATTCACAACACATCAGTTAATAGTGCTGCTCCAGCAGAATTATGCACTGAAATCCATTTCTCAAAAGAGCAAACAGATTTTTTTATATTAATCTGACATGGGGCTAGACATATTGTCAGTTTATTGCCCAGCTGCCCCAGCCATGCAACTTTTGCCCTGAAAAACTTCAGTCACTCTTTACTGCTGTACTGCAAGTTGGCATAATATCACCCCCCCCCCCAGCAGACTAACAAACAAACAATAGGAAGGTAACCAGATAGCAGCTCCCTAACACAAGATAACAGCTGCCTGGTAGATCTAAGAACAACACTCAATAGTAAAAGCCAAGTCCCACTGAGACTGATTCAGTTACATTAAGTAGGAGAAATAACGTGCCAGAAAGTAGTTCCCCCCCCTAAAGTGCTGGCACAAGTCATATGACTGGGGGCAGCTGGGAAACTGACAATATGTCTGTCTATCCCCCTGTCAGATTTCAAAACTGTATATAAAAACAAAATCTGTTTGTTCTTTTGAGATTTCAGTTCAGAAGTCTGCTGGAGCAGTACTATTAATTGAAATTTTTTTTAAAAAAAAAGGATTAATTATATATTAATATATTAATTATATATTAGTCAGGGTCAGGCCCAAGGCACTATCATACTATTAGAAAAAGGAAATTATTTTTCAAAATGTGACTTATTTCATTAAAGTGGAGTCTATGAGAGACGGCCATCCCAAAATTCTGAGATTTCTGCATAACAGGTTTCCGGATAACGGATCCCATCTTATTTAACTGTAATTCCACAATTGCAATTACAAAGAATTAAATTTGCGTAATGAAAACAATATTCTAAAGCTGACAATCAATGGGATGACTGGGACACCCAAGTGTTGGAACAAAATCGTCCAATTTAATTGGCCAATGATTATTTTGCTCTCCTGTAGGGAGAGGATTTTCAGTCAGGCCTTTATGTACATGGGGCAATTAGCAGCCAATTCAATCTGGGGGAGGCAATTTCGAAGCTTTCGTGAACCCAAGTATGGCCAGCTTCAGCTTTCCAACATACTTGTAACTGCAATTGAAAACAGTATTTGTTTAATCACTTTCTGTTCTCTGGTTCTGATATAAAGTAGCGGAAATTAATTCTCCTCCAGGCCTGTTAATCAGCTCATATCTGAGTCAGAACCAGCAGTGCAGACAACAGATCGGTAGATTTTATCCTGCTTTAAAGGGTGTTTGACCTTTAAGTTAACTTTTAGTATGGCCAATTTTTTGTTATAGTTTTTTTTAATTATTTGCCTTTTCCTTCTAACTCTTTCCATTTTCAAATGAGGGTCACTGACCCCACCTTAAAAATAAATGCTCTGCAAAGCTACAGACTTATAGTTATTGCTACTTTATATTACTCATCTTTCTTTTCAGGCCTCTCCTATTCATACAGCAATCTCTTATTCAAATCAATGTAGGTAGTGACCTGCTAACACCACACTGTGCTTTACCCATATGAAGAACAAATGGTTTCTTCCACGTCTTTCTCAGCGGCTGCTGCCCTCCCAGAAGCTGAGACCTGCAATAGGTTGGCCGCATGAGGAACAGGTGGCCCTGCTTTCAATTAAAGAGGGGGTAACATGCCAGTGTGAGGCCTGGATTAGTTCACCTTCTCACTGGGAATTTGCCTCGGTTGGGAATGGATTTATTATGGCTTCACACATGGAACGAAGCTCATGTCAGCTGAGGGCAGTGACACATCATATGATTCAAATTAACCTGCTGTGGACTGTTCCGCGAGGCTCGAGATTGTGTATTAAAATGACGACATTTTTAAAACAGCTTGATGGAAAGCAGGAACCCTTAAGTGCAATGGTTCCAATTTGTTCCAACTAATCTATCACCTGCTGGATATATTATTATAAAAGGGTTTCTGGTAGCTGTGAGCACTCCAGCCTCTCATACACAGCTAAGCACGCTAATGGCTGTAATTGGGCCTTTTTTAAAAGGCAAGCAAAATATTTTCATGGGAGAAGAAATTTGAAGGCGGCATTTATTTTTTGAGGTAAAGAACGCAAAAGCAGAGAGTTCAGAAACAACAGCTCTGGGGATTCTGCAGTCTGTATAATATGTACTTTCTCTAGACATGCCCCTTCCATTAACTAAAGTAACAGTATTCTCCTCTCCTAGAAGCACACACTCCAGCACACTTGTCTTGGAAGCTTTAAAGAACTCAGCCAGCAAGAAATGCATTCATATTCACACTCTGAATTTTCTATTTTGTATTGCTTTCCCTTTTGTTTATGCATCATATGCTAATGTGCTTAAAATAATTCACATTTTATGTTTTAACTGAGTAAACAAAGGTCCAAGTACAGAACAAAAGAGGAAAGGGGATCTACAACCAAAAAAGGAATTTTTGTAAACTAACTCTGAGAGCTCCTCCAAATTAAATTTATACTCTAGCTTTGGAAGAGAATTAAAACAGGCCTGTTATTAGCAGTCTAAAACTGCTAATATTTCAGAATTAAGTAAAAATAGATGATGATAGATAGCTGATAGATAGGTAGACGATTGATAGATATCGGATCAATTGATAGATGTTTGATTGATAGATATGATAGATAGATGATAGCTAGATAGCTGATAGATTGCTAGATAGCTGATAGATTTATAGATGATTGATAGATAGCTGACAGATTTATAGATAGATGATAGATAGCTGATAGAGTTACTGATGATTGATAGATAGATGATTGATAGATATGATAGATAGATGATAGCTAGATAGATGATAGATGATTGCTAGATAGCTGATAGATTTAGATGATTGATAGATAGCTGATAGATTTATAGATGATTGATAGATAGATGATTGATAGATAGCTGATAGATTTATAGATAATTGATAGATAGATGATTGATAGATAGCTGATAGATTTATAGATGATTGATGGATAGATGATTGATAGCTAGCTGATAGATTTATAGATGATTGATAGATAGATGATTGATAGATGGCTGATAGATTGATAGATAGATAAATGATAGATAGCTAATACATTGATATATAGATAGATAGATTGATTGATAGATGATTGATAGCTGGATAGATACTGTAGATATGATAGATAGATAGAGATAGATAGATGATTGACAGATTGATAGATAAATAGATCATTGATAGATGAGATTGATGATATATATACATATATATACATATATAGATGGATAGATGATTGATTGATAGAAGGATAGATAGATGATAGATTCTGTAGATTGATTGATTGATTGATTGATGATAGCTAGATAGATAGATACAGATAGCTGGTAAATTGATATATAGATATATGATAGATGGATAGATGAATGATAGAGCAATAGATACTGTAGATATGATGGATAGATGATTGATTGATGATGGATAGAGGATGGATAGATAGATTGATGAATGATAGAGGATAGATAGATGACTGCTAGATATATAAATGATTGCTAGATAGATGATAGAGAGATACTGTAGATGTGATAGATATAATATATATATATTGCAGCTGCAAAGCCAGGTGGTATTCAGGTTATCACCACAATGTTTATTTTTATTTTTAGATAAAATATTGCATTGAATCTCTCTGCTTGTAACTATACTAATGTTTGAAAAATGGGAAGCATGGGTGCAAAAAGTCTAAGAACTGCTACATACAGATTTAAGCAACACCCCGACTTCAAAAGTTACACCCAGACAGCTAAACCACGAAACTGGTGAAACATGGTTTCCTGCTTACAGGGGTTGTTCCCCTTTGAGTTAACTTCTAGCATTATGTAGAGAGTGATATTCTGAGACAATTTGCAATTGGTTTTTATTTTTTATAATTTGTGGTTTTTGAGATATTTAGCTTTTTATTCAGCAGCTCTCCAGTTTACAATTTCAATCTGGTTGCGAAGGTCCAAATTACTTAAATAAGAGACTGGAATATTAATAGGAGAGGCCTGAACAGAAAGAGGAGAAATAAAAAGTAGCCTTACAAAGAATTTCTTTTAGGTGGGGTCAGTGACCCCCCATTTGAAAGCTGGAAAGCGTCAGAAGAAGAAGATAAATAATTAAAAAACTATTTAAAAAAAAAAAGCTGATTAGAATTAGCCATTCTAACACATACTAAAAGTTTACTTAAAGGTGAACCACCCCTTTAAATTGCCTTCCATTTATAGCTAATGGTGAGCTTTGTATTGGACCTTTAATATCACAATTGTGTTGTGTTTGGTAGCCAAGGATAACAGTGCTTTATTAGCAGGTTCATGCAGCCATTACACAACAGCAGTAACTTCTTACCTTCACTTTCAAGCTGTACAGAAAGTCCTGTGTATGCGCAGTGACCTCCGCAGGCCATTTGTATAAACACCACGAATTTTCAGTCATTCACAAATGCACAGAATCCATGAAATATGTAGTAGTTTAATGGTTAAATGTGATTTGCAATGCAGTTACTTACTGATCCAACTAAATGACCCGGTGAGTAATAGAAGAACATTTCTAGTGCCACCATGAGCTACAAATGTTCCAGAGGTTGCAAGCACTGAGCAGACTAGCTTAAAGTGCTATAAAGTTGATTATGGTGCCTCGGCCATTCCATAATATCATTCAGGACCACTGGGATATAATAGGCATAAATTATGAGGGCGGCCTAACCTTTGACTCAAGAGAAGAGGCCTTTCCCTCAGAGCCAGGACATGGCAGGACATCTGGCCCCTGCCTGGTTATTTATTTTTTAAAAAAAGACATAAAACACGATACAATTTAAAGTCTATTTTAAAGTGATGGAAAACCTCCTCCTTATTTTTCTTACATTTTACAACAGACTCTTTCATATAAAAAGGGATTCTTTTTCGGTATTAGTTTTCCTTTTAAGGGAAAAACAGACACTTACATAATGGGCACGTTTGCCGAGAGCCTTTGAACTGACAGTCTGGGCAACTGCAGAATACGATACTAAATTAGTCTCCTAAGTACATTCTTCATTATAGTTTTATAGTCGTTTACGGAATTTCAGTTTTTTTTTTTTTTTCCGTGACTGAGCGCTTTTGTTCATAATTTGGATCAGAAGGGTGTGGGAGAGTTTGCTTCTAAAAGCACCTCCATGCCAATTAAGAAGCTCTGTGTTTTTCAGCCGAGACCTGTGTAATGTTAATGGATGGATTTCTGTCCCCTGATGCTGCCCGGCTCACAGCTGCAGAACATGTAAAGGGTGAAACGCGGGAACGTAAAAGCATTCCTTTACAACGTTACCCCCAAAATATTCTGCTTAAGGCTACGGCTGGTTTTGCATGTTCTATATAGGGGCATGCTTAGCAAATGGGGAAAAGAATCATCCAAACATCTACTGACTGCTATATTATGAATGCTTGGGGACTGGGGTTTTCCAGATAATTTGAATCTTCATACCTTAAGGGGCAGATTTACCACCGGTTGAATTTCAAATTAAAAAAAAATTCGAAATTCGACCATGGGAATAGTGGGTGAAGTAAAATTTTATCGCAATTAGATCGATCGAACGATTGAATAGGAAAAATTTGAGCAATCGATCAGTCATTCGAATCGGTCGGTTTTTTTGCGATCAAACAAATTTTTTTTATTCGATCAAAAATAATGATACCCAATTCGGCAGCTTGGCTCTGGCGAACTAGGTGGTCGAATAAAATTTTAAAGGGGAAGTACTTACCATCGAATAGTCGAATAAAATCAAATTCGAATTAGAATATTCAATGGTCGAATTTGCCTAATTTGCATATTCGAAGATTTTTAAAAATTCGATCGAACTTCGAATTCTTCATGTGAATTTAGTAAATCTGCCCCTAAGTCTACTGAGAAATAATTTAAACTTTAAATTAACCCAATAGGCTGCTTTTGTCTCCTATAAGGTTTAAGTATATCTTAGTTCGGATACTGTTTTATTATTACAGAGAAAAAGGAAATCACTTCTAAAAATTAGAAGTATTTGAATAAAATGGAGTCTTTGGGAGACTTCACGACCAGCACACAACTACCCCTTTAAATGTTGAATGTAAGGATTATAAGAACTACACTTTTTTTATGTGCACGTATTTCTAGATTATTATGTATCTTTATCAAATTATTAAATATGTAAGTTTTAAGGGTAAAAAAACTAAATCTGTTTTCCCTAGTGATACCTGACTAGGGTTGTTTAGATATTGGCTGACCCTGGTTAGAAAAGCTGGTATTTAACTGACCACACTGCATGGTTATATAGACATTCTGGCTAAAATATACTACAAGGGAGCCTGAATTGAGAAAACATCTGCATTTGTGGCCAGCTTTAGGTTAGTTAGAAACAACAAGGAAGGGCAGGACTAAACAATACAATGGTGCCTCAGTAAAAAGACAAGAGGATTTTAAAGGAACAGTTCAGGGTAAAAATAAAAACTGGTTAAATAGATAGGCTGCGCAAAATAAAAAATGTTTCTAATATAGTTAGTTAGCCAAAAATGTAATGTATAAAGGCTGGAGTGACTGGATGTCTCACATAACAGAATACAACACAACATCCTGCTTTTCAGTTCTTTAAATCTGAGTTAGTCGGTGACTTGAAGTGGGGCCACATGGGACATAACTGTTCAGTGAGTTTGCAAGTGATCCTCAGCATTCAGCTCAGATTCAAAAGCAACAGTTATGACCCATGTGGCCCTCCTTCAAGTCATTGATTGGTTACTGCCTGGTAACCAGGGTAACCAGTCAGTGTAAACAAAAGAGAGCTGAAAAGCAAGAAGCAGTGTTCTGTTCTATTAGGTTAGACTTGCAGTCACTCCAGCCTTTATACATTACATTTTTGGCTAACTAACTATAATGAAAACATGTTTTATTTAGCACAGCCTATCTGTTTACCCAGTTTTTACTTTTATACTGAACAATTCCTTTAAATGCAAATACAAAAGTTATATGTGAATTCATGATAGCCGATATGAGACCCTCCAGCTCTAAACCATACCTCCCAACTCTCAGACCTGGTGAAGTTCAATACAATAGAAAGGAGTTTGGAAAAAAAAAACCACTGGCGTCTTTTACTTTTTTTTAGGGTTATAGTCTGAAAAATAGCGTAATTTTTTGGGGGTTACCCTCCTTCCCCCCTACATTTCCTAACATATGGCAACTCAACTATACAGGAGGCAAATGTTTAGGGCAATAGGACAACTTTATTTTATTTATTAAAGGTTTCCTGGGCTTGTGTAGTGGAATGTAGTGGCTGTAACATATACTTCTATGATACTTTCAACTTTATACCGTATGCAAATTAGGCATCGCTTGCATAAATGCTCTTTACCTGAAGTAACAGTAGCGGAACTTCGCTACTTTTTGCCTTCCTGAGCGCAAATTTGCAGTTTAGTGAATTAGCGGCGGTTGGCGAAAATTCGCTGCGCTAGCGCCTTTTTTAGCTGCTTAGTGATTTTGCCCCCAAGACTCACAGCTTAAAGGCCAATTCAACTTCATTAACAAAACTGTAATAACATATAAAAACCACAGAAATGTGTTCAGACTTTCATAGCCTGCCAAATTTTGTAAAACGGACATGGTAATTAGGGGGTGTGGCCACAAAATAGGTGACCACATTTTCCATACAGCCTTTTCTATGCACAGAAATCAGAGCTTACGGTGGAAGTGTGCAAAGACGCCGTTGTTACAATACAAGATCATGTAAATAATTGTAGGTTAAATTGTAAATGTAGGTTATACCGAGGGCTGAAAACATAAACATAAACCCAGGGTTTCAGCTCCAAACTCTTCATTTTATTTATAAGTTTAACTTACTGTTCAGCTCTGTAACCCAAATGCTCGTTTTCAGGAGATAGCTACAAAGCAATATTTGAATTATTTGGCCTAGCGATTGCAATACAAGTAAAGAGATTTTACCAAGCTCTGTGCTTGAAGCTGGGATTCCCATAAAACCTGCAGCTGAAGGTTAAATGCCGGGGACACAGAGCAATCAGATGAAATGACCAAGGGCACATAGAGATGGCACCATAATTGTATTTATAGTCATTTCCCTTGTACTTTAAGGATACAATAGAATAGGCATTGGGATCCCAGGATATTTGGCTTTTCTGATTTACAGTCAGAGGGATATTAGCACAGTTTGTCACATGATGCTGAAGTTCAACAACAGCTGGAGGGATGCAGGTTAGACATGACTGATGTAGCTAATATTACTTTAGTCTTCCCCTAAAGTGTGTAGTGCTTGGCTTGAATAAATCTATAAACATAAATAGAATCAATGCTACTTGACCTGAAAATGAAGCGGGCTCTTGTTGTCAGATATAGATAGTTTATTGTGCATATCTGCACCTATTTTGTAATCTGCTATTCAAATAACCATTGTAGCTGAAAGACATGCAGAACTGCAACACTGGTGCTCAGATAGAACAAGTGGGGTCAGATATCAGGGAAAAAAGGCAGCAGCAGTGAAAGCAATGACCTCTAGGTGGTACTGTTGCTTTAAATAAAATGTATCCCAGTCCCCATCAGCTACAGAAAATACTGTGCCCCCCCCCATTCATATATATCTATATATATCTATATATATCTATATATATATATATATCTATATATATATATATATATATATATATGTAATAAGGAAACATGCAAACAATGGGGATTGTTTTCTCCTAGCCACTGCTATTTGCATTAGGGATTTAAGTCACATTTAAAAAAAGAAATTGCTTCCACTCATTTTTAAAACAATTGGCAGCAGCTTTAACCAGTGTCTCCCCACTTAAATTCTACATAGAATGTGATAGCGGTGCAAACTCTGCAGTTGAAGGGGGGGGGGGGGGGGGGGGGGAGAGAGAAAAGAAGGAATGTAACCTGCTCAAAACTCCATTCAGGTATTTTAAGTAATTTAAGTGGAGGATAAAGCCTGGCAATTGGTTTGAGTAACAGCTGATTTTGTGTACATACAACTCAGGTTTCCCAAAGCAAACACAATGTATAACCCCAGTTGTGTTTGCTTGCGCTAGAAATGTTAGAATATCTTGGTCATTATCAATCTGATATTTTCTACTAGTAAACAGCTGCATCTACGTGTATGCTGGCAATGGACTCCGTCGGGAAGGATCCTGTTCAACCAAAACTCACAGAATCTGCCACGTCTACTGTACTCCAGTCTGTAGCAGCCATCAGACCTTCATACCGGCTTTAACCCCCAAATTACCACGCTGGGACTCCTCGCTTTTTTTTTTTTGGGGACATTTATAGAATCCTCATTGCTCATTAATAAGTCTCAGTTCTGGGTTTGGAAGCAAATCGTTTGAATGACTTGGGCTGCTGTAACTATGAAGACTTCCCTGCAAGTGACATGACACACAATTATGGGGAAGTCTGGGGGACTAAGTGCTGTTCATAATAAAGGATTTGAAACCTTTCCTATAAAGTATAAACTCAATACTCTGTGATGCAGAGAAATGTCATGTTCTTAACTTATAAAATAAAATAGTATGTATTAATTCTATGTCTAACATTTACCTTTCCTTTTTCTTCTATTTCCTTCTTTCCCAGCACATTCCACTTCAGACTTAAAATGCATGAAATGTTCTGCAAAGCATTTGCTGCTTGAATACAGGAATGGCACGGATTAAGGGGTTTTCCATAATTTAGAGCACCGATAAAAACTACTACCCATTGAAAAAAATGGATTTGTCTGCTACCAACAAGAATTTGCATTTTATGGGTATTTCTGTATGATGGGGCTTTCTGGATAAGTTTCCAGACAACAGATGCCATAGCTGTACCCTGTACCCTGATTTAAAAAAAAAATGAATTCTGATTTGAGAAATAATAACTCCCAAAGAATGTCTCTCTCGCTTGTGCTGAAAGACAACAGTTTCCCTAGTGCCGAACTGAAATGAAAAGCAATACAAAGCGGCTCCTTTATTTATTTTTATGCCAACGGTCTCTCCCCTGTTTTAATAGAAAAGAAATACTTTGGTACCATTTCCTAAAACACGGAAGTAAATAAAACAGAGAACATCATATTAAAGTCTTAATGTATTCCTGATAATCTCACATTTGCCAGTTTTTTTATGTCACTCCCGGGTTGATCAAATTTAACCTCGTGCTTAGAGGCTCTTGTTATACATACGGTGCTGCATTTATCAAAGGGTGGGGATAATACGTTTCTTTTGGCAGAAGAAAATCTATTTATTTATAATAGAGTGAAATCTCTTACAGCAATGTTGCAAGAATAGAAACATAACTAGCGTTTGCTTTTCCTTTATAGCAATGTGCTAACTTTACAATGCAGATTTGGCATCTATTGCAAGAAAGGGATCTCTGATGAGGGAATCCAGTATTCAGAAAAAAAACTGAATTATGGGACATCTGCCATAGAGGTTATTCTAATCATATAAAAATAATATTTATGTAAAATAACATTACAAAAAAAAAGTTTAATTATTGTTCTCTGTAATAATAAAGCGGTACAGTGTTCTTCATGGTAGCTAAGCTGTGTGAATCCATTATGGAGGCAAAACAATCCTATTGGGTTTATTTAGGGGCAGATTTACTAAATTCGTGTGAAGGATTCGAAATTCAATCGAACTGAAAAATTTCGATTGGTCGAATATTCGAACCAAAATACAGAAGGACCCTTTATCTGGAAAACTTCAGGCCCTGAATAGGAATGCACCAAATTTACTATTTTAGGATTCTTTGTGAAACTGAATCCAAATCCTAATTTGAAAATTTGGGAAATGAAGGGGCATAGAAAATCGTATGCGAATTGCACGGCTATAAAATTTTTGACTTACTTGTTTGTGTGATAAGTCATGTGATTTTTTTGGATTCATTTTGGCCAGGCAGTTGACTCGGGCCAAATCCAAATCCTGCTGAAAAAGGCCGAATCTTGGCTGAATCCCGAACCGAATCCTGGATTCAGTCGTCCCTAGTCCCGAGCACTCTAGATAACAGATCCCATACCTTTATATGGAAATCCATCATCCATAAAGCTGTAAAATGTATATAATAATGTCCTATTTAAGCAGACAATTCTTCATTTTGCACTGATTTGATTTTGTTTATAACCATACCTTGTACACTAAGCTGCATAAAACTATTTTTTTTAAAGTTGAAATATATTTAAGCAGCCTGGTATTTCCAACTACAAAAAAAAATTCTACTGATCTCATACCTGTATTTAAAATAATTTGATAAAGGTTTTTCTTTCAACTAATGAATCAGGCCCACCCCCCGTTGGGAAATATGTGGTTTTAGAGCTGTGGGCTGTACTTTATCCCAACTAAGATATAATTAATCCTTATTGGAAGCAAAACCAGCCTATTGGGTTTATTTAACATTTACATGATTTTCTAGTAGACTTGAGGTGGGAAGATCCAAATTACAGAAAGACCCATAATCCAGAATGCCCAAGGTCCCGAGCACACATATATATATATATATATATATATATATATTTTTTTTATTATTGATTTCCTTTTTCTCTGTAATAACAAAACAGTACTTTGTTGAATCCATATTGGCAGCAACACAATCCTATTGGGTTTATTTAAAGGGGTGGTTCACGTATAAGTAAACTTTTAGTATGTTCTAACATGGATAAGTCTAAGCAACTTTTCGTAATTTTTTCATTTTATATTTTTTCAGCTTTCAAAGAGAGTCACTGCCCCCATTTAAAAAAAAATTGTACTTTTTATTACTCATCTTACTATTCAGGCCTCTGCTATTCATATTCTCTTTTTCAAATCAATGTATGGCTGCTAGGGTAATTTGGACCATAGTTACCAGATTGCTGAAATTGCAAACTGAACAGCTCGTGAATAAAAAGCTAAATCACTCAAAAACCACAAAAAATTGAAAAACCGATTGCAAATTGTGTCTGTATATCACCTTCATACTAAAATGTATTCTAAAGGTAACCAAGCACTTTAATGATTTTTAGCAGATCTAAGGTACGGGGGTCCAAATTATGGAAAGACCTTTTATCCAGAAAATGCAGATAAATCCTAAGGATTTAAGAGAATATTTTATATTTGAAAAATAAATCCCATTGACCTTTATAGGCTAAACCATGTTTTATGTGCCTAGTGAGATCATACCTGGTCCATTAAGAAAATCTCTAATTTGCAAGGTTACAAATGGAGGAGGGATTCCAGTTTTGCAGTTCCGTTCTCCTGCTACTGTCTGTAGCCAGATTGTGCTGTAATCAAGAACTTCTGGCAGTGTCTTCCCAGCATCTGCAATGAAAAATAAAAGCATAAGAATGTACTGTATCATCACACAATATCTGGAAATAGAGGTAGGAATAAATCACAGATTAGGCATCATTTGCTGCTGGCGTCCATCAAATACATTATTGTAGGAAGGATCCCTAAGGTGAAAGAAAATACACAACTTCACACTTGTTAGTAAAGAATACAATGTTAATGCAGTTTTCTGACAAAGCTATTTATTGCATTTGGTACTGAATGGATTTTATTTACTGCTGGAAAGATCTGGCCTTCTCTCCCTCAAAAGATCCCTAAAATGAAGAAGAGAAAAATTTGAGGCTCAGCCACTAAATTGAGGTACCAGAGACAAAACAGGCAGCAGCTAGCTGCATGTTAACCAAATGTTTGTGTATAATATTCTAAAAGGCACTAGATTTGCCCTTGTGCAGCACTCCAAAGATATTTGCTTTTAAACTGTTTGCTAGTAAATGCTACATGCTGATTGGTTGCTACAGAGGAAAGAAAACTTTGCATTATACCCCATTGTGCTTTACAAAGAGAAGTTGGTGATACAGACAGCTTCCATATTTCTGATGGGGGGGGGTGGATTTATAAGATTAGAAGAAAAAAAACAAAATATATTTAATTTTTCTAATAAAAAAGAAAAGGTAGAACATTGTTTCAATAAAAGTCATGTTGAATATATATGAACTTATGGTTATGATTTCATATTCATCCTTCTGTTCAGGGTTAGTATAATGAGGGATATTGGGCTCTGTATAATGAGACTATCCCTTCCTTTATATGTTGTCTGTTCCTCTGGTTTGCAGATAAGTAGGAGTTAAATAATGGTTTAACACCTTTCATAGCTACCCTGAACTTAAGGGTCAGATTGGAGCATTGGGGGCTCACCAGGGCTGCAAACAAAGGGCCCTCCTGGCAGTCCCGGGGGCCTCTTCCAACCTCCAATTTCCTAGCCCATAGCAATTGTATGTGCAGACACGACGGTGCTGGGCGCATGCATGGTCAGCTGCGGGAGCAGTTCATGGCAGCGACGCGCATCCATGTGAGTAGACAACGCGCCGGTGTCCCCCCGTCCCAGTCCAACAGATGGTAGCCTTTCCTGGCCACCTGTTTAAAACCAAACATCTTCTCAATAGCGATTTTTACTCATTTTTTCTGATCATTCCTACTTCCGATGATGTCACTTCTGGTTACAACGACAGCACTTTCTGATTCTTGATGGTCAGTGGGTCGCGGGTCCGGGTTGTGGATAAGGTACTTGCGGGTTGGGTAGCGGGTCCAGGTGGGTAAGAATTCAGGTTACAGGTTCAGGTTGCGGATTACAGGTTGCAGGTATGGGTTGCAAAAAATGGACCCGCACAGGACTCTCTTCTCCTCTTCAGAAAAGGCGATCAGCGCTCCATCGTATGGCTCTCAATTTCTCCTCCCTGGCTATCTTCGATAAGGAGCACCACATGGATCGCTGATCGCCTTTTCTGAACAGAAAGAGTGCATAACGAATTTCTTAAAAAATATTTTTGATGTTACTGGTCCTTTAAGTTTTAGAATATTATAGAATGGCTAATTCTAAGAAACTTTTTAATTGGTCTTCATTATTTATTTTATTTATTTACCATCTTCTTCTTATGACTCTTTCCAACTTTCAAATGGGGCCATCCCTATTAATATTCCCTTCTCTTGTCTCAGAATATCACTCTCTGCACCATTCTAAAAGCTAACTCAAAGGTGAACAACCCCTTTAAACTCGCAAACTCGAGGGGGGGGGGTCCAGTGGCAAGTTTGAATGTGTCGGCATCCAATTTGGCGCGTCACATTAATTGTGGGCTGGGCTCTGTGGCCCAGTTCAGGAGTGTCTGTGGCCCAGAGGTTGGGGACCCCTGGTTTAGGCTATTTATTGTAATTCATAATATTTAGCACAAAAAAAAAATTGTCAAAAAAAAAATCCTCTTTGAGACTTCTGTTGAATATAAAGGTTATATTGGCCCTTTAAGGTGCCTCAGATCTTATATACAAATATTAAGACTGGCTGAACTGAAATTACTAACCAGACTTCCAGAATTTACATGATCGGCTTCCAAACACCGCCACATACTCACACCCTGTCTATATTTAAATCCTTTCTTCCTTTATGGATGTGGCAATTGTATTTTAATGTGCAGCCATTGCTTCTCGTTTGTTTTCTTTCTTTGTGTGGCTTTTTGACATACAGTTAAGCAGTGCATATGTGTTAGCACTATTAAATGACTGCAGCCTGCCAAACATTCCACCTCCAAATCACTTCTACCCTACAGATGGCCAAACACAGGCTGATCAGGTACAGTCAGTGACCAGACAGACAGTCATTCTGGCCACCCTTCTATTGTGTAAAGAGCACAAGCACTTGGCACAACGGGAATTGCAAAAAGAATGTGGCAAGGCCGGATTTACCTTCTGGGCGCCTTCTAGGCCCGCTGTCGTTTGTCGCCCCTGTCCCCTCCCATTTACTTTTTCAAATTTTCATCATCAGGACAGGACAATGGGAATTTAAATTTCTGAACCAATGTGGTTGTGGTTGGGCAGCATGCCGCCCCCTTAAATCCTGCTGCCCTAGGCCCGGGCCTATGCGGCCTCTCCACAAATCCTGGACTGTGGTTCCTCTTCACTTTTCACCAGTTGATACACAGTGGCTTAACTACCGGGGGAGCAGGGGGTGCAACTGCACCAGGGTCTGCTCCCCCTTGAGGCCCGCAGGAGATGATGCAGCAGCGCGGCAGGTAAGAAAACCACGCGTCTAGAGGGGGGGGGGCCCAGGTGCACATCCTGCACCCCGGCCTGGTAGTGTTTAGTTATGTTACTGTTGATGAACCTACACGGTGCATCACAGTGACATTTTTGCACAATAAACTTGCATGATTTTTGCCAACCATTAGCCATAGTGCAGGTATACTCATCAGGAATGGAGAGCCACCATATAAAACCAATAACTGTGTGTGTGTGTGTACAGCCAGCTTGACTTTCCTATAGGTTGGCCCTACTGGAATTCCAGTGGAAAGAATTTTAAAGGGGACCTGTCACCCTGAGAAATAATTGCAAATCCTATATTATCAGGTTAGTCAAGCAAGATAAACTTTACTTGCACTGCACAAATTATTTCAGTCTAGTTCCCTTTAATCTAGAAATGAACAATCACAGCACGCAAGCAGGTGCCATTTTGTAAACAATGTTATTAAAGCAAGTTTTGAATTATTCCAAATGTACATTCCCATGCATTGGTTACAGAATTAGATGGTAAGGAAGGAGGTGGGAGCAGTGAAATCTAGGAAATAATTGCCTGTCCCACCCCTATACCTAAGGCATAGAGGTGGGGCAGGCAAAACATGATTCAAAGTGGAGATATTTAAATGAATTTATAACAGTTATGTTTAGTTAAAAAATGAATCTGGGTTTCATGTTTAATTTGAAAAGGACTTTTATTATACAGCTTTTTATGTCTGGGTGACAGGTCCGCTTTAAGCCAAACACCTCTTCTCCCAGTTCCATCCCATTAAAAACTTCTCTAGCTAATGTGTATATTGTCCTATTGGGAGTTAGGACAATATACACATTTAGGATGAAAACATTAGAAGCTAAGGAGAAGGTGCCCAAGTGCCCTAAATACCATTACCATTAAAAACCATAACAACAAATCCCCAGACACATCAGTAAAATGATATATGACCATTGGGCACTCCATTAACCCCTGGCATGCAAGATCACTGGATAAATAGATAAATTGAAAGCATTACCTAACTTTGCACAAGCAGAATACCAAATCCCCACAATGCCAGCACTAGGCCAAGCCCTAGGGAGCTAGTATATAACATAAAACTAGTATATATCCTGTACCTTTCTAGAATTTCATGTGACAGTGTTAGACTTGATTTCTATCAGAATATAAAAAAACACAAAAATAGTGAAAGTTACATTTATTCTGAAACAGCCCCTTAGTGCAGGGGTGTCCAAACTGCGGCCCGAGGGCCAAATGCAGCCCAGGATGGATATGAATGCGGCCCAGCTTGAAACACTCAGTTTTCGAGAAAATGTTATGTTGCAAAGGATATAGGAGGAGGGGGGACTCTGCATATTGCCCAGTTAGTAGTAATAATAATATATTAATAAGTCTATTTAATATCCAGGTGTCCCATATTCCAGTCTATAGCTCCATCTGCTTATCCAACTGGTATTGTAGTTTTTTTTTTTTGTGTATTTTCTTTACTTTTACAAATCAAAAGTGTTTGTGTATTTCATGTGCGGCCCCCAGACAATTCTTCTTCCAATGTGGCCCTCGAAGTCAGAGGTTTGGACACCCCTGCCTCAGTGCAAAGATCTCAGCAGGAAAAGCTCAGGAAAGCCTGAATGCAATAATACTATTGGCCACAACACATTTGTTATTTTGCATTTACTTTACAAGGGTAAATATTTACAACACTTGACTTAATAGTGTTTGTTGCTTTAGTTGATGTATAAAAATGCATCTCGCACACGCCCTCGGCCAACGCAAGTGATGTTTGGAAGACTGCAGATGTCTTTATATTCATATTGTAGTGGAAACCCCAGAAGGAGACAAACAATGATATCATTTCAATGCTGGTGTCTTCTCAATCATCTGAGCTGCTTCTGGCAGTGCCTGGTGGAGGTTACTCTACTGATCAACATTGTTTTTAAAAGGTAGGATGACGTGATCATTTTTTAAGTGCTTACACTTCAAATTGAACATGATTTTGAATATTTCCACTTAGATTTATAAAACACGGGTGGTTTCACTATAAACAGATAGACAAGAGTGCTACTATGTAGCACCTACAACTGCACCCACCATAGTCCTACCCCAGCAGATAATTCATATTCCCCTTCTTACACTTAATTCAAATTTCTTAGGTATGTGATTTGTTATGCAGCAAAATATTGCCCAGAAAGCTACAAATTACGAGAAGGTCATGTCCCCTTTTAATCCAATAATTAATTTTCTTAAAAAGAATTTATTTTCTCTCTGTAAAACAGAGCATTGTACTTGAATCTAACTAAGCTGCATGAATCCATATTGGTGGCAAAACAATCTTATTGGGATTATTTAATGTTAAACTATTTTTAGCTGACCTAGGGTCAAGGGTTGAAGTAAAAATTCAAAGTAACAAAAATCAAATTTCGAAATTCAAATTTTTATGTACTTCGACTATCGATTATACCAAAATTTGATTCAAATTTGAAAAAATTAGATCCGAATTTGACAAAAATTCTACTCGAATTTGAAAAAAATTAGACCAGTGATTTTCAACCTTGGTCCTCCTGCTGTTAAGGAACTACAAGTCCCACAATGCAATGAAGGAGTCTGACAGCCACAGTCAGGCAAATGCATTGTGGGACTTGTAGTTTCTTAACAGCTGGAGGACCAAGGTTGAAAATCACTGAATTAGACGATTCGAATATCGAAATGTATCATGTACTATCTCTTTAAAACCTCGACCATTCGCCGAATTGTTGTTTTAGCCAATGTGGAATCTCCTTATAACCTACAGCATTTTTTTTTCTTCGAATTTCGAAAGTTATGGGAGTTAAAAAAAAAAACCCTTTGGAATTTGACCCTTCATAAATCTGCTCCCTAATGTATGGAGAGTCTAATTACGTTAGGATCCCTCATCCCGAAAACCCCAGTTCACAAGCCTTTTGAATAATAGATCCTATACCTGTATATACAGTATAAATGCTCATTAATACTTGGCTGTAAGACAGTGATCCCCAATCAGTACCTTGCAAGCAACATGCTACTCACAAACCCCTTGGATGTTGCTCTCAGTGGCCTCAAATCAGGTGCTTATTTTTGAATTTCAGGCTTGGAGGCAAACCTTGGTTGCATATAAACAGGTGTATTGCCCAATAGAAGCTATTGTAGGCTGCAAGTCAACATAGGGGCTACCAAATATCCAATCAATCACAGCCCTTACTTGGCACCCAAGAATGCATGATTGTGTTGCTCTCCAACAGTTTTTACATTTGACTGTGGCTCAAGGGTAAGAAAACATTTGGGGCCCCTGATAAGGTAACCCCACTTTCCCTTCACTGGCAGGATAGTCACCTTGGCTGGGGGCATGGTTGGGCAGAACTAAAATGTCCAGTGTTGAAAAATGTGGTGACATCTGCCCTTGCTCTCATGCAATTTTCCCCCTTTGTGCATGGGGTAGTTTCTGAAGGTGTAGCCTATTTATGCCGGGAAATGTGTAACTCTCCTTTGCTATTTAGTAAAATTAATCTTAGGTTGCAGAACTCCCATTACTCTATGAGAAAGCCTCTTAGATGTTTGTGGTTGCTGTTCTCTTGCCATCACTCAACCCAGTTTGTCCCACCAATCCAATGCATGCCAACTTCCCTCTTAGTCTAAGTGGGAAGAAACTTCAAAGGATCAGCAGTGTTTGCAAGGGTAAATTGAATGCCGCTGAATCCAGTCCAAAATCTGGAAGCACCTTGCATTAGAAAATGATTTGAAGGGAACCATGACTTATAAAGTCCTTGAACTGAAAGCAGAAACCAAATTACCAGGCCTGCACATAAATATTTAAAATACGTGGATAAATCTGCCAATGGCTCTTTCTTACTCCATTTATTTGTACAGGAGTATCATTAAATTCATTATTTATAACGTCTATTCCAAACTGCTTGACTCAAAGGCAATGTCTTCCTTCTGGAGACAATTAATTATGTCCTTTAAATCCCTTAATATTCGCGAAAAGCTCCGCTGAGAATCTCTGCGCCGGTTACTATTCTAATTTGGCTACACAGAGTTGTAAACAATGTGGCAAATATTTATATTTCTCCAAATCTGGAAAATAAAGACCTGCAAGTCACAAACTCTTTAAACTAGAGAGGGAATTCGCATGAATATATAAATAACCTTTATTTAAGTCTAATTGTTGCCTTGAAACTGTTCCCATGTGTTTTCCTTCTTTTTTAGTTTGATAAAGTAAGATTTTTTTAGCTGGTTGGCTTTAAAATAAAACCCACACATTTATATATAAACTGTATATATAAAATATGTTATTAATGGATTTATTTGTTTATATTATTAAACCATTGTGGCAATATATCATGCATACATATATTATTTTCTAGTACACTTAGGGGCAGATTTACTACATGTGAATAGCTGGGGAATAAAAATCCTTCCAATTCAAATATTGAAATTCAAAGGATTTTACCACAATTCGATTGGTCAAACGATCGTAAAAATTTTATTCGATCAAAAACAACTAAACCCAATTCAGTAGCTTTGATCTGGTGAACTAGGCAGTTGAATTAAAATTTAAAGGGGAAGTACTTTGACTGTCGAATAGATTTTTATTCAAATCATTCAATTCAATCAAATTTTCAAAATTCACTTTTTCGTTTTTGAAAATTCAATCGAACTTCGAATTCTTCATGCAAATTTAGTAAATCTGCCCCTTATGGTATGAAGATCCAAATTACAGAAAGATCCATTATCTAGAAAACATCAGGTCTGAAGCATTCTGGATAAAAAGTCCCATACCTGTACCATAAAAAATCATAACAGAATCCATTTAATATCACCTTATATAAACAATAACAGTTCAGGAGAAGTTCTCATTGATCCCATACTTGCCAATGAAATAGTGTCTCCTGTGGCCATAGTTAAAAGGAACATGCATGATTGCCTTATGGCTTTTAAAACAAATGCCTTCTGTAGGTACAGGTTTATTGGAAAACAATATGGCGGATGACAAAGAATACCCATATAACACAGTGAACATGGACCATACCAATACAGAGAGTAGATGTAAATATGCTATACTGAAAATCAGTATATCTTGAAATCTACAATGCAGTGTTTTTCCCAAAATCCCAACATTCCTCTGTCTAGTTTAATAATAGATTTGCACCTGTTTGGGAGCTTTGCTAAGATTTCCTTTTTCTCTGTAAAAAAACAAAGAATCTAAGGGGCAGATTTACTAAATTTGTGTCAAGGATTCGAAATTGAATAGAATTTTCAAAAAGATTTGAATTAGAATTTTAGAATAACATTTTTGGGTACTTCGGCCATCAAATTCCAAAAATTCGATCGATTCAAATGATTTGAATAAAAATCTATTCGATCATTCGATGATCGAAGTACTTGCCTTTAAAAAAAAAAAAATTTTTGAATCCCTAGTTCACCAGATTAAACCTACCTAATTGCTGTTTAATCCCATGGGAAGCATCCATACGGAACGCATAAATCGAATAGAAAAATTCAATCTCATGGTTAAAATTGTTCGATCAAATTTTATCTATTCGATCGTTCGTTTGATCGAATTTAGCTAAAACCCTTCAAATTCGACATTTGAATTTCAAGGGTTAAAATTCGACCGAAATTCGATTGGTCAAATTTGAGGGTTAATTAACCCTCACATTCGACCAATAGTAAATCTTAATGTCTGTGGTGGCCATAGATGTTAAGACTCTGACCAATTTTCATGTCAAATCTGTCAAGCTATTGTGAGCTTGAAATGGTTGTTTTTGTTGATAGTAAAATTGTACATTTAGGGGCAGATTTATCAAGGGTTGAAGTGAAAATTAGAATTTCGAGAAATTTTTGTGTACTGTGACTAGGGAATAGTCCAAATTCGATTTCAATTTGAAAAAACTTCAAAATTCGAAATTTTCGAAATTCATCACGTACTGTCGCTTTATGGAGTCAATTGGTGGACTTTGGAAGGGGTTCGAATTTGATCGAATACAGACCTATTCGAACGGAAAAAAATTAGTTAATTTAGGTTGGTGTTTTTGAATCTGAAGTTTTTGCACTTCGAAATCTGAGTCTTGATAAATCTGCCCCCAAAACAATCGTTTCAGGTCCTATCATAACGAAAAGATCTTTTAAAAACCTTAACAACTCAATTTTATCCAAATAATCCAAATGTTTAAAACTGATTTCCTTTTTCTCTGTAATGATAAAACAGTAGCTTGTACTTGATCTCAACTAAGATATAATGAATCCTTATTGGAAGCAGAACAAGCCTGTTGGGTTTATTTAATGTTTACATAAATGTCTAGTAGACTTAAGGTATGATGATCCAAATTACGGAAATGATATATTATCTGGAAAACACCAGGCCCCAAGCATTCTGGATAATAGGTCCCATGCCTGTATAACTTTTGCATTAAACATCCCCAAGAATTAGCAAACCCCTTATTTGAATTCACTTGGGAGAGATATACAATTTATATGTTATTTATATAATTTCCCTATTTTGTGATTATGGTTTATTCACTCGTATAACTGGTGCACCTGGACCCCACGCCTACAGCACAACCATTTCTTTATTGAAGGCTTTATTATGTTCATCTGCTTCATGGCAGAATCATAAAACTCCATACCTTACGTCTACTAAAATATAATTTAAGCATTAATTAAACCCAATAGGATTGTTTTACCTCCAATAATGACTAATTTATATCTTCGTTGGGTTCAAGTACAAAGTACTGTTTTATTGTTACAGAGAAAAATGAAAACAATTAAAAAAAGCATTTGACTAAAATTTAGTTTATGAGAATTGGCCTTCCTGTAATTCAGAGCTTTTTGGATAATAGGTTTCCGGATAATGGACCTATGTCTGTAATTGAGAGCCCAGATGTAGTGTGCAAAGGCTATTGTGGCTTAAATATCTTGCATCTAGTTCTTATTTTAGAACTTACACACTATGTGTGCATTTTATTTCCATTTTTGTGATTTATGGACCTTGAGAAGGACATTTATCCTAGATATTAATTGTTGGATTCCGACTGCTATCCGTAACTGCGTTACACCCTGTTTTTACACTGAACATATGGCAGGGCGGTATCATCGTCATATATATGAACTGGGCATGGAAACCCCTTCTGGAATTTTAGTATCTTTAACGTTATCATGTGAGAATAAGAACCTTTTGCAAAATAGTGCAAATAATTTGCTCTGGCTTATATATATATATATATATATATATATATATATATATATATATAT
>CM044441.1:132899663-132923387 GCA_024363595.1 Xenopus borealis
CAATAGGAAACCACTTGGCTTATGAAAAGTAGCTAGGGATGGTTAGAAAGGAAGAAAAAGAATGGGATAATTTAAGGAAGCTTAGAATTTTCCAGATTCCAGCTGTGATAAATTGAATTTGAAGGATCGTGCTCAGCAGCTTGTTTATATGAACTATAGTAGTGTTTCTGAAGCAAACACATCGGTTTTAACAGCGCAGGGCAACACTACATGATATTTTCATTACTTTAAATTACTTTCATTTTTTGGTGTTACTGTACCTTTAATTGCAGACAGAGAATTTAAGATGATGGGGTCTCAAGGGATATAAGGCAGGTTTTTATCATAATGTATCTCTATACTGAATCACTGATCATTATTTGGACCCACTCTTACCTGAACATTTGTATTCTGGATCTACTCCTTTGAGAAGTGCATCAAACATAGAGATTTCCAATTTCTGTTTTCGGTGATGGCAGCTTATGAGCAAAGAGGGCTGGGACAGGACCAGGTGTAAGAATGGATTCAGCTGCGTGTCTCCTGTTCCCCTTCTCCCAGGCTGACGCACAATTGTGATGCCCAAAGCCTGCCGAGCAGAAGACCTTGTGGTACTATGCAGCCGCTCTAGAGAAATAAGTCCAGGTTTTGTGGGGACCGAGGAAGTGTTGTTAGCTAACAGGTCCTCAGCAGTGAGCGTGGAAATACCGGTGACCTCAGGTTTCTCCACAATTCCATCCACAGCTCCATCCGTCTCTGAGTTTGTTTGGTTTAATGAGCTTTTCCCAACTTTCTCGCCTTCATTTGCGTCGCTTTTCTGTTTGAGCAAGGCAGTACACGAGTAGCTCATTAAGGAAATTCGACTGGCTGTAATGAATATGTCAAAGGGAATGAAGTTCAGATTCTTTACTATAGACGACTGCTTGGTCGGTCTGACAATCCGGTGATGACTTGCCCCACTTTGCTGCTCAACTTGAACTATTCTTATTTTCACACTGTCACTACCAATACCGCTGTCTTGGGCGCCGCTGTAACGTGATGAAGTGTCGACCGTGCGGCCATCCAAGGAATCCATTTTCTGATGCTCTTGCTTTGAGACCTTTAAATGATAAAAAATAATAAATTAATAATATAAAATTATTAATAAAAGGCATATATTATCACCGTGCTATAATATTATAGAATGCCTCATTCCTAGTAACTTTGCAATTGTTTGACTTTATATATTTTTTTTTACAGTTCTTGACTTATTTGCCCTCTTCTGCCTCATTTCAGATTTCCCTCAGTGCCAATAACTTTTGGTCTGCGAGGGTTTAATTTTGTTACTTTTCATTCCTTATATAATATTCTGTGCAGGCCCGCTCCTATTCATATTACAGGGGCCTATTATTCAGAATGCTTGGGACCTGGGGTTTTCCGGATAACAGATTTTTCTGTAATTTGGATCTTCATCCTAGAAGTCTACTAGAAAATTTAAACATTAAATAAAGCCAATAGGCTGGTTTAGGCCTCCAATAAGGATTAATTATATCTTAGTTTGGATCAAGTACAAGCTACTGTTTTATTATTACAGAGTAAAAGGATTTTTTTTATTGGACTATTTGGATAAAATGGAGTCTATGGGAGACAGCCATCCTGTAATGCCGAGCTTTCTGTATAATGGGTTCCAGGATAACTGATCCCATAACTGTACCATTTTTCATTCAAGCCATTGCCTGGTTGTAGAGTAAACAAGACCCAAGCTATCAGATAGCTGCTGAAATATCAGACTGGAGAGCCACTAAACAAAAAGCTAAATATACAGAAAAAAAAACGATAAAAAATGAAGACCGACTGCAAATATCAGTGTCTACATCATATTAAAAATTGACTTTGTGGACAACATTTCTACTACCTACAAGCTACGTAATATGTGAGGGGGGTCTTACGTAAGATGACAGTTCTAGTCCATTAAACCATATATGGAAGGGTACCAGCACACCACATTCTACATCTTATATTTACAGATTCACAAGAACAAACCTAGACCCATTGGAAAATGACACCTCTTTAGGAAAATGGACTGACATCATTTCAGAAACCTCGACATCCTATATTGTCAAATTTCACTTACATTATATGCATTTAATACCAAATTATGACCTTGCAAATACTGCACCAATCCTATTTGACCCCACTAAGTTCAAAATGGGACTACTGGCAAATACATCATGTTTGAGATGTTCAACAGCTGATGCCTCATTAATTCACGGTATGTGGCTATGCCCAGCAATCAAAACCTTTTGGTTAGAGGTATATGGGTATTGGCACTCGCTGACCAAACAAAAATTTCAACCCAACATCGAATGGGCTTTATTTAGTGAACTCAAGAACGCCCAACCAAAGCCAACAAAGCCCTAGCAGAAAGGCTAGCTGAGGCCACTAGGAAAGCCATGTTACAGGAATGGCTACCACCCACTCCACCCTCCATGAATCTAGTGAAAAACAATCTACATTTCCTGTTCTACATGAACTGGCTAGAAGCTTCCCTAAACAAAATATCTCATACCAATACATTTTTTTAATGTATAGACCACCTATATCTTAAGTCTCCCCCCCAGACATAAGAAAACTAAAAGTCTCCACATTCTACCAAACCACATAGTACGATCTTGACAGTCTCTGAGGTACTAACTCTCTTATTCTAGCAATAATGACCTAAAATATATGGATGTGTTGCTGCCTCCCAGGAGTCATCGACATGAAGATAATGGAAAACTCCTTAAAACCCCTACAACAAGGGCGAGTAACGGGCTTGGTTTAAATGTTTTATTTCACTTTCTGTTGTTATGTTGATATTTGTTTAGATTGGATAAGAAAAGAGACCTCCCACAATCACTTAGTGAGAAGTAGTGTTGAATGTGTAAATGTGACCACCACTACCTAACTTGTAATATTCCTCAGATCTTACCCCTCCACTTTGCACTACAAATGTACATTACATTTAGTTTATCCATGAACAAAACTGGCATTGATCAAAATGTCTTTGTTGCTTAATGGTTATTCAGTGTGTAAAAAAAATTACATTATTGCATAAAGGAATATGTAAAACTGTGATGAGGCTTCAATAAAAACTAATTTAAAACAAAAGAGAAAATAATAATTGAAAGGTGAAATACTATTTAAAGATCTATTAAATGGCAGTGTTTTCAGTTGACTAATCAGGTATTTGTATCCAGAACTAGAAATAATATATTTTTTTGTTGCATTTGCAACACTAGCCCCCAGCTGTTCTGTATCTTGGGTTAACTGGTTTATTCTTTTAACTGGGACTGTTGTTAAAAGTGTTAAAGTGATACTATGTACAAACTTGTTTTAAATTCCTAAATTGTAAAGAAATTGCTGCAATGTCTCTGGACATAATACAGAGAAATAAGAATAGCCAAAGAGAATACTTGACAGCCGATTGGTTACCATGGGTTTCCAGACTATGGACACCTTTGCCAACATAATTAAAAAAGCATGCCAATGTTTAATAGAAATTGGGCACATTTCTGACAATGTTTCAGATGTGTGCACTTTATATAAATGCATATGGGGGCATTTACAGTATCTCATTTTAATTGGACGTCTTAAAAAAAAAAAGCTGGTCATGTGCCAGTCCAAGCATTCTTGAAGCTTGTACAATATATGGTTCATATTATTCCACAGAAAGAGGAATCAGGCTCCAACAATTACCATGATTTGATTCTTTAATGACTCAAATTTGGTTATGAATATTGGCAATTAAAAAAAAACACACACACACACACATTTCCCCCCAACTGCAGTGTTTTAGCATATAATGGGCACGTGGAAGCTATTTCATAAACAGATAGGCCTGTTAAACGATTTGAGATTCCAAAATTACAACAAATTATTTTTATGCCTAAAGTTCAACTGTTTTAATATGTACTTCGAATGGGGTCTTGGAAAATGTTATGCTTTCTAATGTCACTGAGACATTAGATGTATGCTGAGAACGTTTCTGAAGTGATTCAAATGGCTGGAGCACACTCAACAAGGTGAATCCTATATTTTTAGACAAAGTAATCAAACAGTGGGGTGAAGTGTGAAAATGCTTAGCCACAAAATGTCATTGAAATGTTTTACAAATTGCATCAAATAAGACAAACATTTTAGATTTATGATGAGCTAAGTGATCTCTACACTTGACAACCTATGGATTTGGTCTATTGGGATCTGGATTCATCTAAGAGACCCAAGTTATGTTCGTTTTATTTTCTAACTACAAACCAGGTATTGTACTTAGACACATAACACAATTTTAAGGTTAACTTTAATTAAAACAACTTGTTAAAAGAATAATGTACAACTACCTACAACTACTCGTTCATACAACACCTTTTAAACATTGAAAAACAATTGTTCCTCAAAATAAAATAATATTTGGTGAATGTTAATACTTATTTATACACATTTCTGGCCAAAAGTATGAGCACCAACATGCAGGGCAGGTTTTATTTTACTGCCTGCCCAAGGACAGGATTGGTTTGTTGACAAAAGAGCCAAAAGAGTAGAACTTATATTTTATGGCTATCTTTAGATGGAACATTCACTGCCGAGTTTCCATTTTTCTTTATAAGTGACGTCATCAGCCTTAGAACTCTTCATCAGAAGATGGGACTTTCATGGGTAATCAGCTGCACAAAAAACAAATTCCGTATGGACCAAACGGAGGGGTTAACATTGCCACCCAGTTTTGGAATGGGATTCAAAATAGACCTTGGGATTTCAAGTACATGGAGGCCCATAAGTAGTGACAGCAGCCGCTGTGGCATTTGCCAGAACACACAGATGTTTTGAATTCATGTGATTTTTCTTTTTACCTCTAATAAGTTTGAATATACTTGAAATTCGACTGAAAAAAAAATTTGACAGTCAGGAAGGCCAGTAACATGTCCAAATCGGTCCCTTGACCTCTCCCATTGATTTATAAATGGACTTATAAATGGACTTGGCCGGTTTACGGTGGCGAATAGTTGAATATTTAAATGCCAGAGTTTGATAAATCTTGAAATTCCTATTGAGTTTGGATAATTCACTATTTGAATTTGAGAGTTTTGACCATAAAAATATAAAACTACATAAAAATAAATCTGCCCCTAAATGTATATTAGGGGCATTTAGCACTGAAAAGAGTATGCAAGCACCAATGTGTACAAAATAAAACCTGCCCTACCTTTCTACATAAAGGAAAACTATAAAGGAAAACTAAAGTGCTTTGCTAGAAAAAGCTCCTGCAAAGGTACAGTACCAACCCAAATGCTCCATCCATGGCCGTGCCCCCCCCCATACCAGAGTAGTTAAAACAGAGCGGTGGGGTCCAAGGCACAGAAAATAACATCAGGCCACGTTTACAAAGAAAACAATACTGACCCCAAACCTGTGCCGTATAAGTCAAATTCGCTGGGGAACCATGTGATATATAGGCTTGCTGGCGCTTGTTAACGATTATAAAGGTCCTGTTTATCACTGGGTAGTGTAAGTAGATCACTACTCATATTCCCTCTACAACCCATTTAAAGAGAACAATAAAAGTTTTCTTTAATTAGCTACCGGTGGGCATTAACATGATCATGATTAAACCATAAAAACCAACTGTACATTACTCCTGTACCCTTAGCCAGATGGTTTCAATTACCCCATTTGAAAATGTACTTTGAGTCTCTTTTAAGAGTTCGACCTTCTCCTTTCAGGGAATTAAATGCATATTACTGTAGTGAAGAAGATAGGATTTCAGACCTCCAGGCATATATTAAACACACTGGCAGCACATTAGACAAAATGCTTTACTTATTAGATACTTCCTATTCTAAACAGTGTCATCAAAGGCTAAAAACAAAATCCATATAAAAGCTGTGCAATGCTTCCACACAGAACCTGTGCCAAAATCTCTCCACTTTCCAGCTAATGAGGAAAGGATGTGTACTCTTAACATACGAATGGAAGATTTTCCAAGCATTCACTTTAGGAAACAAGCCTATTGGTTCCATATGGAATATGTTAAATTAAACTGTATTGGCAGAGATGTTTTTGGGGTGGCTGCAAAGAAGGTTGACCGCCCTGGGTCCTGTAAATACTAAAGACACCCAGAGCTGAAGCTGTAGGTAGAATGAGTGGGGGAAAGTGGGAAAAGTAGAGCAAGATGAAGACACCTACACCCTACATTTGTATTGGGCCACCTGCTGCCCAGCATTCATCAATGGCTGAATATATAGCTGCCATTATAACTATGAGTATTGACTAATAAGTATAGTTGGAACTGTAAAAATCTTAAGCTACAGAGAGACTATATCAACAATTTAGGTGGGGCCAACTTATTAGACAGTTGGTTGGGTTTAGGAAGGACTTAGGTATAAGGGGACAATGCTGGATAGATGCAGATACAGCCGTATATCAACGTTAAATGTTGCAAGGTAAGCAATCAATACTACACAGAATCCAGCATTTTGCCTTATCTTAGAGCTTTCTTCAGAATTTGGATTCAGCTGATACATAAGTGCCTGGCCAAACCATGTATGATGCCTTAAAGCAGTGATCCCCAACCAACAAGTAGCTCATGGGCAACATGTTGCTCTCCAACCCATTGGACGTTGCTCCCATTGGCCTCAAAGCAGTTACTTATTTTTTAATTCCATGCTTGGAGGCAAGTTTTTGTTGCATAAAAACCAGATGTACTGCCAAACAGAGCATCAATGTAGGTTGACAATCCACATAGGGGCTACCAAATGGCCAATCACAGCACTTATTTCCTAGATATTTTCAGCATATATTGCAGCTCTCAGCATGCCACTGAATGCAGAGGAAGTTTTATAGAAGTTTGTCAGATAATTGCAAGGCTTTCTTCCATGTTAAATATGCAGTAGGTGAGAAGGGCTCTGGTAGCAGAATAGAAAGCCTGAGTCACTCTATAAACTGGACACCAAAGAAACACAAGTACAATTAGACTAAAGTGGTCATGGTGCGCACTCGTGTAGGCCGAACGGAAAATAGGAACAAATGTGGGTGTCTATGGGGATTTTGTGTCAGCATCCTCGCAACCTTTCCCTTGTTATGATTCAGAGCTTGTTATAAATGGAGGAAAATACTGTAACATAAGCAGCTGGGGAAACACTGCCTTTGTGTTATCTGTATGCCAAAATATCTGCAACCTGTTTGCTGTTATTGCAACACAATGGTCCCCAATGAGTGTAGAATAAAAAGACATCTTTGCTGACTGCACCTGAGGAATGGAAATGGTTAAAGCTGTGTTCTCTAATATGCAAAACAATTTCAATGTATTTATAATCATGGCGGCCATATGATATCTAGGGTTGCAAACTGTCCAGAAAATCCTTGATGTAACTCATAAGAGTAATAATATAGGAAGCAGGCGCTGTGACTTGCTGGGGGGGGGGGCTTGGTGGTGACATCGATAAGGTATTTTGAAGGACGTGTCAACACAAAAAATTACTTTTTGCCTAATAAAAGAAAACCCGATTATAAGCAACTTTATAAAATTAATGTATTCAAAATTGTTGTCACTTTAAAAGTTATTTGTAAATGTAATTGCTATTGAAAGCAGCATTTGCATCATTCCTGGTTGTTACATTTTAAACAATGTAGCAAAAGCCAGTCTCCTCCAGCAAGACGGGTCTTTTAATCGTTGGCTTATGTTACATTGTTTCAAAAGCCAGAACCACCAGTACAGGGAATAGAAAGGGACAGAGAAAAACCTGCTTTCAATAGCAATACATGTACAAATATCTTACAAACCATAGAAAATGTTTAATGAATGTGTATTGCAAAGCTGCTTAGAATCATGTTTTCTTTTATTAGGCAAAAAAAATAATAATTTTTGGGGTTGACGTCCTTAAATTTATGTTTATAAAACATATTATTCTGACATTTAGGGGGCCAAAATGTTCATTGCCAATTAAATATATATATATATCACTTTTTTTATTGGAGGGAGAAAAATTGTGGCGCTCACAAAACGTTTTTGTGTGTAATAAAAAATTGGCACCAGTTGACTTCAATGCGTTTCAAATTATTTTTGCCATTTCCTGAATTTATCATAGTTTCGTGAATTTTTTCAGTGAAACAGGACAGATTCGCTCATCACTATTGTCTACCCAGTATGCAATGGGCTGATTGTCTACTAGAATCAGCCAACTTCAACTGCTGGTCTACAGAGTTTACAAGGGGAATCCAGGAAAGCGAAAAACACAGATTAGATTCTAAAACCTAATCGAGTGATCCCAAATGTGTCGACCGGCATAAACAATGCTAGAAGTATTCATCCGTAGCAACTGGAAGACTGCGAGCTTGACATTCTTGATCTTTGTTTTAAGCTCTTTAACAGAAGACACAGAAGCATAAAAAGGCCCATCTGAGAAAATACACAGTGCAACAGATGATACATGGCTGAAATGTGTTTTCCTGTGACTCAACACTAACCTTGGAATCTTTAGCTACTTTCATTTATAAAAAAAAAAAGACTATCTTCTTACAGAGACACTCCTTTTGCACGGCTGCCAATATACACAAAGATGTTACAACTACAAATATTAATTATGAGAGGAGATAGAAAAACAACACTAAATCAAGTGTGCCGCGCGGGACTTGCAAGAGAAATTGTTCCTGTTTGTTCTACTGTTACAAGGCTGTGATTCATACACAGCGATGCATATAAAGGCTAAAATGTAAGTTTTATATATATATATATATATATAATCCTTACTTTATATTGTTCCATCATACTCTGCATTGCTTTAAAGAGATAATAGTCCCATAACATGCTATGATCTTGAGTTTGAATGTTTTGGGAGAAGGAGGAAACTGGAGAAAACCCATGAAAGAACAATAAGAACTTCTTGCAGATAGTGGCCTGGTTGAAATTGAACACCTAGGATCCTTGGGCTACAAGCAGGACTGTATTTAGGTCCGATGCTGCCCTAGACATCAGATCTAAGTACACCCCCTACATTGTACGTGTGACGTCAACGCGCCACTTCCATTGCGGAAGTGACATCCTGTGATGCGTGCTCCTTATGTCACCACAAACCAGCCCCGCCCCCTACCCCTTACGCCCCAGCTCTTTTGCCAAATTTCCAATGCAAATCCGTGACAGAGGCTGGGCGAATTTTTTTTTTTTATTTCAAAAACTAAATTTATAGGCAGCCAAGGGCTGCCCCCCAAAACCTGACGCCCTAATCACAGGCCCTCAGGTGTCTTAATATAAATATGGCCCTGGCTACAGGGTATCATTTAGTTAAAAACTTATTAAACAGTAAATCCAAGAGACCATTCCACAAGTTGCTTGATAATTTCACCACTAGAGTTCACTGTTTTACATTATAGTGTAAATAAAAGTTTACAAATGTAATTATCAAAAGAGCCAACATGACCAGGGTCGCACTGGGCCGGCAGAACACCTAGAAAAAACCTTGGAAAAGAACAAGAAAAAGCTCCCAGACCCACTCTCGGCAGCGCCTGACCTACCCTCCTGACCCCTGCTCGCTTCCCACCCTGAAGAAAAAAGGTAGGCACAGGGTGGGAGGCCATGGAAGGAGGGTTGCAGCTTGAGGGGGATTGCAACTTGGACGGGGGGCCATGGTGTGTGCGTGGGGGCCTCTGACACAGCAACCCGTTGGGCCCCAGACCCCAAGTTCAACCTTGAGTATGGCTGCTCAAATTCATATGAATAAACAAACATGTCATGAAAAAAAAGAATAAAGTAGCCTGCATAGTCTCCAAAAAAACTGCATACAAACAGCTCCCCAAAATCAAATTAGCGGATTATTGCCTGTTTATGGGGCCCTCGGGAGGTTCCTGCAAGTTATCAATTAGGTAGGTTTGAAAAAGCCATCAGTTGAGGATCACATTGCCATTAGTTTTCCCCCTGGCCTGTATTTTACCAGTCTGACAAGATAAAATGTGGCTTGATCCCCATTTTACTAATAGGGAAAAAAAAATATATATAGGTAGGCCGGTATTTTTTTTCCAGAAAAGGTGGCAACCCTAATTGCCATTGAAATGCCATCCTCTTCCGACAGCTCCCTGCTCCCAATTATGTTCTGTTTATTGGCCCAGGGGCTAACCAAGAGGATAATTATTATTTGGCCCACTGTTTGGTGGCCAAACTGGGTAAAGATTCCTACTTTTTTTTAAAGGCCTTGGCCACTAACTGAAAATGATCATAAACTTTACTTATGTATAAGCTATATTGGATCTTTAAAGGACAAGGGCAACCCATTTTTGCGACTCCGTTGCACTTTACAGGCGATATAATGCTTAATTTAGGTCTGTAGTGCCCAACATAAACTATTGCAGTCTTCCCTTTTATTTCCAATATGGTTTCAAAGCGACGTCTGTGCGTGTAGACTAGTGGTCTGCTATGGGCATGCTCCAGTCCCTGATATGAAGTACTGTGCAGAATGAATGGTTTTTGTCTTTCTGGAAGCAGTAACATAACTAGATTTTCCCGTATATGATTTCCTGCAGAGAAGCAGTGACACGCGAGCTGCCGGCAGAACCTGGGGGGTGCGGCCCTGGCCCAATCGCACCCCCTGCTCCCCTGGTAGTTCCGCCACTGTGTGGAAGACTGATGGAGTATGTGAAATTGCTTTAAAACTACTTAGCAACATTTTAGAATGGATAGCAGTGACATAAGAAAATGGAGGTAAATTGAGATGAGTGCTTCATTACTTAGGTGCAGATTTATTAGGGTTCGAGTTGAGTTTTCCATAAAAAATTATAGTTTTTAATGTTATTTTGGAGTAAAAAAGAGATTTTTAGGGTTAAGAAAAAAACAAAAAAAATTTCTAGTTTTTAAAAACACAATTTTTTTTTAGATTTATTATACCCTGACCCTGGAAATAGTTCAAATATAAAAATACACCATCTAAAACCTGTCGAGGTCATGTAGGAGTCAGTGGCAGAGGTCCCTTGAACCATTTTGAGACATATACTGTATAGCCTTCATGAGTACTTTCAGAGGGTTTTGCCTGATTACAGTTTTTTTGCAGAAAACCCGATTCATCTAAGTTGTTTGTTATCACCAAACTCACGGAATAGTTTTTTTTCCATTTAATTTTTTTAAACTTAGAAATCAATTGAGTTCATTCTATTTCATTCAAGGTATAAAAAACTCTAAAATACGACCTTTGATAAATAATACCCCTTAGTGTAGGTAGGCTTTTTTTTATCAAACAGAATGCTTTTTGAGGTTTCCTTGTCCTTTAAAGTGATACTGACTCTCAGGCCTGGACTGGGACTTATATTAGGTCCTGGCATCCCAAGTACACAGAGGCACAAACAGCCCCCACCAGCCACTAAATAATGAGTTTTCTATGGCCAGACAGCAGCACCTCTGGCATTTGCCAGAAATCAGTGATTGCCAGACCAGACCTGGTGACTCCTCCCATATGGAATAACAAGTAGCAACCAACTCACTATCATCTATAAGTAAGTGGGTCTTTATTTTTTGGCTGCTGTATCTCCAAAACTAGAGTGACTTTGGATATAATATCCAGTATCTGGCACTTCTGCATTGGTAAGAAAATTGAATTTGTGTCAGTGCTGTTTAAAAATCTGTGCAAAATAACAACTTATGATTTCTCGATGGCTGACCAAGTTAACATTGAGAATGGAACCCCACCCGTAATTCGCTAACCGAACTTGACAGAGGTTAAGTATATGGGCTCATTAACACAAGCAATTTACTTGATCCGATTTCATTGGACTGAAAATCAGACCTAATGAGTTGAGACTGGATGTATAAAATCTTCAATCTGCAACTCTTGTATGTGATTTACCAAAACAGATGCAAAGAGTCAGCACTGGTCTAAGGGCAATGGTGCAAATAGCACATCCCGGGGTTCCCACAACCCTTGATCCATTCATCAGTTGACTCCATCCACTTGCCAATATGTTGTAGGACACAATGAACAAGACTGGCCAATTTTAGACACTTTGATGCTTTGTATTAGGATGATGCTTTGTATTAGGATGTGGGCCCAATATGTCAATTTCAAAGCATATATATACATATATATATAAATTCGAGATAATTGAGTGCACACTGGGAACCTTCTTGTCTTTGTCTATTTAATGAGTCATTGTTAAAACTTACATGGTCTTGATAAAGGTCCTAGATTCGGACCGAAACGTCGATCAGTTTTAATTAACTTAAATAAAATTATGTTTTTAAAGTAACCAACAAGAAGGTTCTCAGTGTGCACTCAATTATCTCGAATTTTTGTGGATGAATTTATTGTGAGTAGCACCTGGGTATTTTGCTATTTTCAGTGGAGTGCTGCTAACACAGTATATATATATATATATATATATATATATATATATATATATATATATATATATATACATACACAGTCATATGAAAATGTTTGGGAACCCAACTACTATGGTGGAAACAGTAGTACAGTAGTATTTCAGCAGTGACATAACGTTTATTGGATTAACAGAAAATATGCAATATACATCATAACAAAATTAGACAGGTGCATAAATTTGGGCACCCCAACAGAGATATTACATTAATACTTGATTCCTAAGTTGATATCTAATATAAGTAATTAAGTATAAAACAATAAGTAATTATAAAACAACTGGACTTGCTGAGCAACCGTTTCACTACTGAGCAGATTCTTCTTGTGTAGTGAAACGTCTTCAGTGATTACTCAGCAAGTCCAGTTGTTTTAGAATTACTTATATTAGATATTCCATAACCTGGATGAATACAAATCTTCATAGTCAATACTTAGTTGAGCCTCCTTTTGCAAATGTAACATCCTCTAGATGCCTCCTATAGCCCTTGATGAGGCTGGATTCTGGATATTGGTATTTTTGACCATTGGTCCATACAAAATCTTTCCAGTTCAGTTCAATTTGATGGCTGCCGAGCATGGACAGCCTGCTTCAAATCATCCCATAAATTTTCCATAATATTTAAATCAGGGGACTGTGACGGCCATTCCAGAATATTGTACTTCTCCCTCTGCATAAATGCCTTTGTAAATTTAGAAGTGTGATTAGGGCCATTGTCTTGTTGGAATATCCAACCCCTGTGTAACTTCAACTTTGTGACTGATGCTTGAACATTATCCTTAAGAATTTGTTGATATTGGGTTCAATTCATCGGCTTTAACAAGGGCCCCAGTCCCTGAACTAGCCACACAGCCCAACAGCATGATGGAACCTCCACCAAATTTGACAGTAGGTAGCAGGTGTTTTTCTTGGAATGCTGTTTTCTTCTTCCACAATGCAAAGCACGTTTTGCTATGACCAAATAATTTTTGTCATAAATCCAAAGCACTTTGTTCCAAAATGACTGTGGCTTGTCTAAATGAGCTTTTGCACACAAAAAGCAACTCTATTTGTGTTTTTTCGTGACTGCAAAAAGGGGCTTCTTTCTCATTACCCTGCCATACAGATGTTCTTTGTGCAAATAGTGCTGAATTGTAGAATGATGTAAAGATACACCATCTGCAGCAAGATGTTCTTGCAGGTCTTTGGATGTGATTTTTGGGTTGTCTCTGTAACCATTCTCACAATCTTCCTTATATGCCGTTCCTGTATTTTTCTTGGCCTGCCAGACCTGGGTTTTACAGCAACTGTGCCTGTGGCCTTCCATTTCCTGATTACATTCATTACAGTTGAAACTGACAGTTTAAACCTCTGACATAGATTTTTGTAGCTTTCTGCCATGCCATGATACTGAGCAATCTTTGTTTTTAGATCTTTTGAGAGTTGTTTTGAGGATCCCATGCTGTCACTCTTCACAGTTGAGTCAAACAGAAGCACAACTTGCAATTGGCCACCTTAAATACATTTTCTCCTGATTGGACACATCTGCCTATGAAGTTCAAGGCTTAACAAGCAAATCCAATCAATTTGGTGTTGCCAGTAATCATTATTGAGCAGTTACATGCATTCAAATTAGCACAATTACAAGGGTACCCAAATTTTTGCACAGCCAGTTTTTCACATTTGATTTAATACCATACAACTGAATATTGCTTCACTAAAGATCTTTGTTCAGAAAACACCCTAGTACTCAGATGTTCCTGGGAAATTAAAGACATACCAGTGTTATCTTTTTTGTTGAAAGTGGAGTAAATTATTATGAAGACTGAGAGGTTTTTTTTATTTGACTGTACATACATATATATATATATATATATATATATATATATATATATACATACATGCAGACACACACACTCAATGCATTAGCCATTCACTGGCTGTGGGATATTATCACATTTGTACAAATTTGTTAAATGTTCTTACCCAGTAGAAAATGGATTCAATTGCAAAGAGTTTTTTTATGAAAATTCCAGATACAGCCAGAAGCAATGCTCATAGATAAAGAGCATGAAATGGACACACCATCAGCTCCTACTCCCCCAAACGTCTAAACGGAGAGAACGGGAGGGAATGCTTTGATTTGGAACTGATCTCCCCCCTTAAACGAAAAGCAGCCACGTTCTATTTCCAGCAAAGGAAGAAATATCTCATTATCTGCTGGGCTTAGGGGGCTTAGTAGGGCCTGGGACCTTTAGGGGATACTCTAGTACTCAGTGTGACCCTGCCTTTAAAAAAAACTTTAAGGAAAAAGTGGTTGTTATTAAGTACCCCAAAGTTTTATATGTGCCTCTATGTACAGAATGAAGTGGGGGTGAGAGAGTCAATGGTCCATCTACCCCACCCCCATAAAGCCATTTTATAACAAACATAGACGTTTCTTTAAAACCCTCGGCACCAGCGAGTGACAAATTCAAAGAATCTTTGTTTGTTAAAATAACATTGATACTGATTCTACCTGTATGGAGTTCTGCGACCCTGAGAGAAGGTCTCCATGGGTAAATGTTTATATTTTGGTTTAACTCATGAACAAGCTGCCTGTGTTGCTTGTAGGCCAGAGTTTTGCTGACAGCTCAAGTCAATATTAATCAGTTCAATACTAATTGACTGTGAGAGGTCCATGCTGGCTGACATATTACTGACATATTACTTAAGACATGAAACACAGTACTAAGGGTTATCAGTCAAACTCCAAGTGCCACGCCATAACCCTGTGCTCCATATTTGACTTTGTCTCCCTGGGGAAAGGCAATACATTGGAACTGCAGTCTAAACAGTAGTACAGGTGTGGGACCTGTTATCCGGAATGATTGGGGCCTGTGGTTTTCCGGATAAAGGATCTTTCTGTAATTTGGATTTCAGTCTACTAAAAACACTGAAACATTAACTAAAGCCAATAGAATGGTTTTGCCTCCAATAAGGATTAACTATATTTTAGTTTGGATCAAGTACGAGGAACTGTTTTATTATTATAGAGAAAATATGACCTTCCAGTAATTTGGAGCTTTCTGGATAATGGGTTTCCGGACAACAAATCCCATACACATACAGGTATGGGATCCGTTATTTGGAAACCCATTATCCAAAAAGCTCCGGAACGGCTGCCTCCCATAGACTTCATCATAATGAAATAATCCAAATCTTTATAAATAGTTTCATTTTTTCCTCTGTAATAATAAAACAGTACATTGTACTTGATCCAAACTAAACTATAATTAATCCTTATTGGAAGCAAAACCAGCCTATTGGGTTTATTTAATGTTTACATGATTTTCTAGTAGATTTAAGGTATGAAGAGCCAAATTACGTTAAGATCTGTTATCCTGCAAACCCCAGGTCCTGAGCATTCTGGATAAAAGGTCCTGTATTCAGCAAGCTTGGGGCCTGGGATTTTCTGAATAACAGATCTTTCCATAATTTGGATCTTCATACATTAAGGGGCAGATTTAGCAAGAGTCAAATTTCGAGGGTTAAAAACCCTCGAATTCCCGAAGTAAAATCCGACTAAATCGAATACCGAATTTGTAGGATTTTACCACTATTCGATCTATGGAACGATCAAATAGCAATCTGATTTCACAAAAACACAAAAATTCATCCAATATCACAAAAAATCGGATGATTTCTATTCGATAAAAGCTTCCCATAGGCAAATAAAGAAACTTGGTAGGTTTAATCTGGCGAAGTAGGCAATCGAATCGAAATTTTTTTTAAAGGGCAGGTACAGTATTTCGACCATCGAATGGTCGAACAATTGTCTTATTTGAATCGTACCATTTATTCGAATCGTTCGATTCTATCGAATGATTTTTTTTCGATTCAATCTGAATTAGCCCAGAAAAAAAATTTAAGATTTTATTTTTTGCATTTGAATCCTTCATTCGATCTTAGTAAATCTGCCCCTAAGTCTGCTAAAAAATAATGTAAACATTATATAAACCCAGTTTGCTGGGTTTTCTTCCAATAAGGATGAGTTATATCTTAGTTTGGATCAAGTACAGGCTACTGTTTTATTATTACAGAGAAAATGGAAATCTTTATTAAAAATATGGATTATTTTGTTAAAATGGAGTCTATGGGAAACGGCCTTTCCGTAATTCGGCGCTTTCTGGATAAGGGGTTTCTGGCTATCATTACAGTATCGAGCAGGAACATCAGTGGAATTACCATGTAAATAAAAAAGACAATAATGGGCTTTGCCTTAAAGTTGAAGGCAAACTGATTATACAGTGACCATATTGTGAGCCGAGATTCCATATGTGCTTGTGCATATCTATAGTCGGTACTGGGTGTGCAGTGTTGGTGTTTATGCCCAATGTAAGGAGGCTTTTAACTGAGATTAGGTTCTTGCCGTTCCCACATCTTGGCAAGGATATTGGTGCAGCTGTCAAACATGGTTTGCTTATGATTCCCAAAAATTTGGAAATTTGTGTTCTCACTACCCACTCCGAAAGTGCAGAAGTAGCAAGTTGCGCTGTCGGGACGGATTCATTTCAAACGGTCTGGCCCAAAGTGAATGGCGGAGGGCTAATTCGGTCGATCACAAATTGATTGGAGTTCAGATAGCAGAAGAGGCTTTAGTCAGTGTTTTCCATGTAAGGCTATATCTTACAAGCATCAGAATTAACTGAGTAAACACGAGCGCTTTAGTACGGAGAGGCAAAAACCACCAGCGCAACCAGAGCAAACTATCCTTTTACTGTAACAGTAGCTATAACACACATTAAAAAGCATGTTTGTTTATAGACCTGGCAGGAAGCCCAAAGACCACAGAGGAAAAGCAGCTCTACATATATTTTGTAATCCTTAAAATGAAGTGTCCCCACTCAGAGAGTTTTTCGCTCTGCGGAGATGGTTAGAGCATTGAAAGCAGATCTAGTCCTGTTTAACAGACAGATAAGCCAGACTACAGGAAACTATAAAACATAAATAGACCCTGCATCAGACAAGGCAACAGATAACAGAACAGCCGAGGATTTTTATCCATTCAATTAGACTCATTTAAGAAACACATACAGAAAGTTCAGTCCCAGTTCAATTATATCATATGAGTCTTGTGCTTTGTGACTCCAACGTACTGCAGGTAATAAAGATAAATTAATCTAGAAAATCTAATGCAATGTGATATGTTTAAGGGGGATGTTAGAAAATGAAGTTGAACCTTTAGATTAGTATTGTTATTCTTTTATTTTTTTTTTTAACATATCCCGTGGCACTTTACAGATTCTAGTCCAATCCCTGCCCAGTGCAGCTTAAAGTCTATGTCTGTATACATATTCATGCACTAGGTTCAGGTTTATCATAAACTATTTAATGTGTCTGCATGTTTTTAGAGTGTTAGAGTACCCAGATGACCCAAGCAAACACAAGGAGAACATGTAAATGCCTTGCTCGAGTTAGCATTGAACTCAGCATTGCAAAGCAGCAAAACTTACACTAAGGGTTATTTATGTAAATTTGCACCTGCCTTCCAGTCTACACCTCATCTTTTCTCTGGTGCAAGGTGTAGAACACAGACAGATTGGGAAAAGAATGGAGCAGTACGGACATTGACCTTACATTGGGTAACCTTGTATTTCTACCACTATTTTTATGACCTTAACCACCATTAAACATAGCAAAATATGCTGAATTGATTGGGACTCATCCCAGAAAGGATCTAGCACCTAAAATAAAGAACCCACTTATTCTACAAATATCTTGTTGGTTACAAAAAATTATATTTCTTGTTGTTTTTCCCTTCCAAGAAACTAAACAAGACATCTGGACTGGCAGGTAACAATTCATTCTTATATCTTGTTAGGGGGTTATAAAACAAAAGAAGGGTTACGGGAGCAAATTAAGTTAACTAAAGAAGCCAATTCTGACCTTTTAGACCAATTTGGCAGTTTATCTGCCCATGATTGGGCCCTCAGACAGGCTTGGCTGACCCATATCTCGCCAAAAATCTGGGGAGGTTTGACTTTCCCATCGGATTGAGGCCTACATCTGCTAGCTGATATGGTCCTTGATCTAACTGCCGACATAGCAGCAATCATGATCCAATCATTGGCCCAAGGGCACAAGATTGCATCATCCTGATATCATTGGTAAAATTTCCTTTGATTTGGCGACCTCAATAAATGATCGGATCTGATAATGTATGGTTATCACAATGGCTATTTTGTCAAGATTAAAACAAGCTGTACCAAGACAGATTATGTATTAGAAGCACTCCATATATATGTTAACATATTCAAGCAATAGACTGGTATGGTTTCTGTGTCATAACTTGTATATATATATGGAGTGCTTCTAATACATAATCTGTCTCACATTACATATTATGGTCGTTAGACTGTTTACAGTATATATTTGGTGTAACTGATTGGTCATTTTCCTGATCTGCTGATCGGGTATTGCGGCTGAAATATCAAAAGGAACGGGATCCCGTCTCCCAGGTTACTGCTTTGGTTTTAAATATGTTTTAATAATCAGGCATGGTGGTGAATAAAAATTGCCTTTTACATATTAATGTCACTTCTGACTAATTAATCACTGTGAAGTCTAAGACTTGGTGGAGGTTTAGCCTAATTTCAGTTGTGGTCTTTCTAGTTATAGTAGTATTTGGGCACTCCACTAAGCCAACATTAAAGGTGACTGGCATACTGGCCGGGCTTACCATTGAGTAGGAGAAATTATTCAAAGGTTACTAGGCAAGCATTCATTGTACAAATGAAATCTATCAGTAGAATTCAGGCAATTTTTTTTTTTACACTTTTAGCTAGAACTTTAAACATAATTTCTCTATATGTCTGAAAGCCGATTAGTTCAACACACACAAGGCTAAGTTAAATATCATGTCTGCTAAACACAAACATTTATAAAACTGAATACACCTAGCCGTTCATTCAATTATCTGGGTACTTAACCCTAAGACCCTTGTTACATAGATATTCATTAATCACATGTCCCGCTGGCAAATTAATGCACTTCTGAGTATTTTAGAATCACCATCAAAGGGGCTCTTTTATGTTTGCCGTGAAAAAGAGTTGAGTTAAACACTGTACCACATGATGTCTGCCAACTGGACTTAAGCCAAGGGGCAAATGACTGCACATTTATGAATTTCTTAGATCAAAAGAAATCTTAGTCATGCTTTGCCTCCGCTGAGAATACACCTTTGACAACAAAGAATGTGCAAATTTGTGCCTGAAAAAGAATACAACAATGGTTTATAAAAGCCATAGGAGACGTCCAGGAACACACTCGTTCTCCCTGGCACATTTTTTAGGTCAGTACATACTGAGGTAAGATACATTTACAGAATTTATTCATAAATGGGATTAACAGCTGGGACTGTTACAGTTTCTCACTTTTGATCGTCCGATTAAACTCCCCTGAATTTTACAAGGCAGGATTTTTGGGGCTGTACAGTAATACAGCACAACAGAGGATATGTTCAGTTTAAGGGGCAAATTTACTAAATTCACATGAAGAGATCGAAGTTCGATCGAATTTGATCGAATTCCGATCGTACGATTTTTTCAGAGGATCGAATATGCAAATTTGGCCACCTGCTCGAATACCATTCGTACGATCGAACGCCTCGATTGTTTGAATCGTACACATTCGTGAATTTGAATGATCGGTATTCGATCGTACGATTTCATCGGGAAATCAAATATCGAGGAAAAAGATAGCCTATAACTATTCCATAAGCATTCGATAGTCGAATGCTTAGCAAATTTCGAATCGTTTTTTGCCCCTAAGTGTTCGATCGTACGATTTCATCGAGAAATCGAATATCGAACACTTAGGGGCAAATTGCCTCGCCAGGCAATTTGGAACGATTTTAAAAATCGCGCCGCTCCGTGTGAACATGCGCCGGCGTTTTCAAGCTATGCCGGTGCCTAGCTATTCGGGGAGATTCGGGGACGATTCGACGCGGCGAGAAGTCGCCAGCGACGGATCGCCCCCGAATCTCCCCGTCTGGACTAAGCCTAATGGGAATTATGTTAATGATTCAATAGTATAGTAGAAGTGAATAGCAGAAATGTAAGGTGTATCAGGGCTTTGAAGTCTAATGCAGTGGTTTCTGGACTGTTTTCACTTCAAGACCCTTTAAAGATCCAACCTTTGGTCAGGGCCCTTAGCTCATAACAAAATTACAGATTTTGGGTTAAACTGATAAATCAACCATCAAGCCATAGTGCCAATAAGATCTAGAAGAATATAGTTTTTAACCCCAAATGTCACCTTTACGGACCTTCAAGCTGGGCTTTCAGGTGTATTTAGTACACTGGCCTTCAGACTTCAGCCCCCCTTCACCTTGCACTCCATGCACCACAATTTGGGAACCACCAGTCTAAAGGTAAAACTACATGGAAATGTTACTGGCACTGATATATAATTAGAGGATGAACAAATTCAAACAGACATTTAAATCTGATGAGAAAAATACAACGATTGTTGTAAGGAAATGCTACATAATGCGTTATCTATACATACAGCCTTACAGACTATTATTACTCAGTAACTGTCAGATGTAGGTGCTAGGGGTGCACCAAAGCCACTATTTTAGTATTCACCAGAATCCTAAATCCTTAGTGAAAGATTCAGCTGAATACCAAGCCTGAACCCTAATATGCTTATGTAAATTAGGGAAACTAAGGTGAAAAATCAGAGTACAAGTTGGCACAGGGCAGAGAGTGGGTGGAGTTGAACTGCAAGTGGGTGGCGTTCCGGAGGAGAGAGGGCAGGGTCAGGACAGGAAGTGGGCAGGAGGATGGGGATTGGAGTGTGCTGGGCCCCTCCGATATTTTTGCAGGGGGGCACTGTGCACTCTAGTTACACCACTGCTGGAATAGAACCTAGGACCTAGTGATGGCAGGCAGCAGTGCTAAAAATTGGGCTTAATAAGGGCAGTTCCCCAAACTGTAATAATAAAAACTCTTAAGATATATGAGAGACTGCAAAGAAGGGTTTGGAACTTTCCAACAAATCATATGGCCAAGCTCAACTTCTGAAGTGCTGTAACGTGAATTTTGAGGATATGCCACACAAAATATGGAACTGTCTACAAACATTTCACCAGTTAGCATTTACTGGTCATCATTTTGTTAGAAAAAATTTGATTGGTTCATATGTGTTAATAGCCCTGGGTAAAATTAAGTGCTGGAGATATCTGTGTGCCAATAGTCATCATGCAGTGTAGCTATGGTATGCATGGGTTGGGTAATATATCTATCAGGCTGTATTTGGCATAATTAATTGTCTATACATAAATCACTGATCTGCAATATATTCAGTTAGTTATGACAGGAGTTTGTTGGCCAACTTAAAGTTATTAGGGAGAATGTCTGAAATTCAATGTCAAATTATTACTATAAATGGCGGCTACTTTTCAGATATAATGTGAACCCTGAGATAATTGCATTTTGCCTTAAACCTTTTCATCTTTTCCATCCAACGCTGCTTATGTATTTTGCTTGCAGTAGAACAAAAACCCTATAAAAAAAAAAAGCTGAGTGCCCTTTCACCTTCGATTCTTCCTTTCTAACCAAAACAGAAATAAAACATTCTGTCTTGGAAAATACCTATGAAATGCTCCTGCAGTGAAAGGGTTGAACTCCTGTACTGAGGGACTGGGAACTGCAACCTCAGATGTCTTCATCCTTAAATAGATCAATCGCAGCCATAACTGACAGCAAACCAAATAAATCTTAGGTTTCCATTTCCCTACTAAGCACAAAATGTTAAATGAACATTGCAGGATTATCAAAACAAAAAGTCTCTTACAATTTACAGTTGGGATAAAATTTCCACAGCTATTTTTATCTTCTCCCGTCTGAGATATTTTTATTTATATATAGATTTCTTTTGGTAGTTATCATAACCACCGAGCAACGTGCTGACAGGCTGTCATTTCCAAAATGGCTTTGAAAGACAGAAGGAAAAAAATGTAAACATTGTGCAAATGAGGGGAAATAAAATGCGTAGTGGGTGGAAGGATCTGTTCACAGGACAGGGCATGGCATTCCTCCCATCCGGACCTGTCTTGGCAGGTCAGTGTAATTGTGTGGCACGGGAAAGTAGAACTGTAAAAGAAGAAATGTGACGTTTTGGGGTATGGTTCCACCAATCCCTATATTGCCTCGCTCCCTTAAATTGCAACCACCGTATCACACAAATCCTCTTTATGCCTCTGACCTTGGCCTCCATGGCCACTGAGTACATCACGGATCACTTATTCTAAGTGTCCGTTTGAATAACATCAGAGAAGTTTTATAAAAAATCTGAAAAGTTGATATTTATCCAGGTACAAGTATGGGACCTGTTATCGGGAATGCTTGGGACTAGGGTTTTTCCAGATACGTGATTTTTCCCTAATTTGGATCTCCATACGATAAGTTTAGTAAAAAAAAAATCAACATGATCGTTTTGTCCAAATAAGAATTAATTATATCTTGGTTGGGATCAAGTTCAAGTTATTTTTTTTATTATTACAGAGAAAGATTTCGAAAAATGTTAATTTAAAATGAAGTCTATGGGAGACGGCCTTGGAATTTTTTGCACAACAGGGTTTTTGGAAGCCCTGTTGGAGACAAGCCAAAGGTAAGCTTCCCATGGACTACATTTTGAGAACTTCTCAAGACACAAGTCTACATTTTATCTGGTTATATTTTTACCTGGGTCCTCCAACAATTTTTGCCCAAAGATTTTTATAATTTGTGCCATCTTAGATCGGTTAAAAAATTTGCCAACAAACAATGGTTTAGTAAAATATTTGCTCTACAAAATCTGTGGAAGCTAGCACCTGCAAAAAATTATTAAACCTGCAGGAATAACGCTGTTTGTAACCGGATACAAACATGAAAAAAAAGCTTCTCTTTAGGAAATCTCATCCACTGGGTCTCTGACAAAGCAGTGGGATGGCACCTGTAACTAACATGGCATCTTGCAGGAAGTGGGGGCTAATTAAATAGCTTATTAACATACCAAGATCTAAAGCTAAAAGAAAAATCAGTTTCATAAAAATTTTGCATCATAGAAATAAACACATGGTACGTTTGGTTTCTCTCTTTATAACAATAATTATTTTAAAAAAATTAAATTTGATTCTGAACAGGCGACTAAGAAACTATGAATGTGGATCTCTATCGAATAGTTTGGGTTTGCATCTATGTTTGTTATAATTAATTTTTCAAGAGAGCAATAGTGTATTCATATTGGTGAAATTGAAAGATTTTCTTTTATTATTTTTTTAGTCTATCATGGAATATGTAGTATTTTACAAAATCATTAGGGAGCCAATTAGCCTTAAAAAACCCTGTGTCTTTTTTTTTTTTTTTTTTT
>CM044441.1:132923406-132993861 GCA_024363595.1 Xenopus borealis
TTTTTTTTTTTTTTTTTTTTTAATGCACACAAATGGAACTTATTTTTTGTTTCAAACATAAAATATTAAACTATGTGTCTATAAATGTTACGAAACAGGCAACCATTTTGATCCATGACAAGATCTAAAGGAAAATTTAATATTCTTTGATTTTGGTAATATTTGGTAAAATACAGAACAATAAAGTCTGAGTGCAACTAAAATACGTTTTACGGAATTCCATGCTGGCATTTATTAACCCTTTGACTGCATTATACATAGATAATGAATCACATGTAAAAAAAACAAGAGCTGGCTGTTAAGCTAAAGGGTTTCCGATAATCTTCTACATAGCTCAATATGATATTTTTCAGTTTTCCAAAAGATTCAACCATTTGATTGGGATAGATGCAGACATTTCTTTCTGCTCCTTCTGTTACTTCAATGGTTAAACCAAATAGGAAAATTTACTTTTTGGGTGTTTCAGTTTGGCAAATGTTTAAAATGCTAACAAATTTCATTCTGTTACAGGAAAATCATAAAGCCTTTTATGAAACATTTTTCTTACTTCATGCAAAACTTTGAATGGAAAAAAAAGAGAAAAAGATTATCTGACCAAAAACATATGTTTTATGTAAAACCAACAAAACAATTAAACTTCTTTTGGCCAAGATCCCTGAACCCAGAGATCAAACTTTAGGAGCTTTAGCATGAAACAGACGCAGTGTAGGAGGTGCCTCGAATTCTAAAAATTAGGGGTTTCTAAAACAAATGCCAACAATGCACAGATCCAGGCAGACTTTCTCAAAAGCATCTTCCAAAATAACATAAGGGGGTAATTTGCATCAAAATTAATTTGTAGCATTTTGGACATTTTAAACAGTTCTAAACTGGTCTGCATGTTGACTTTTTTTTTACTTTTTGAATTATTTCAGGGTTGAAAGTTTAAACTCTTATATAGTCGCTAATTTCACTGACCCAGGCACTAAGCAAAAAGAAAGGAAGTTATGTCGGCTGTTGTATGATAAGAAAAATAAGATATATTATAATAATGAAGCGGCACATATTTTAAATTTAAGAAATTTAATTTTTTTTTTCCATGAAAATGGCCCCAATTTTTTCTCTCAGCACAAGTTTCCCAAGGTGCCTACTGAGTAAGATTTTCATGAAGAAGATAAGGTGTTTGACCTGCGTTCAGGGATTTTTTCATACACAAAATTAGTCATAGGTGGAAATGTGCATCATCATATTTCTGGTGGAAAAAAAAATAAAACTTATGTACAAAATGATTTTTGACAAATCAACCCCAGAGTGAATTAAACATCTAAAAAAAAATTTCTCCCTTAAAAAAAAATTATATATATATATATATATATATATATATATATATATATATATATATATATATACTGTAGCTACAGGTAGGACAGGTAAGTTTGTGTGCCTAGAAGAGCAGTTAACAAAAGACACAATAAAGATGCACACCTGTTATTTTGGCTAAATTCTCTAAAAAAAATAAATTCAGTGATTTGGTAGAAAAATATCCATGGAGGTAAGGCTTCTCACGCTTGTCTCAACCCCCAGCAATGCATTTGGTGTATACAGAGTACATCATGAAAGCAGCCCAGTGCTTATCCAGGTCATTCAAATACTGAGCTAATGAGTTGGTTAGCTCCCCCACTAGATTGCTCTGAAAATGCTGATAAATTCACCTCCTGCTCAAACAGCTAACATGCTGACCGACAAGTTAATTTCTGAAACATAAAAGAGTCTAGAAGAAAAAGAAACACTTCAATAAAGGCTTTGGGTGACCTCTGGGTTACAAGTTTTGTGTCTGTTCTTAGTCACTTGGTGACCTCTCAAACGTTAGGATCAGTTGCACTGTGTATTTTTGTCTGCTGTGAACTTGACAGAGACCACCAAGACTCTATACTTACCCTGGTAATTTCAGATGGAGCCAGGATGGGAATAACAGAAGGACACAGTTGTACTTGTATGGAATATCCTACTAGAAAAGCCTAAGCGAAAAACAAAAGAACCTCCCTACGGATGCAGCTAAAGACATTATGAGTTGGTGACTTATGAAAATTCATGTGTTTGGATATTTACAGTCAACTGTGTACTTTAAAAAAAATCGACATACTGAGTAGGTATGGACAGAGCGCACAATATTAGGGTTGGACATGGCCGGTCGGACACCCGGAAAAAAACTGGTAGGCCCCACCAATCCAGATCAGATCCCTGTCTGCCCTCGCCCAACCACCTGCCTTACCTTCCTCAATCACACCAAAAGGGGCTGACAGTGAGTGAGCAGGTGTGCATTGGGGACCCCAGAGGTGGGAACTACGGTGGGCCTCGCAACCCAGTCGGACCCTGGGCACTATACATTACAAGCTGGTTCTCTAGTTGTTGGAATATCAGTACAGGGTGCAAACCAAATGGCCATCTCCAGGACATTGAGTACTTGGGATGACATGCTGGGATTTTTGTCTTAAATTGCCAGTATTCCTTTAAAGCAATGGGCCACCATTATTTTTACATAGTTTGCCATTATGTTGCTTTGAATTATATAAAAGCAACCTCAAATTTAAGGATATAAAATAACAGAAAATCCATGACCATATAAAGGCCCAAGGATGGAAGCCAAGTGTCTTTATAGAGGTCACGGGATTCCAAGGTGATCTCTTAAATCCTCAAATTTTAGTGGGTGTATTTTGCTTTTTTCTTAATACACAAGAGTTCTGACACAAATTATATCACTAAGAAGTGTTTATATTAATATAAATTTTACAAGATATTCATGGCTCTTATGTATTACTCGCATACATATAAATATGGAGCAACTAAGCTTGTGAAGGGAATAAAAATTAAATGTAAGGTCATGTGGAGCAAGACTGCCTTTAAACTGTTTCCCCCTTTACGTGGTCAGAGTTGTAGTTCAGAAGGAGACATTGAATATTCCTACTTTATAAAATTGTGTGTCTTTATTTATTAAGTGCCAACTATTCTCTGCTGGCTAGTTTAACTCCTAGAATGGCAGTGTATGCTAATTTGAGAGTAAACTCTTTAATCTGTAGTTAGTACAGACAAAAGGTTTTATACCCCCCACCTAAATATTTTAATGGTTTAAATGTGCAGTTGTTGGTTTCACTTTTTGGGAAGCCATTTAAATAATTATGTTAGGAGCCTTCTCAAGTGAAACGCTTGGAACAACTTTACCATCATCAGATATTCTGTATTTGGTCATAATGTTGTGCAGACCAATGAGCAAATACTTTATGTTCATTATTAGTATGAGATGAAATCCTTATATGGAGACCAAAGCCTGCACAAAAAAAATGTATTCCAGAAGTATTCCGGCGTATTTTATTACTTGAAGGGATTAACTCACATTGTCAAGGAGCCTCTTTTATCAGCAAAGGACCAACCTGAACATGGAATTTACACATGTCAATCATAACATTAATAGTGTACTTTAACATACTTTAGGAATATAAATATTTAGCCTGTTCTATGAAAGAATTAGGTTAGGTTAACCCACATCTATATTGTGCGGCATGGTTCATATGGTACAAAAGATGAAAAGTTCAAACTGCAGCAGATACCATTACTGAGATTTAGCTACATTACAAATCACAATATCATTTACAGGGTTGGTTTTATGGTAGGGCATAAAGGGTGTTTGCTTTGGCCCCACATAATGGCATGGGTTCCTTAGTAGTGGGGAATGTAGATAGAAAGTACTGGATGTTACATTTTAAATATGCTTGGTATTGCGGCTGTCCGCAATCCATAGAAAATCGCAGCATTCCCAAGTGGTAATTAAAACTGCCTAAAGGCTGCAATCTTCTATGGATTCTGGTTAACAAGATGTGAAGGTGAACACACTTTTTTTGCGTGCACCCCTGGAAAAGCAAGGTCCCATTACTAGAGAGCTGGATAGTCGTTTCTATATTACAGCTGTCACCTTTTCCCCCAATAGCTAAAGGCTAGCACCTACAGAGATTTGGACTTTTATTTGAGATCATTTGAGTGCACAATCAGGCAGTAATGTCCCCAACAGGTAAGAGAGGAAATATGGATGTCTATATGGATAGCAATTAGAGTTCTGATGTTCTGAAGTTCTGCTCAAAGCAGCAGTAGCCTTTAGGGCAACTGAACATTTGAACAATTTGTTGCATTGATGTAGTTCCACAGACAAGGACAAGTCCTATCTCTCTATGCTTATTTCCTCTGTGGGCACTTTTTAAAGTCCTATGCCATTTGGCAGTGTCTTATTGCAGTCAGAATAGGGGCACAGTATTCTCTGGTAGGCCCTAGGTGACCCAGTCCATTTCCAAACACTGTAGTCGATTTAGCTCAATGCTTCCTCCTGTGTCAAGTGCTCATTTTCCATATAGGCCACACCAGTAGACCTTTGTGTATATATTCGAATTGCAGTTGGATGGAGCACACGATAAGCAGACTTGTGCTGCAGAAAAGCTTTATTGTGTTCACAACATGTTTCGGACCAACATGGATCCTTTTTCAAAATCACTTTCCAATCACTTTCAAAGGAAACTGCTTGCCCAAAGTAGTTTTGTGCAGGCTATAAACATTAAATATAAGTCATTAATTTGGCAAATTAGTTACTGATCATTTTAATTATTGCCATCAGATTTCCTATCAAGAATGCTCGGGACCTGGGGTTTTCTGGATAATGTAAACATTAAATAAACTCAATAGGCTGGTTTTGCTTCCAATAAGGATTCATTACAAGGTTGGACTGGGCCAGCGGGACACTGGGAAAAAACCCACCGGCCCAGACCCACTCCCTTCAAAAATTATCTTCATGTCATGAAAAAAAAAACCCAGTAAGTGTGCATTTGCAATTGCGGTGAAATTAGGGTTGCCACCTTTTCTGGAAAAAAATACCGGCCTTCCTATATATTTATCTTTTTTCCATATTAATAACATTGAGATCAACCATAATTTTTACCGGCTAGGCCGGTAAAATACCGGCCAGGTGCCAACGCTAGGTGAAATCCCAGTATGCATGCATGGGCAACTGCCAGGGGGACAGGAGACAGCAGCCCCAGGGGGCCTCGGGCACCCCAGTCCAACCCTGATTTATTATATCTTAGTTTGGATCAAGTACAATCTACTGTTTTATTATTATAGAAAACAAGGAAATAATTTAGAAATTTTTTGATTATGTGGATAAAATGGGAGACAGACTTTCCATAGTTCGGAGCTTTCTGGATAACAGGTTTCCGGATAACAGATCCCATACCTGTATAATGGTTGCTATGGGTTACTGCTCCTCGGAAAACCTAGTGCCTTTTAATTCATAATCCCCACAGTTGTGAGTCAGTCTGGGCTTTAAATGGCCAGAGTGCAGTCCCATGCAGCAGGGTAAAAAATACAAACAACGCTTTGTTTATAAAATACATTTTGGGCCCTGGGTCCTACTGAATTTACATGGATTTTTAAATACATTAGTTCTTTAACCTTCCTTTTCATGGAATTAACCAAGGTGATATTTCCAAGGAAATGTGCAAAATGAAACGCAATATTACAGGCAAAGTCATTTGTTTGTGCATTCTCCTGACTATAGCAACATTCTCCCAGTATTGTAAATGTTAAATGAAAATATTCTGTAAATATAATTCAGTGGAAAGCAAACAAACGGCACAGTAAGATAATGGCGCTATTGTTATAGCTAAGTCAAGTTTAACCATTATTTCATGAAACAATTGCAATAAGCCGTTTCCTGGTAAGAAATATGCAGGGTAGATTTATATATGTGTTTACGTGAAATGTTTATAAAAACAGACTACAATTTAGATTACAATATGTTAAATAGTGCCATGCTTTTCATACAGGAGAGTAAACCGTTTCATGATTAATGAAGGTAATGACATGCTGAAATGACGACTCAAGCTTAACGTATAAAATAGTGTCTGCATCTTTAAGGCCTTGCCCACACAAAGAAATCCAATTCTAGAAACAAAGGATGCAAGAGGAACATTCTTATATTTGAACAATGGGGCTATTATGGGAGGAGAACATTTAATTTATGGGCTCCATGAACAGACACAAGCTGATACACTGATAGAAAGCATAAAATGGAGACTTCCTGCAAACCACAAGGATTCCTGCGTGTTCTTTAAGGACATGGCTATAAAGACATACAAACGTTTCACTTGTTGGAGGATGCAGAGTCACGGAACAGATTTTGTTTTGGTTCCGCGGCTCAAAGTTAGCTTTTCCTACAAAAGGAAAGGGTCAGACTAGCTGGGTGAGGGGAGTCCAGAGAGGCCTGGTTATAAGTCTGGTATTTCTGCCCTCAGGCCGTATGCACAAAATGTCTTAAATCTACTGATAATGGGTTGAGTACATAAGACCTCTTGTATTTGTTGGCATTTCTATTACTGTGACATTTCTCTTTTCCTCTGTACCAACAGCAGCTTATGACCAAGGTCATATGGATACAGGGTTAAATGGTATATATATATACTGAAAGCTTTTTGGGGCAGCCCTAACTTGAATCACATTGATAAGTTGAGCCTGCAGTAGGGGCTTATAAGCAGCCAACTCTGGAGGCATCACGCATACCAGGACACCTGTAGCTCAGTTGACATGCCCAGGGTTACAAGGTGACTATGACATCAAATCAATGTCCAAGGCAAAGCAATGAATTGCTAAGCCAAATGTGGTGTTGGCTCACCTTGGGGACCAGGAGCAGTGGCAGTTGGGCTCAGTCTGATGGGCAGTTACAGTGGGATATGGAAAGAATTGTTATTTGACCTCCTAGATATACCTGAAACAAAGCTTGAAGGTTAATCAGGGTGAAATGTGGTATAAAAACCTATATGTCCTTGATGAATGGATGAATGGCTGATAGACCAGTGTATTGGTTGCCATGCTAAGATAAAATCTTGGACCTGCAAGGTGGGTCTGAAAAAGTCTGATAACAACTGCTCTAAGTCAACACCATGCCTTACACTATAGTACGAAACACTGTCCATACAAAGCTGCATACCCCACTGTTATTTCAGTCATTACAGGTACTCCTTTCTTTTGCTATCTATTGATAACCTACAGTTGTGTCTCAAATCTGTTTTTATTACAGCCTAGTAACTGTAGGATGTTGTAGTTGCTGCAGAACTGCAAATATAGCGCCAATGATCTCAATTTCTGGTTTTTATTCCTTTAGAATGGGTTTCCAAATGGTTGGGTTCTAGATAGAGTTAGTCAGAAGCAGATAGGGTTTGGCATAAATTCTATTTGATACTCTGGGAAAAGTTATTTAAATTATATCCAGATGAACTTGAGCACTGCAGGAATGCAAGGACCCAAATCCATACAAAGGCTTTCAGCTGTTAATAGGATGCAGGGAGAAAGAGTTTAACAAGCGCTGAAGGTTTGATATCCACTTGAACAACTGGTACAACTCCTAGTGACTTATTTTCCTCAATGGCCACTTACGATGCTTTGGCCTAGGGTAAATAGACTCCTTGATCTTCCTTAGAACCATCAATGGCTTTTTGAAAGGTAATGGAAACTGTATTCAGTAACCTATTCTTTATTGATAAAAGCATCCAGCTCGTGCTTTGGATAACATGAATTCTTCCCACATTTCCATAATATCTTCAGAACCCTTACAGTTTAGCTTAGTTTTGTTGAATAAAACTAGCTTAATTCCAGGTCTCCCAGGTGTAGTGTCCAAAACAATTGCTTCCTTTCACAGAAGTACAGTAGGACTTGAGTAGCCAGTGATACATACTGCAGTTCCCTGTCAGGTCCATCAAATGTTTGGTGTTGGCAATGTACAGACTGCAGAGGTGGAATAGTTGGAGCTTGCAGGTAGCACAAAATGCCACATCTATACACAAATTTCTTCTGATTCAGAGCAAATAGCAAAAAAGTATTCTTAATACTAAATGTACTCCTTTTAACTAAGGCTGCATAACCCAAGTACAGAGTGTTCCACTTCCAACATTTATACAAAATACATTATACCCATTATACCCATAAATAGGATATAGTTTCCACTTAAGGACATTGGGGGCAGAAATAATCTCTGATACATAAGTGCCACTATGCTCTGGACACTTGAGGGAACACATTGGGGTTTGATGGACCTTATATTATAGAAGTGATGCTTACCTCGACTGCCAGGCCTGTTTGTTCAAATCCAAGCAAGTTCTCTTGCACCAGCTGCTGCAGGAGTTGTACTTGAGCCACACTCAGGAAAAAATCCAAGCTTGTGGTCACATTCACTTCCAAGGAATGGCCACACACTAGAATGTCCTGGAGTGAAAATATAGATCTTGTGTCATTATGGTTTAATCTCGCTTTGGGGACTAAACAAATTTCAGGAAACATCCATGTTAATATACTTTAAATCAAGAACACCTGAAATATCTTTCCAAGGGTGCCAAAGCTGTCAAACAGAGGTTATTTTTATTTGTAATCAATACTTATGTTCCATTTTAGACCAAGGCTGGCTGGGAAAAATTCCTCCACTCTATATACCCATGCAGTTCCAGCAGTTAAATACAAAGTGCAGCCTTAACAAGGGGCTTGTAGAACATGAAGATATGCAATTCATTTTTTCCATCTGCTTGGAGAATTAAAGGACAATGCCCCAAAAATACTATTAAGAGTAAGCTATTAAAATAGTTTGACCTCAATGAAAAACAAAAATAACCTCAAACCCACATTTTTACCATAAAAATCACTAGCAGTAAGGCACGGACTACAATTACTCTTGGCATAAGTTGATCAGGAATCCCTGAATTTCATTTCTAAAAGACTGTGATAAACAAATAAACCTCTACCTTTCGAGTTATGTCTAAAGCCAGCGATACATGCCCAAATGTGTTTGAGCAATAGGCTAATTTTTACCATACTGCTACAACCATTTATGTCAGATCGAAGATGCTCAAACTGGACCAACAGAATATGGCAAAGAGGGTGCCAATTGTTAGGGCACCACCAAGGATTGTAATGACTTACCAGATACCTCAGGCTGATCGCTTGCTAGCTAGTTCCCTGGGCTGATGAGGCTTTCTGCTAACAGGAACATCATTCTAGGGTATATGGTAAGTCATTACCATCCTTGGGGGGGTGCCCTAACATTTGGGGCACCCCCCCTTTGTTTGGAACTTTCATTCTCCTTTAAGTGGCGCCATTTCACACAGCATGCATCCACTTGGTCCCCATGGGTTATCGGTCAAATAAATTAAAGTGGTTCTAACTCTAAAATGACAGTTAACATGCAAATGCTCAGAGTTCTCATCTAAGCAATTCTGCAATTTAAATGAATTTCACTATCAAGCTAAAGGCTCCCTTTCTTGACTTTGGGCCCCAGTTGTTGTTAGATAACAGTTCACAGCATCCTTTAACTCATGATTATGTGCTGAAAACACTGGGAGTTGTAATTTAGCAGCATCTGGGGACCCAAAATTAATAAACAGGTCTTTAGATTAAGATGCTCTGAACAGCCGTGCTTGGCAATATCTCCAATTAATTCCATTCTGCATATCTCTGTATGTCTCCTTTAGATTTAAAAAGTTGTGCTGCCAAGTTTGAAGAAAGTAGCAGCTTCTCTTAAAGGAGAAGGAAAGTCATCCTGCACCTGGGGGTGCCAAATGTTAGGTGATTGGCTTGACCGGTGCTCCTATCAGCAGAAAACAGTGAGCACCACAGAGTGATCATCTTCAGGCTTCTTCTTGTTTCAAATTTCCCGGGGCAAACATGCGCAGTTGAACGAAAGGCCAACTTTTTAGTTAAAGTTCAGCTTTTTGTTCTACTGCACATGTGCAGCCAAGCAAAGAATGCAGAAAACTGAAGAGATCTGTCGTGCTGACTGGTATAACCCTGGGCCGGTGCATTTTTCTGCTGACAGGAGCACCGGCTTGGGGTTTCAGGTAAGTCAATACAATCACTTGGGGTGCCTAACATTTGGCACCCCCCAAGTGCAGGGTGACGTTCCTTCTCCTTTAAGATTGGCATGGCTTTGTAAGTCCCTAGCATATACAGTATAATATACATTTCTTGTGCCATTTTTCCCCATAAGTCTAAACAGCATGATAGAGAACTTGCTTCTCAGTGATGTAAATGCGGATTATGGCATTGATTAACCTGATAACCAGACCTAACATCATATAGACCATTAGAGTCACTCAGTCTTGCATCCAGCTGGAAAGGATCACAGGAAAACAGAATTTGATGAATAGGTGTCTCCCCCATACTAAGAACAATTCAGTAAGAACATTTTTATTGTATAAAAAGACTTTTAATATAATTTACTGTATATCTATCTGCTCTCAGTTAAGAGTAGTCTAATGATTTGTTAATCTACAACATCCAGTTTATGCGCAGATGGATGGCAGACAGTAAAGAAGGCCACTGGTAGGAGAGAAGATGTGCATGAACTTCACTGATATGAAGTTGGCATAGAAGTCAGTCAGTGAGTTATGGATCAGTACAGTACCCACCTCAGTCTGCATGTTCTCAGGTGAGACCATTTTTGTAAAGATTATGGCTGGTGCTGCCGTAATCCTCACTGTACAGTCCGTCAGTATTGGACTTAATATTGCTCGTCGTTCTTGATGTCGCTTGATGCTGAGGAACACAAGAGAAAACACATGCAATAAATTGGAAATCCAATCATCACAAACATACAGGTTCATGGGTGGGTTATAAAACAGATCGACCCAGAGACAGGCAATATGACCATAACACCAGAGGGAAGCTTCTCACTTCCACTTAAATTAGTTTTTTTAATCAGTGGTTTAGTCATTCATCAATTTCTGCTCCTGGGCAGCTTACAGTCTATTTTCCCTACCATATTCATGTATGTAGACAGAAAGAAGGCAGTGTCAATTTAAGAACCAATGTTCTCATATCAAATGGGTCATGGAGGCTCAATCTTTGGAACCCACCAATATCTTAGTATGGTTGAACTAGCAAAACAATAATTATGAAAAAAAAAACTATACTAGCTATTCTATAACATGCTAAAAGTTAACTTAAAGGTGCCACGTTAAAGGGTTGAGCTGCTGAATAAAAAGCAAAATAACTAAAGAACCACAAATGATAAAAAAGAGAAAACCAATTCCAAATTGTCTCAGACTATCACTCTATACATCTTACTAAAAGATAACTCAAAGGTGCATGCACAGTTGGAGCAATTTCCCGGTTCATGACAACTGCGCGTGCACTGAAATTGACAGAAATTGCTGAAGAGCCAGAAGAAGACACAAAGATTACTGAAGACCTGGAAGATAGCTGCCGTGAACCACGATCCCTGAATCTGAACTGTGGGTAAGAAAGGACTTAGAGGAATTTGCCTGGGGTAGCAGCTAGGCTAGAGGGTGGTCTATATGCAGGGTCGGGGGGTAGGTTTTTTTTTTTTACTTTAGGGTTTAGTTCTTCTTTAAAGGGGTGGTTCAACTTTAAGCTACCTTTGTGCTCACGCAGGTATTATTATCACTGATTTCTTAGGGTGGCTGCAGGGGCCCCACCAATTAGGACATTGCTTGGCCCTATGATAACTTGAAGAGTAAAACATCAAAGAGAAGCATGATATGTAACACTTGGCATATAAGAAGCTCACTACTTAATTGGTGTCATAAAAAAAATAGCATGTTCAAAAATGGTAGACTTTGTTTTACAATCATAATTACTGCTTAAAGGGGGCACAAACCATTTTCCAACTGGATTTAGAAATATACATTTCTATAAAGGTTTTAGAGGCTCCGTTTGCTGTTTTAACCATGCCTAAGCCTCTACTGGCTTTCAGACTGGCTGTCCTCAACCTTACTCATAGCTTCCCATAGTTCTCCTATTATGAGAAGGCAGAATTGAGAATAGGCAGGACAACTCCCTCGGTTTTGCCTTGTCCTAAGGGTAGGATGTGTCCAAACCATTTTTACACCCCACCAATGAATCACGTATCTCCCACAGCATAACCTCCCTCACATGCATTTAATGAAGGGAAAATGACTCACAAGCACAAGGGGACTAATTGTCAAGTAATGTGCACCATTTGTTTTTCTTAACAAACTGTTATTTTTCAAGCATCATTACACACAACAAACACAGACATCCAAATGTACTACATACCACTTAGCTTAGCAATTCCTACAACACAAATTACTTCTCTATGTCAAATTCTCTTTGTGTTGGTACTGTATCTGAATCTCCCTCATGTGCCACCTACACACACTGAAGGTGTAGGTCATTAACATCTGGATTCCAGCAGGTTGTCTATCCCCACTTGTAAAGGTGGGTTTACTTTAGGAAATAAACTAGGCGTAGGCAGAAGAGATAGCTGTCTAAGGTACAATGTGGAGGTGCAATTAAAAAAATGACTGCATAAGACTTTCTTCACCCCCCGCCTCGCTACATTCTTAAAAAAGCTGAGCAGGAGTAGTCCACAGGTAAGCAAGCTGGGGGACTGGGGTGGCAAAGGGTGAGTTGTGGTAGTGAGCAGAAAGGACGAGTTGTGGTAGCGGCCGGCAGATGGGCGAGTTGTGGTAGCGGCCAGCAAAAGGGCGAGTTGTGGTAGCGGCCGGCAGAAGGGCAAGTTGTGGTAGCGGCCGGCAGAAGGGCGAGTTGTGGTAGCGGCCGGCAGAAGGGTGAGTTGTGGTAGTGGGCAGAAGGGGGAGTTGTGGTAGTGGACAGAAGGGCGAGTTGTAGTAGTGGGCAGAAGGGGAGTTTAGGTAGTGGGCAGAAGGGGATGCTGTTGTGTTGAGCAAGTGTCTGGCATCAGTGGGGACAAGAGGTACTTGCCTTGGGCACCAGTACCTCTTGGCCCAGCTCTGGAATGAGACCTAGAAAATCATGACCTGAATAATTAATACAAAAGAAAAAAAAGTTTGTTTAGCACCAATCTGGTCAGTAATCTTGGCACATAGACAGCTGAGGTAGACAGACAGCTCTAAACTTTGACTGGAGGGAGAGAGATGCAGAAAGGAAAATATGTTGTAGTTCAAAAACCAAAAAAGATAATGACCAGTCGTAGAATATAACTATAAAGGTAGCCATACATTATAATATCTGCTCATCGTTTTGCAGAACTACCTCCATCATGTTTGAGTTTCATTTTACAGTGAACTGTACCTTTACTGAAGAACTGAAAACTCAAAAAGCCAAGTAAGAAATGTTTCATTTTGAGCTTCTGTAGGTACCAAGCCAAAGCCACCATGGACTTTTAGCAGTCAGCTTTGTGGAGGCTTGGAATGCCTGGTGCAAGATTAAAACAAATTGAAATCCTTTCCATTTCAGCAGGGAAGTGTATTTCACATCATATTACAATGACAAAGGGTTTGCACATCCCTAGCATATTGCTTTTTCTCAGCAGGAGGTTGAATAGTTCCTACAGGAAAGGAGGTGATCAGAGAGAAGATAGACGTGCATTCAATGGGAACATATTGCGCTGCCATATACTGGGCACATTATAGCAACATTTACCCACCAGCTAATGCAATAGAAATAGAACTCCGGGCATATTGTTTCAACTTTATTTATCATATTTTTAGATGGGGAAATGTAGAAGGAACAGAGACTGGAAACCATTCAACGTCTTCTACCATAACACAGAATACCAGGGTCACAGCTGTTGCTTAGGAGAAGTTGGAGAACGGCCGAAAAACTGGAGTTAACGGAGAGGGTGTGGAGGAAAATGAACAGGGAGCTGTCGTTCCTTGTTCCTTTATAGGGATCTGAAGTATGACATGGTCATTTGCAAGAGCCCATTGCTGTTCTGTGCTGACGGCAGCCATCTGTTAGATATATTGTCCCACTCCCAGGCCAACAAATAACTGCTTTTTTATTTTCTAACAACTGCAATTGGCAAGGGAGGAACAATCCATGCTAGTGACTGCTCATCCTCATGTCAGAGGAGACATCACTGTCTGGTCACTTTCAGTAATGATTTACTGCCTGACCATTGATGAATCCCTACACACAAGGCACATTCCAAGCAAAGTACAAGGTTTAGTGTTTAGTGGATTAGACACAAACGCATATATTTATGAACCTTCCTTTAATCCCATAATAAATGTGACTGAATTTTAAGTTTACTGGACAGTTATTACCCAAGGAGAGCTTAAGGACTAAAAAAATAACAATGACATTTTCTGCAAAAGCAGCACGGGCAAAGCTGGGAATGCACTCATGCCATGCAACACTCTGTAGCACCTACATAAGGACACTTGAGGCTGAGCTGGTATAAGAGAAATACCAGAGAAATTAATAAAAGTGAGCATGAGCCCGGGGTCAGACTGGAGCATTGGGGGTCCAACGGAGTGCAAAAGAAGGGCCCTGGCAGTCCCCGGGGGCCCCCTCCCAATCTTGGAACCTGTGGCATCAATAGCTGAATGGCTGATTGGGGGAGCAGGTCTGCGCCCATCAGATATTTTCCTGGTGTACCGCTGACCCAGTCCAACCCTGGACCAGCTAGGTTTCTCACTTGCTGGTATTTTACCGGCCTAGCCAGTAAAAATGATGGTTGATCCCAATATTATTAATAGGGAAAAAAGATTACTATATAGGAAGGCCAGTATTTTTTTCCAGAAAAGGTGGCAAGCCTAGGATTAGATGGTGGGAAACAAACTGATCATACACCTCAAAATCCCCTTGATTAACAAGTCACCAAACAAGGGCATCTTTCCCCTTGAGCTGGGCAATATTAGGCCGATCTGATCATTTGGTCATGTCTCAGCAGCGAATAAACATGTACAGTGAAATCTTAATTTTACATCCCCTGATTTTAAGTTTTCCCTCATTTTACATTGTTGTTCTGTGGTCCCAACTATATTTTATGCATAATACATTTCCCTGATTTTGCAATTTCCGAATGTTTACATCATTTTTTTCTAGTCCCCTGAAAAACATAAATGGGGATCCTACTGTATGTAGCTTAGGTGTTCTTATTGAACAACAGATCTCAAGACCTCCCTCGTCTGAATAACAAATGCCCGTGTAAAAAAATCTTACTGGAATGTGGGGCAGTGTGAAAGTGGGTTTCCATTCCATGGGGTAGCACAATTCTGTGAGACGAAGAAATGGACTGGCTGACCCAGGCAGTGGAGGGACCAATAAATCTGGGTTTGGCCTGTGCTGAAAGCTTTTTATTTCATCTGACAGTGTATTCTGTTCCATCTCTTCTCTATGTTTCAGTGCAAATATGTCTGCTTGTGGCTAAACCTTACTCTGCCCCCCCTCAAGGCGTTACTAAAGCGCCTGTGCAGGTGGCACAATTCCCAATGTGGTACTGAGAGCAAGGGACATACAAGTAACTGGAAGGACAGTGGTTATTGAAGGGAGTGAAAAAGCCTAGCTCTGTCTCCACTGAAAAAAAAAAGCATTTTCCATTTTATTCTATGAGCCACTCAATAAATAAAGGTGGCATAGATGTAACAGTTATGATCTGTCTTGGAAAAGATTTTTCCAAGAAAGATTGCTCATTTCAACACACACACCGGTAGAGCTGAATGTGTACAGGTAGAAAAAATAGAATTCTACCTGTAACTGATGATTCAGCACTAAAAATGGCCGATGTTTGGGTGCCTTCAAAGACGCCCGATCAAAATTTTCATCCAGCTGATTGACCAGCTTACCAATATACAAGTCTTCTGCCGATATCGTTCTGCTCATTTCCCACCATAAACACACCGAATATCGTATAAAAATTTTCATACGATATTATCTGTGCGTCTATGGCCACCTTTACATGTAAAATGTTAAAAGAGCAATGCAGTTTGTATAATAGTGTATATAGGAATTGGAAAGCAATAGAAGTGGCATTTGTTTATTAAAACATGATCCTCAAACAGGGCTTAGTCTCAGGATCCATGTTCAACAATATCACGCGTCACATTTGCAGGGTGTTTGCTAATGAGCCCCAACGTCCCTATAAATATAAACGATGAACTGCCAGATAAAGCATCACACCATTTCACAGGTCTTAAAATTCAAGGGGAGGTTCATCTTTTAGTTAACGTTTAGTATATTATAGAAGGACCAGCTTAAACTAACTATTCAACTGGTCTTCATAATTTTTTTTTTAGATTTTCAATTATTTGCATTTTTCATCTGACTCTTTCCAGCTTTCAGTTGGGAGTCACGGACCCCCATCTAAAAAAACAAATGCTCTGTAAGAGGCACATTTATCAAAGTTGAATTTTAAAATGTATGCAAGTTTTTAAAAACTCCCTAAACTCCAGTAAAATCGAAATTCAACCGATCAAAATTTATTAAAAAAAATCTAATTTATTAATTGGAATCGACCCAAAAACTCAGAAAAAGATTCAAATGGCAGGAAACTGCAAACAACTCAAAATTGATCCTTAGATGCATCCAATTGACTTAAGGGAAAGTTTACAAGGAGATTCGGGGAGATTAGTTGCCCTAGCGACAAATCACCTCTTCTTTTGAGCAACTAATCCCCCCGCCACTTCCCCCTGTCTTGCGCCGGCTAAAATGAAAATCGCCTGTGGCAATTCACACGTGGCGCTACGTTTTCCGAAGCTCGGGCAATTTCGAAAAACTTTAAATGTCAAATTTGACAGTTTTTATCATAAAAAAATTCTAAAATCGAATTTCAGATTTGAACCGTGAGAAACTCTTATTGATATTGCTACTTTTATTTCTATTCAGGCCTCTTATTTAAATCAATGCATTGTTGCTAGGGTAATTTGGACCCAAGCGACCAGATTGCTGAAATTGCAAACTGGAGAGCTGCTGAATAAAAAGCTAAATAACTAAAAACACACCATTAATAAATGGAAGCCAATTGCAAATTGTCTCAGAATATCACTCTTTACATCATTCTCAGAGTTAAGTCAAGGGTAAACAACCCCATTTAGTTTTTTTTTGCTGGAAGTAGCTTTTCTGAGGCTGGGAGCTGCAGTTCATACTTCGTGGTTCTGCAAGATCTCATAGTCAGATGCATAATATTTATGTCATGCGAGTCATGCCCCAAATTGTTATTGCCGTAAATATGTACGTGATTATTGTAATATGCAGCACCAGTGTGTGCAACAGGCACATGCAATCTGTAAATTGCTCAGCAGGGATGCTGGGAGTTGCAGCTAGACAACATCTGGCAAGAGACAGGCCAGCCATTGAGGGCTGTGGTAGAAGCAGGTTTATATAATGACTCTTGCACGGAGCAATTTGCAGTAAGTGGGGGAAACAGAGGATCACATTACCCAGTCTTTTACACAGGACTCCATCAGTCTATGGAGGGCAGATACAGTGTAAAGGTGGCCAGAGATGTAACAATTACGATCTTTCTTGGAAAAGATCATTCCAAGAAAGATTGTTCGTTTCAACACACACATGTAGAGCTGAAGTGTCAGATAAACAGATTCTACCTGTATCTGATGATTCAGCACTAAACAGGGGCCCGATGTTCGGGTGCCTTCAAAGGAGCCCCATCAAAATTTTCTGTCCAGCCTGATATCCAAGTCTTCTGCCGATATTGGTCAGCTCATTACCCACCATACACGCACCAAATATCGTACAAAAATGTGTTTTGTATGATATTATCTGTGCTTCTATGGCCACCTCTAGCCTAAGGGTTGGGGCAGATTCAGGGAGATTTTGTCGCATGGCTATTAATCACATCTTCAATTTCCGAAGTTGCCTCACGAGGGAAGTTCGGGCGACTTCGGAAATCGAAGCTCCGCGAGTACATTGACAGACGGAAGGCAGGATGAAGGCAGTTTGGGGAGATTGTCGCCCCCGCAGAAGAGGCTATTAGTCGCCAGGCGACTAAATCTTCCCGAATCTGCCCCAACCCTAAATAACTGAGGGAGCCTCAAGGCGATAACACTATGATGGAGGACCCATAAGGAGGATGATGATGAAGGCCTAACTATTAACAATTTGTCCTGTTCGCCAGTTTAGCATGTCCATGTAAACATTCATGCACACATGATCAAGCAACTCGGCCAAACACACTCCCAGATAACTTTGTTCTCTATCGAATGTTTTCCCTTTTCCAGATAACACTTGAAAGCAGAAGCCTGTTTGGTATATTTAATCTATCACTGCTCATGCCGTCCTATTAAGGCCGTCCCAGATTTATCTCACGGGGAACGAGATAAGTAGGAGCTCCACTTGCCGTCTCTTTAAAGCCCTTTGTTTAATGGTAAGCCCATAGTAAAGAAGCCCACCTGTGGTTTGTTTTGCTAAAAAGTGTAAGTTATAGATTCCAGCACAGAAAGCCACTCATTGTGGGGAAGATAATGTATTCTGGAATGTTTTACATTATTCGATCATTTTCAGCGGGCACTTGGAATAAACATAACCGGCGCGATGTATACACAAGGCATGAGTCCAGGCTGCAATGTAAACCTTTGCTTTGTGCTAATGTTCTTCCAGATAATCTCGCTCTATTGATTGGAACATTTGTTAGTGCTAAAACAAATAATCAGCAGCCCATTACATGTGGGTGTTAATAGTCACATCTAGGCCATTTTAAACAAACAATATTACTTTCCACTCTTAAAGCCTGAGTCAAGTAACACAACAATTGTATTTGGAAGGTTCTGTTCGGCTTACACAATGGAAATTTCAATTGCCCTAATAGTCTGATTGGCTGGCGAGGATGTGTTATTAATGTTTATTATGCCAAGAGAGCATTTTGCTAGTCAGGTGGTATAATTTGGCTTTTGTGATGCCGGGGAGCGTAGTGGTGATTCCAGACCTCCGACGCGGGCACACAGTATTCCGGCACAATCTGCAGAGATGGAGCAGCCTATCATTGACACAAGACATGCAGGAACACTCACAGTTACTTGTATAAAGCATCGTTTTAATTCCAGCTGAAGTCTCATTTACTGTAGGAATGCCACTGGGTGAATTTGTCATTAATTGCAATCAATCCGATACAACTAATTACATCAGGAAGGGAGAAACAGATCTGCGGTTGTGCAGTAAAATGATACCAGATGCTGCAAATTGAGTGTTGCTATCACAACGGAGCTATGCCAAATTGCATTCTGTTTAGCACAAAGCAAAATGCCACTTAAGTCCACAAATATCACAGCTATAGTTTAAAAGGATACTGTCAAGGGGAATTTTTTTTTTTTTTTTTTTAAACCCATCAGTTAATAGTGCTACTCCGGCAGACTTTTGCATGGAAGTCCATTTCTCAAAAGTGCAAACAGATTATTTTATATTTTATTTTGAAATTTGAAAAAATATTCATAAAAAAAAGATGTTGCTAAGGATAGGCCATTCTTATACTAAATATTAACTTAAAGGTGACCATAGTTTCAGCAGCAGTTTATATACTGAGAGCTGGGTTTTCATTTGGAGGGGTTGAACTTGATGGACTTAGTCTTTTTTCGACCCAATGTAACTATTTAACTATGTAACAAAGTCTTACTTGCTAGCCATGTTCCACTCCAAAGCCGGATTCTGAGTGCCTCTGTCCCCCTCGCTCAGAAGTCCTCCATTGTTACTCTCCTTCTCTGGCTTCAGCTGATCCCACTGCGCAGTGCCAATGTTTATAGACTGAAGGTCTACCTGGTACTGCCGGTCTTCCACTTCTGATCCAGGATCTCTAAGAATACCTAAGTTCAAAGCACGCCTGTGGTAAAGAAAGAAAGAAAACTTAAAAAACCTTCAGCCTGTGTGTGTGGTGGAAAACAACAGCGAATCGTGTGTATCTTTATTTTACTTATTGTACATAGAACATTTTGGGGCCAATGAATCCTGGTACCATACAACACCTATTATAATGAAAGGTGATTCTCAACCACTTGAGCTGAAAACAAGACGTGTGATACAGGGCAGAGAAATCAGCAATCCATACACATTTCCCATCACTAACCCCAAAAGCACAGTTTCTGAACAATTTAATTTTAAACTCTCCAAGCTCATTTGGAGGTAATTCATATATTCCTAACAGGCCCAAAGTTCCATTAAGGCAGTAAAACTGTCATAGCCCATAGAAACATCTTGTGTTTAGAAGTACTTATAAAAGACTTGTAAAAGTATTGTTAGTCTGTAAGAAATAAAACGCCCAGCCTTAAGTCTGAAAGTTATTTTCATTGCTTTATTATTACAAATTACTTCACAAGGGAACATCTCATCCCAAACAATGTGGAAAAAACTCAGCTACGTAGTCTTTGTACTGGGCACAAGTAGCAAAAGTATTGGACTGGCGTGTTTCGGGCCCACCAGGGACCACCATCAGACAAAGGGCCTCACCCATGTTTCAAAATGCCTCACTCATGTTGCAAAATACCCCATTCCATTACCACCAAACTGCGTACCTCCTCTTGCAGCAGCTGCAACACAATCCAAGCCTCCATCGCCCAGGCAGTCAGTAGCAGGACCAATGAGGGCCTGCACACACCGATACTTCTTCCAGAGTTCTGCCAGCCCAGTCTGCCCTGACAACAGGACACACAGAAAAAGGTATGGTACAGTTTGTACAATTGCTAAGTCAACCAATTATTGCCAGGGTCAGACTGGACTTGCAGGACACTGGAAGAAATCCTGATGTGTCCAGGTCGTGGGATAATATTTAATGTTCAGGTCATAGTCAGTAAATGGAGCACAAGATGTCGAGTAGTGTTTGTTTGACAAGCCAAAGATTAAAAATGAAGCAGGTCAAACTTGAAGAGGATAAATAAACTCATACCTGATTTGGTGTCATCATGGCAAAAGCTACTGCTGATCCACCACTCCAAGGCAAAGTTCTACTTAAATGTGTGGAGTATCCACCTTGATTTTAATTTGGCCATAGACGCAAGATCCGATCGTACAAATCCCCGATTTGTATGATTTTTTAAATCATGTGTGGAGTGTCCAGACATTTGTTCTGCCATGCAGATTAGTCGTTCAGTTGATTGGACAGGTTAGAAGATTTCTGTTGGCTGATGATCATATCTGTGCGTGTACTGCCGATCTGACGATTTTCAGTGGGAGCTTTGTTAGACATAAACTTTGGTACGATTGCTGTTAGGGGCAGAACAGCGGCTGATCTGTTCTTTTACTACATTATTTAAACTGAAGGTTAGTGGCAGGCCGGGAGATGGGGATGTCTGATCGTTCTAGGATTTGTACGATTGGATCTTTGCGTCTATGGCCAGCTTTATACTCAGCTTTTAGGTCATACTGAGTCCCACCGACCTTCCATCTAAGTACCATGAAATATACAGCTATGGCTAATACTATTTTTTAAATTCCTGCAGGTTCTTTTTTTGTGACATCAGAATGTGGCAATTGTGGACGCAATCTACTACAGTATTTACTAAAAAGTATTCAGCTGAATCCATAAATGATGACTTGGTGCATCCCTAGTCATGTAACACAGGTGAAATCACTAAGCATCCGGTATAAGGCTATTCATTGTTCTTCTGCATTAGAATGGAATATAGTATTTTAGCTTATAAAATACATAAAGACATATATATATATACAAAGACACACAAACTTCCATTTTTCATAATCTCGTACTTGGATATTCTCCTCAATGGAACATTCCCCTGAATGATCTGGCACCATAACCTACAGGTTACACAGGCTTGGTCAAGATTATGGGGTGCTCCACAAATGAGCCGAGTTGAGCCACTCTCCTCAGGCAGCAGCTCCCCCCTGATCTTTAGCTGATCGAAGCTGATAGAAGACTGATAGAAGACTTACCCGTTGACAGGGGCGCCAAAAATGCCAATCCTGGTAAATAAGAGCCAAATTTCCATTTTTCAACCCAGAAATTTGGCCCTTCTAGCGCAGAGGGTGCTCTCTGTACTAGCATTGTGGACTGCCCCCAACCCTCTCCGGCACTGAAAAGGTGAGTGACGTGGGGAGGGGTGGGGGCAGCAAAAAGGCCGCATCAGGCGGCATATTGGCCTGGATCACCCCTGTCAAGATTTAATATAGATTTGCTTATCCAGGCTCAATGCCAAATAACATTTGTTAGAAGAAGGAAATATATTTTTTTCGCAAATTCCCAGTTTGGTGGAACTCCCTAGCGGCAGAGAAGAAGCAGGAATCTGATGGAAATTATTTCACTTTTTCTCTGATAGTTGCAGCTGTACTCTAGAGCTTCACATGGGCACTTAACGTACACTATATGTAATTAATGGCCTGTATCTAAATATTACTAGGCACATTTAAAGCTTAATTCTCCTTTTTATGGTTTCTCCCGAGAGGCCCCAGTGATGTCATTTATTTCCTTTACCATGGTAGTTTTATGAATTCACATGCATGCATTTATATTACAGAGAAATGAGTGACATCAGGTTGTACTTGTGCATACTTATTTGCTTTTGGCTTATCCAAATAAATGTTAATGTATATATCTGGAAATATTATCCAAAACAAAAGGATTTAATGACATTTTGGGACAAGAAATTATACTTTATTGAATAATTTGAATTGCTATCATTCCACAGCATGACGGGAAAGATAATTATTTACACTCATTATATAATTAAACACTTCTATAATGAGACTGGAACAGAATGCAATTTATTGTGGCCTTCCTTCATTTTAACCCAGTGTATGCCAAAATTCAAGGCATTTTGGCAAATCTGATGAGGCCCTGGTGGACTGTTTCCACAAAAACATATTACTCTTGATTTTTTACTGGGGATTCCTTTATACTCTCTTTATACATAAGATGGTCCAGAAAATGTTCTCCAAGCCCAGTTGGTTTCACTATAACACTATGACTTAAATTGCTATCAATGATATTGCAAACGGCTGAGGCCTTGAAGATAAAGCTAAAAAGTTGAGAATCCCTTCACTTAAATAAGGTAATTTATAGAGAATGCAGTTATCAAACCTCTTCTTTATGCTACATATGTTGGATTTGGTAAAAAGCCGTATGAAGCCTCATGTGATGTCCCAACTAGAGCACTGGTAAGGCCCCATCTAGAATAGGCCATACAGTTTTGATCTCCAGTGCTGAAAAAGGGCCATTATTGAACTAGAGAGGGTCCAAAGAAGTGCAACTAAGTTGGTAAAAGGTATGGAAAATCTTAGCTATGAAGAAAGACTGGCCACGTTTCTCACACTGGAGAAGAGGCGATTGTGGGGTGATATGAAAACTATGTATAAATATATAAGGGGATCATAGAATAGTCTCTCTAATGATTTATTTACCAGTAGGTCCTTCTAGCAGACACAAGGTCACCCATTCTGATTAGAAGAAAGGAGGTTCTGTCTAAATATTCAGAAGGGTTTTTTTACAGTGAGAGCAGTGAAGATGTGGAATTCTCTCTCTGAATCAGTGGTACAGGCTGATACATTAGATAGCTTTAAAGGGGACCTGTCATCCTAAGAAATAATTCCAAATTCCTTTCCATCAAGTTAGTTGAGCAATATAAACTTTACTTACACTATATTTATTATTGAAATTTCCTTCGGTCTTGGAATCAAAAAATCACAGAAAGCAGGCAGCAGCCACTTTGTTGACACTGTTATTAAGACAAATTTTGTATCACCCCCCAATTTTGTGTATGCACCAGAATGGGGTACTTGATGCCCATGCGCTGAGCCCTAGGCAATTATTGAGTGTGAGAGAGGGGGAATGTGGGGAGAGCAGTGACATCTAGAAATTGCTGAATGGAAAGTGAAAGTAAATTGACTGCCTCACCTCTATGCCACTGGCATAGAGGTGGGGCATGTAATATTTGATTGACAGCTCAGATAATTAAACACCTTTTATAACAAGTAGGGCTGCTTTAATGAAGAAAATAATTTAGGTTCCATTTTTAATTTATAAAGGTCTTTCATTATACAACTTTTTATGTGTGGGTGATAGGTCCATTTTAAGAAGGGATTGGATGGCTTTTTAGCAAGTGAGAGAGAAAAGGGTTATGGGAGATAGCTCAATTCTTCCCTCTCTGAGGCAAATTGGAGAGGCTTCAGATATACAATTGTAGATTGATATACAATTGTAGATTGAATTTAGTACAATTGCCATGTTAATCCGATCACAGCATTTATTTGCATGTGCAAAGGGGGGGGGGGTAACACCTTACTTGTTCTGAGAGCCAATAACTGACATACACAAGAGCATCCCTGTCCAACAGGAGCATTAACATCTGGATAAACCTTCTTTGATCCTGAACAAAGATCTACTGGACATTCAGTGCTTATAGATGAAGAACTCATGCCGTCTAGACAATCACATTTTTTTCCTTCTGGCAATCTTCCCTGTTATTGCAAAAGCTGCAGCTTAACAACTATCTGTGATACTGACAAAGCTCCAAAACTCTTAAAAATCATTGATTTATATATGTCTACTTTTTTTAAAAGTAGACATATATAAATCATTTCAAACTCCAGATATTTCTAAAGTAAAGAGCACATGCACAGATGAAATATCTATGGCAGGCTTGTTTTCTTCATGTCTTGATAAACTAATAGGGCAGACCACCCTGCCTCCTTGAGATATTTCTGAAGCAACATTGCCTTTTAATTGATAACAGAAATTGCTGCAAGTTACCCTCAGATATACCTCTTTCCAGACGTAGCAAAATAAATCCTTAAATACACTATTCTTGGTTTTATCAGGAGCCAGTTAACCTGCCTGTATGTTTTGGAATTTAGGACAAAACCCACACTGGCTGGAATTGAACCTAGAATCTCAGGGCTGCAAGGCAGCAATGTTAACCACTGAACCGATTTAAAATATATACTTTTCTTTGGAATTGTTTATTCTCTGGGTTCTCCTGGCCAACTTGTCATCAGGCACAACCCGACAGATTATTGCAATGAGAAGCAAGCAGACCTCATGCTGAATAGTGCATGCATACAGCAATAAGGAAAGACTTAAGGCAACAAAAGGCTAAGTAAGGTCCTAATGCTAAGAAGGTATCCACATTCCAAACCCAAGACCAAGTAACACTGAGCTCTCTCCATAGACATCTACAAGAAGCTCTGCTTCAGATATTGAAATTAAAGGGCTAATTTATGAGTCCATAGTCTAGAGTGCAATTTTGGGAGCACGTTGCAATTTTTTTTTTTTATGAACTGTATCCTTATCTCCTTATTAATCCAATTTGAAGTAGCATTTTATCTGCATGAATTCATTGTTAGCAGACTTTGAACTTATGGCTTCTAGTGTTTTTTCTCTGTTGTTCCTGTCCATAAACTAAAACTGTATGGTGCAAAAATATCCAAGTCAATAAGTCTACCGCAACTTCTATGCATAGGATTAAAGGCACATCTACCTCACTCATGGATCCTTATTTTCTGTCAATCTTTGCAATCACTTTAAAATTACTTCTTGTTTCTTTCAAACCCTTTAAACTTACAGACAAGTTCTCAATAACACCTGTGACCTACATCTCCTATCTTCTCACCAAATATTCTCCCTTGATCCTTAAATGACCCCTCTCTCTCTCTTGACTACTTATTATATCTTCACATTTATAAGATTTCTCCCAGGCTGCTCCGTCTCTAAGGAATGCATTACCAAGTAGGGTCGGTCACTCCTGCTGCTTTCATACTCTCAAATTCTCCCTCAAAATGTTTTTTTTATTCATTAAAGTCTCTAACCAAACGCGTTCTTAAAACTAAACCTGGCATCTGCTTGGATACATATGCCAGGACTTAAAAGTGTTGCTCAAATCTGTTCAACATTATAACACTGAATAACAATGTGTATGTAAAAAGGCGACGTGATAAAAGGAAATGATCTTCCAAATAAAAGGTTTTCTGTTTATGTTTAAAAACCACTAAGTACTGCAGTAAAAATGGGTATACTAAGGTTTTTAGGCAATCGTTATCTTACTGCCGAGGGAAGTCTCTCTCCTTCAGTCAGATCAGACCAGGGCCTTCCCCAATGACTTCTATAAGAACTTCAAATAAGCAAAACCAATCCCTTAAATAAGGGGAAACTGCAATATTTTATCCTGAAACCAAAATGATATACCAGCAAGTGGTCAGAACCAAAGTCTGCAGGAATCCTGGTTGATGGAGGATGAGTGGTACCCTCACCTAGGGGGAAAAAAAATTGCCAACAAGAGGGACATGGGTAATATACCCTATTTAAGGTCTCATTTATTAGGTCCAGGCAACAATTGTTTTTCGTTCGAATTAAAAAAAAAGCTTTTCCACCACACATTTTTCTTGTATGTTCTGGTTTTAAAAAAAATTGGGAGCTGAAACTGCATTTACAGCAGTGTATTAGTGTTTGTTCAAATCAGAAACTTTCTTAGTCAAGAATTCTTGAGAGAATTTTTTTAGTATCTGGAACATTAAAGCCTATACAGTGCAAAGAAAATGTATCTGGATATTTTCTTGCAAAGGGAAATTCAATCGACAAGCAATTTTTTTTTTTTTAATGATAGGCAACATCCAGGGACATCCCCCAACATTTTTCATACATGAGAATCACTGATGAATATAGAAGAATGATCACAAATGCTCCCCTTGTAAATGTGGCCTTACAATGAAAGATCTGCTTGCTTGGCATTTCATTGATATGCTCACCTTGAGGATCACACTGATAGAGGTCATTGGGATGAGGGCTGCATCAACATGGCCGGCCTTAGGCCTATTTGGACCAATTGGGCCCAATAGGGCCCTGCTCCTCTGGGGGTCGCGCACCAGGGGAGAGCACGGACAAGAATTCCTCCAACCCTTCCCAACATGAATTTCTCCAAATTGTCCCAACCCCGATTGGCCCAGTCCACTCTCTTAGTTCCTTCCTCTTTCTCTCTCTCTCTCTCATGCCCCTATTTCCTCCCTCTCTCTTGTGCCCCTATTTACTCTCTCTCTCTCTTTTTCCCCATGTGCCCCTATTTCTTCCTTTCTCTTTCACCCTTATTCTGTAGGCTCCTTTTTCTCTCCCTTTCTCTCTCTCGTGCCCTGTGTGCCCTTATTTTATCCCTCTCTCTCACTCTTGCCCTATGTGCTCCTATTTTCTAATTCTCTCTCTTACCCTGTGTGCTCCTATTTTCTCCATCCATCTCCTTCCCCTGTGTGCCCCTTTCCTGTTCCTTTGGGCCCTATTTGCTCTCTTTCGTGCACCCTGTGTCCCAGTTTCCTCCCTCTCTATCTCTCTCTCTTCCCTGTATGCCTATTTTCCCATATACTTGGTATGTCAGTAGTCAGCAACACTTCATCAGGGGGCCTGCCAAATTGGTCCCAATTGGGCCCCACATTTGATAAGACCAGCCCTGTGCATCAACAAGCTGATGTGGTCATTTTGTCCGATATTCACTCAGATATTGGCTGCTTGGGCCCACTGGAATGCCCCATACACGGGCAGATAAGCTGCTGACTTGACTGAAGGAGCTGAACTGGCAGCTGAAAACTGCCCCTGTATGGCCAAATTTATTCTGCTAATAATGAAACTGTGTGGCTTCTGATGTAACGACAGTTGGGATCCATTTCCACAACATAAATAAAATCCCAAAATGTGAAGTTTTTATGGTTTCTTGATGCCGTCCATAAACTCAGGGATTTAATCCAAGCATTGCATTCATTCATCTTGGGATCTGAAATCAATTTTAAGAATCACTGAGTGACACAAAGGTGTTGGGAGTTTCGAGAGGCGGTAGCGCCTAGATATTTCTTATTTATGAATAGAAAGAGAGATTTAAAAAAAAATAACCATTTTCAGGCCACTTGGCTTTGCTTACTGTAGCATAGGATAGAAAATATGAATCCAGTTATAGATATGACTCCACAGAAGCAATAAAGGGAGTTTCTTCCGTTCCCTCTTATGTATTGTAAAGGGGAAGTACTATATATATACCTGTATACACTTTTGTTCAATAAAAGCACTATAAATAGGGCAGGTGTTGAATGAAGGAATAAAATACATTCCCTATGATCACCCAATGCTCAGACCTTCCAACGTTTTTTGCATACTGAAAGAAAATATCATTATAAACAAGGTTCCAAGACACAATCATTCTACGTCAGTTGGTTTTACAGTTATTTGTAAATGTGATTGATACTGAAAGCACTATTTGTTGGTCCCTTTCTGCACTGCCAGTTCAGACTCTTGGATTATTGTAGTCAGCACTAAACAAATGTTCATTTCAATAGCAATTACATTACAGTCCAATTCACTACAACAGTCTAATTCACTATTTTTCCTTAAGCTGGAAGGATGTTCACCATATAAATACACAACCAGCAGCACAGGGTAGCCCCAAAAGGCCTCCTTAAAGGGGAACTAAAGTCTAAAATAGAATAATGCTAGATATTATGTATTGTAAACATAAACTTACTGCACTGTTTTCAAAGTTGGGCACAGGGGGCTGTCATCTTGTAACTTTGTTAAACATCTTTGCAAGACCAAGACCCACACAATCTCAGTGTGATCTGGGCTTCAGTTGGGAGGTTAAACTTAGGGATCGGCATAAATTATAAAAACAGCACAAGTCAAATAATAGCTGCCATAGAAGCAGATAAAGCAAAACTGATTAATAATCAGAATATACAGACTGTACTGGGCCTGCAGATACAAATCTCTACATGGTCGCCGGCTGCTTTACAGGGAAACAAACAAAGTTGCTTGAAGTTAGGGAAGTAAGGTGGGGCCACCCCTGTCATTTGAAAGTATGATCGTTTCCCTGCAGAGCAGTTAGGGAATGTCTGAAGTTTTCTGAAGCAAGTAAAACAAAGGGGGAATTTCACTGCATACAGTCAGGTTTCTTATAAAAATGGTAGACATTTTTTAATTAAGGTATATTGGAGATAAATTTCTTTTTCATTAAAGAGATTAAAATTGGGATTTTATTTTTTTGCCTTTACATCCACTTTAAAATATATTGCTGCCAACCGACTTCTACACCTTTTTCCGTTGCTCACAAAATCGCTCCCTACACCCGAGCATCTGGGTTTGGGCAAATTTATGTACTGAGAAATGATGAGGTCAAGCAGGGGAATATTGCAAGTTTAGCTCTTGTCCCAGCTGGAATATTCTGTTTTCTCTTCTTTTACATGTTTTATATTTAAGGTGTTTCTTGAAAACAGAAGCATTTGGGAGGCCAAGGAATGCCACATGGGTCCTCTTTTGCTTGTAATTCTGTAATTCTCTTCAGTGTGTGCCAGCACAAAAAACTCCCTGATCTTTCTCTATTTTGAATGACTGATGTTCAGAGATTCTTATATAAAAATCACTATAGAAAATGCAATTATAATATAGGTGAGGCTACATGTACACCAACACATATAAACACATATAAATGTCACTAGTTATTGTCTACAAGAGACAAAGCAGAATAATCAAAACTACATACTGGGGTTATAATAGGGGGAAATAGATCTGAAGCAGCTGGGGCCCGGGGTGGGGATGCAGTGAAGACTGATATGCACTTTCAATACAATTGAGAATAACACATCAGAATGTGAATGTGAGTGGCTGTTAATGTCCTTTACATAACATATCCCGTGATCGCTACAAAACCCCAGTCTTATTCATAAATGAATATCAATGAGCTGTGTTGCTATTGTTCTTAATGATTGTAAAATCCCCAGCAAATTAAATCTGGCACTACAGTTACTGCAACACACATAGAGATATGGAAACCATTATCCGGAAACCAGTTATCCAGAAAACTGTAAATTACAGCAAGCCATCTCCCTCACATTCCTTTAAAGTGATAGTGACACTAAAAAACTACTTTTTAAAATACATTAAAAGTTCATAATTTCTTTTGCTGAGAGGTTTATTTTTGTAAGTAATTGTTGGTTGACGTTCCAAAACCTGACTGTTTTTGTCCCCTCTCAGCCTGTTAGTTACAGTTTCTAATGCTGACGGACTCCTGCTGCACAAATATGGCAGCCCCCTCATACAGGAACTTGGGGGATCAGACAGGTAATGTAAAAGCATCATGCAAATACTTTATGGCAAAGTTAGAAGTAGCTTTCAAAGGCATTATTATAGTAAGGTGGAATTGTTTACATTGCTGTGGCACATAAGTTGATGACTTCTTGTGATGTGAACTTACGGCAGCATTAGTCAAGGTTGGGGTTGTTATCTTGGAAAAAGGCGCTTGCGAGGAGACATGATTATACAAATACATTAGAGGACATTATAGACAAATATCAGGGGACCTTTTTACCCATAAAGAGGATCACCAGAGGCCACCCCTTCAGACTAGAAGAAAAGGACTTTCATTTGAAGCAGTGTAGGTGGTTCTTCACAGTGAGGACAGTGAGGTTGTGGAATGCACTGCCGGGTGATGTTGTGATGCTCATTCTGTTGATGCTTTCAAAAGGGGCTTGGATGATTTTTTGGACAGACATAATATCAAAGGCTATTGTGATACTAAACTCTACAGTTAGTATAGCTATGGGCATATACTGTTTGCCCTAAGCACTTGGTCGGCTCCCCCCGCTCCCTCATGTGAGCGTGCAAATGCACACTCACGACCGCATGTGTGCACACTAGCCATTGGGGGGGATTGAAGAACAGGAAAGGGAAGGTCAGCATATTGACGGAGGGAGGGGAGTGTTGGAGGGAGTGTTGGGGGAGTGACGGAGGGAGGGGAGTGTCGGAGGGAGTGTTGGGGGAGTGACGGAGGGAGGGGAATGATGGAGGAGAGGAGGGAATCAAGCAGCATGGGAGCAAATGACCCGGACTAGGGGTAGGCAGAAAACTTTTCAAGAGGTACCTGCCCAGCGCCCCTACATCTTTGCACCCTAGGCAGGTGCCTCTTCTGCCAACCCCTAGTTCCAGCCGTGTATCTATCTATCTATCTATCTGTCTGTCTGTCTGTCTGTCTGTCTATCCAACAGCAATACAGAAAATATACCCAGTAACAATACACAGAGAAGCCCAAATGATTATTCCTTGCTCTGTGCAGTTGCATGCACTGCTGACTACTTTGTTTTCAGAGATCAGGACATGAGTAATTTAAGACGCAGAAGTGAAGAAACAATATAAAATGCTTTGACACGCGGCTACGTATAAAAATTAAATAGCTACATATTACATTGTATTCAAAATTTTTTTTGCAGGTTCCAGAGAAAATCCCTAATGAATAGGAAACACGTACAGTACAAATCCATCTTTTATGTGATGTAGTGTAAATCCCCAATTTAAAAATATTTTAAAATGGAAAAAATAGCATTTAGGAAAAGTGAATATGAAACATTTGTGTCAATGACTTCACCAGAGCTGTGTGTTCTTTGCCCAAAGAAAAGGCTCCTTGGAACACAATCATTTATTGTCGACAGAAGGAGCTTGTAATGATCATTATCACGGCAGGTTTTCAAACATGTAATTCACATCAGGCAGCATTGCCTATTTACTGCTAAAATGATAAATGTATTGTTACTGAGCACCCAACTGAGGATTCTACACACCTGTTTGACAGGATCCAAATATACAGTAGATGCCCCTTGTTTGGAAAGATATAGCATTGTAAGCTACCTTTCCAATATACATTAATAACAAGTTGGCAGCATTTTTCAAGTAATTGCTATTAAAGCAACATCTTGCTCTTCTTTGCTACTCACTTTTGTTTCTGACATTAAACATAATACAAAAGAAAGCAGCTCTCCCTCAGTCAAGGACCTGCTTCTAACAATGGCTTGCATTTGTCTTCTCTGATACTCATCTGGTTTCTGCAAAACTCTTTCAATAGCCAGAACAAACAGTTCAGTGAATAGCAAGAGCAGGGTATCCTGCCTTTAATAGAAATTTTAATAAAAAAAAAAAAAAAAACTTTAAAGGGGTGGTTCACTTTTAAGTTAACTTTTGGTATGTTATTGAATGGTCAATTCTAAGAAACTTTTCAGTTGGTCTTCATTGTTTATTTATTTTTTTTAAGTATGCCTTTATTTAAGTTTTTGTTATAATAACAGGATTTCTCAGGTATTCTTATTGTAACATTAAACATTGTGAACATAGCTTGAATAGAGTAGACATCTTGTTCATATGAAGACTTAAGGTGGCCATAGACAGGGAGATCCGCTCGTTTGGCGATATTGAGGTGGGTGATTTCGGGCTGATCCGATTGTGGGCACTAGGGCCCAACGATCGGATCGTAATGGAGGCTATATGGGCGGTCGTATCGCGGGTCCGCATACAAGCAGAGATGTGCCCACGATTCGACTGGGTTTTTTAACCTGTCCGATCGAGATCGAGATAGGCCGACTTTCAGGCAGATATCGATCGGGGAAGCCCGTCAGATGCCCCCACACACTGGCCAATAAGCTGTCTTTAAGGCCCCTATACATGAGTCAATAAAAGCTGCCTAAAGACCGAGTCAGCAACTTATTGGCTCGTGTGATACAGTCGATATGGGCTGAAAGTCAGCCAGATGTCAATCGTGCAGGGTTGAAAATCCCATCGTATCATGGCTGCACCTGTTCATTAATGTAGTCCCTGCGATCAGCCGATATCGCCCACCTTAATGTAGGCATATTGGAGAGATCCACACATTTAGCAACAATGAAATTCGGGTGCATGCGCAGTAGCTCCGTTCCAGCAGGTTCCTCCAATTGCGCATGCACCCGAAAGTCACTCACTTTCCGGAAAAAAAAGATCAGAAAGGTTGTGACTTTCCGGCGCATGCACAGTTGGAGGAGTGTGCCAGTACGGAACTACTGAGCATGCACCTGAATTTCACGAAGTTTAGGATTTCTCTTTTCGTAAAACTTTGTGACTTTCGGCGCATGCCCAGTAGATCCGCACTGTCAAATGCCTCCTACTGCGCATGCGCCAGAAGACGCCAATGACTCCAGGAAGAAGAGCGCTTGGGAGAAGATGGCGCCTGTGAATTCCGCTGGACAGGACCTGGAAGGAAGGGTAAGCAACAAGTTAGGGGCATTTGCCCAGGGGGGAGGAGGGAGGGCTGCCTACACAGGGGAGGGTTTTTTACAGTTACGGGTTGAATTCTCCTCAATATATTAAAGAGAAAGAACAGCTGGAATACACATGTGGGAAATCCCTATTTATTAACATGAAAACATAAAAGAAACTTAAAAAAAAAACAAATAACAATTAACTTAGACTACCTGTGCTCATTTTTACTAACCCTAGACATAGGTATTTTTAATATTTTTTGAATTATTAGTCTTCGGCTCTTTCCAACTTTCAAATGGGGGAGGGGTCACTGACTCTAAAAAAACAAATTCTCTGTAAGGCTCCAAATGTATAGTTATTGCTACTTTTTATTACTCATCTTTCTATTCAGTCCCTCTCCTATTCAGATTCCAGTCTCTTATTCCAATCAATGCATGGTTGCTAGGGTAATTTGGACCCTAGCAAGCACATTGCTGGAATTGCAAACTGCAGAGCTGCAGAATAAAAAGCTAAATCACTCAAAAGCCACAAAAAATAAAAAATGATGGACAATTAAATTTGCCAGGCGCGAATTTGGGATGGATTTCTGCGTTTTGCCACCAGCAAACACATTTGCAAAACTGCATTGAAAATTTGCCGTCAAAAAATATTTTGACGCCCACAACTATTTGGACATGCATCTAAATTATTCTGACACCCATTGACTTTAATGCATTTGGACAAAATAGGTGTGTGTCAAATTGTTGAGAGCGTCAAAATCACGGGCGTCGAAATTCAAATTTTTCAGCAAATCTAAACAGGAAAATTTGCCCATCACTAATGAAAACCAATTGCAAATTGTCTCAGAATATCACTCTCTACATCAGGAGTGCTCATACTTTACTAATGAGGGGGTCTACTTTTAGTGATGTTGTCCCATTATGATCTACATCCATAATATCACTGTTCGCATTCTGTTCCATGGAAAATGTTACTTCAATTATTATATTGATTTATAAGATAATTTATATAACTATAATTAAAAACAACTATTTCTTATATAGCCTTAGAATAAATATCGGAATGAAAAGAATAAAACTGAAGGGTAATTTAGTCAAGCTCTTTGTTGACAGTGTCTTGAGATCTACTGATCACCAACTCTACTGGTAGATCCCTATCTACCTTTTGGGCACCCCTTCTCTACATCATACTAAAAGTTAACTCCGATGGGAACAACCCTTTTAAGTACAGGGTTGCTGCACCAAGGAGGTGGTTACAAGTGGCAGCAAAAATTCTGCTCCTGTAACTTCCAGTTTTCAAACCAAAATGTAGCTCTTATAGAGCAGAGACCGACTTGGACAACGCAGATCTTCCTGGACCCACTTCGGAGCTAAGAAAAAAAAAGGTGAGCACTGAAGTCAATCATGCAAATTTATTTGGAGGCAGAAATTTGTTGCAAATTTATATTATAAGAATTTTATTATTCTATTTTATAAGAAATTCCAAACTGAAAATGTAGCTCTTCTATAGTAAAGAGCACAGTTGCTCATCTCTGTTCTAGTGACTTGGACAACGCGGATCTTCCTGGACTGCCTCTGGAGCTAAAAAAGTTGAGCACTGAAGGGGAGGGGGACAGAAGATACAAGCCGCCTCAGAGGCTGCAATCACCCCTGTCTATGTATCAAAAACCAATTGATATACACATCCACAACAACAAATAGTAGAAAACTAATCAAAGCATTGTGGTCCAACTTGAGCCTTCCATCTCCATGCTGACACATATTGCAACTCTGCAGCATGCCCTACTGACAAATGGGAAATCAATCAAATTAGCACTGTAAACATTTTAATATAATCTTTAAAGCCCCCTCACCACTTTGCAAATATCTTCCACAAACACTGCCAACTGCTTTCAATCAGGATGAAATGCATGTTTATGCTATAGGAACCTATAGTTCTCCATGAGGATGTTTATGTTTACAGGCACTCGGATGCTCCTATTGATATTGGTGCAGGAGGAGAGCCGTTGCCTGACTAATAAAGTGGAATCAAGCAGGAGCAAGGGCTAATTGTTGGCAAGACTGTGGGTCTCTCTAGGCTCAATGCCAAACACAAAAGATTAAGACCAGAGGATGAAGGATTTGGAAGCAGAAAAGGAATGAGTCAACGTCCACTTGGGAAGCAGAGCAGTGGTAAAAAAGCAAAGGGGGGAGAAAAAAAAGAGACAGAAGAACTGGCAGATCTTCAGGGCTATCTGGTAACGTACAGATGATGTGAGTATCAGCAGGTGAGAAGGCTTTGGGTGAGTGAAGCTCTTTCAGATAAAAACACTGACGGTGCATCTGTTCCATCTGCCATGCCAGCTACTCTTGTACCTCATTTAAATTCTTTCTCAGCAGGCTTGCAAGGCTTTGGAGCCATTTAATATTTTGTATTACAACAGACTAAATGCCGATGATGAACAAAAAAAAACTGAACTGAAAGTAATTGGCAACCCACATGCCTAGAGTCCAATGGACTCTGTGGACAAACAGGCAATGCCCGGCTTTTCATCTTCCCACATCACAAACGATTGGCTAAGTCTGCTCATGTGACAGATTTGGGGGCTCAAAAGAACTCACTGTAACCTATACACATCACCAGGAAATTACAAGATCATATTCAGTTCTTTAAAAGAAGTTTGACTTTGAAATTCAGGTAATGAATTAATTATACGCCAACTAATTCACATGTTATATATACTGTATACAGTATATGATTTCCTTTCCCTCTGTAATAATAAAACAGTACCTTGTACCTGATCTCAACTAAGATATAATGGGGTAGATTCATCAAAGAGTGAAGTTAAGAGTGAAGTTCCGCCACTAGAGGGAAATTCCACAGCTCTCAATTCATTTCTATGGGATTTTTAAAGGCGTATTCATCAAAGGGTGAACTTTCACTTCACCCAATGATAAATACGCCTTGCAAAATCCCATAGAAATGAATTGAGAGCTGTGGAATTTCCCTCTAGTGGCGGAACTTCACTCTTTGATGAATCTACCCCTATGAATCCTAATTGGAAGCAATTTGGGTTTATTTAATATGTAAATTAAGAAATCTTTAAAACCCTGCTCACAAGCATTCTGGATAACAGATCCCATACCTAAGGTCAATGGGAAGGACGTTGAGTAGTCAAAAAGAAACAAGTATTGTACTTATTTTGGCAACAATAACCTACCATGGACACAGCAGCATTTTTAATCATTACTAGTAAGTTACTCCAATCAAAATGCTACATGTGCTAAAGGCAAAGACCTCTTATTTGTTACAGCAGCAAACACCAAGCATTCTGTCGTTAGCTGATACTGCATACTGATGACCAGACCCCAGGGCCACCATCAGGGAGACACTGCTGTACCAGTCCTGGCTGTGCTGCTCCAAAGCTGTACCACATCATCTCGCCGCTCCTGAAGTCCCAAACAGCCGAACAGCCAAAGTCCCGAAGTGGGAAAAGACTCGAAGTCACAAAAATAGCCGAAGTTTAAGTCCTGAAGCGGCGAAAAGATCAGAAGTCACAAAAGGAGGCGAAGTTGAAGTTCTGAAGCCACGAGTTCATTTCTACTGAACACCAATATGTCTTTTTTTTTTTTTTTTTTTAATCCTCCGACCACCAGCGTATTATATGAAAACTCTATATGCCCCTGCCACAAATGTTTTTTTTTTTTTTTTAAATATTCTCTGCGGCCTCCAATTTTTATTAACTTTTACGGGGAGCCCTTGAGCCAATTAAAAAAAAAAATAATTTTTTTAACTTGTAAGGGGGGCCCTGGCTCCAATATTTTTTTAATTATAGGGGGGCCTTGGTCGCCAATTATTATTTTTTTTAACTTGTGGGGGGGGCCTGAACACCAGTTAAAAAAAACTTATGGAGGGCCTAGCGCCAATGTCTTTTTTAATTGTAGGGGGGCTTTGGTCACCAATATTTTTTTTAACTTGTAGAAAGGCCTGAACACCAATTATTTTTTTTAACTTATAAGGGGGCTCTGACTAATAGCTTTTTATAACTTGTGTGTGGGGGGGGGGTTACCTTTTTTAGTGCTGATGTTTTCGTGGCCTTTTAACTCTGGGGTGGGGCTTGGGGTGCTGGGGCTCAGGGAGCCCCGAAAATGTTCTTGTACGGGACCCGTGATTTCTAATGGCAGCCCTGCCGGACCCCAAAAGCCCTACAATGTGGAAGTACAGGAACAGGTATAGGAACTGTTACCCAGAATGCTCAGGATCTGGTGTTTTCTGGACATCTTTTTGTAATTTGGATCTCCTAATAGTAGTATTGTTTTGCCACCGACATGGATTTGTGCAGTTAGTTACCACTGAGTGCAAGGTACTGTTTTATTATTACAGGAAATAAAAGAAATCATTTTCAAAACTTGTGATTTTTTTTATTAAAAATGGAGTTTATGGGTAATGGATGGCCATCGCATAATGCAAATAGAGTTCTGTCCTGCATAAAAAAGGGCATAAACTCAAGGGACGAAAACATAATTTTGTCTCTTTATAGATCCCTAGTAAGGCCTCATCTGGAGTATGCAGTGCAGTGCAGTTTTGGACTCCAGTCCTTAGGAGGGATGTAAATGGAGAGAGTGCAGAGACTAAGTGCAACTAAACTGGTTAGAGGGATGAGGGAAGACTTAAATTATGAGGGAGACTGTCCAGGTTGGGGTTGTTTTCATGGAAAAAAGGCGCTTGCGAGGGGACATGATTACACTTTACAAATATATTCGAGGACATTATAGACAAATATCAGGGGACCTTTTTACCCATAAAGAGGATCACCGCACCAGAGGCCACCCCTTCAGACTAGAAGAAAAGGACTTTCATTTGAAGCAGTGTAGGTGGTTCTTCACAGTGAGGACAGTGAGGTTGTGGAATGCACTGCCGGGTGATGTTGTGATGCTCATTCTGTTAATGCTTTCAAAAGGGACTTGGATGATTTTTTGGACAGACATGATATCAAAGGCTATATTGATACAAACCCTCGAATTTGACCATCGAATTTAGGTCAAATTAAAACCCATTCGAATTCAAGGGGTATTAACGCAATTCGAATCAAACGATTTAACGATTCAATCAAATTTTTTTTATTCAATCAAAAAAACTTGGGAAAATCCTATAGGAGCTTCCCATAAGGTTATATAGCAATTCGGTAGGTTTAATCTGCCAAACTGAAATTTTTTTAAAGGGCCAGTACTTGGCCAATTCGAATAAAATTTTTGGCTATTCGATATTCGAATTTAGCAAATTCGATGGTTGAAATAGCTTCACACAAATTTAGTAAATCTCCCCTTAGTGTGTGTGTGTATACAATACACACATTTTGTGGCCACACCCCCTAGTTACCATGTTAATTTTACAAAATTTGCCAGGTTATGAAAGTTTACACATATTTCTGTGGGTTTTTTTTTCCAATTATTACACAGTTTTGCTAATGAAGGTGAATAGCCCTTTAAGCTGTGAGTCTAACCTCTCCCAATGGACCTCCTTATCTAAATTGTTACAATTACTTATCTCAAAATTGTTACAAAAGTATCTTATCTGCACCTCCTGGCTGTTCTGGGCCAAAAGCCAATTAAGTTAGAAACATTGCATCTTTTTTTTTAGCTGTTCAGTGCAGAGAAAATCGGGACTTTCAAGTACAAACAAGGGACTGTGGGTTGAGCAGTCAAAAGAGGGATGGTCCCACTGAAAACGGGACAGATGGAAGGTATGAGTACACATATTTATTATTATTAACACATAGGGGCAGATTTACTATTGGTCAAATTCGAGGGTGAATTTACCGAATTGTGATAGAATTTGAAACCTTCAAATTTGAAGGTTTCTCCCGCAATTCGATCGATCGAATAAAATCATTCGAATTGAACTGTTTTAACCATTTGATCGGATTTTTTTTTTATTTGATCTAAGAATGCTAAAAAAAACCCTATGGGAGTTTCCCATAGGGTTTAATAGCAATTCGGTAGGTTTAATCTGGCAAACTAGGCAGTCGAATAAAAATTTAAAGGGCAAGGGTCGAAGTGGTCTTCAAAAATGTTCAAAAATTCGAATCTTTTTGAAAATTCGATCAAATTTTGAATCATTCATGTGAATTTAGTAAATCTGCCCCATAGAATGGAAATGTCACAATATAAGGCTGATTAGTTAATACAGATAATTACTACATGGCAGCACAGAAACCAGTGTAACTAGCATTATAATTTAATAATCAGCCCTGTAGCATCAGCTTATATTACAGACCAACCTCATTTTCTGCTGGATAATTAGTGACGACCCCTAAGCTTAACTTCTCAACAGCTGCTCAGAGCCCACTGAGCATGTGAGTGTCACAGACACTTTCCAAGATGGTGACCCCCTGTGACAAGTTTGAAGTCCTGGATCATTGCTGCTATTGACAAGCTGAAACTTTAGTCTGGTGCAATAGGTTCAGTATATAAAAAATGGTATTTTGAGGGTTTCGTTCTCCTTTAAGATGTATCCACGTGGAACAGGACCTGCCTAAACACGAAGCAGGTCCTGCCTATATCTTTCGGCTGATCTGCATTAAAAAGTTGTCGTCTATACTAGTGTCATGCAACTTTTTCCATTGTGAATGCATCATATATTCCTGGAACATGAATATGTCATATGAGGCTATAGCACCTCTGAACAGGCAAAGAGCCATAAAAATACTTTTTTAGGTGCCCCATACAAAACATGGGTCACTAGGTGGACAGCACTGAATTATATTCAAGAGTACTGACTTCCTACAGCTGACCGATCAGAGCTAATTGCTGATTGGCTGGTTATACATGTAATTCAGTTCCCCTAATATCGGGTCCATACTTCAGCCAGCGGTGTCGCGTTAACTGGATTAGGTTCTGGAGCACAGGAGCTTATTTAAAACACTGGGCGAATTCATAATGTATGAAAATGTCTATTTTCCAGTTATTGGTATTTCTAGGGAAAAAAAATGTTTTATACTCCGCAATCATTTACAGTTGACAAAACAGTAACAAGTAACCACCTTGTTTTATTAAAACAGTTTATGGATCATATTAAAATTCCATCCCAGCGATAGTTACAACAATATGTTGTTAAAAATCGCATGCTTTTATGGAGCTTGAACTGGATTTTGGCAAATACTCCGGTTCATTATATAAGGCCGAATATTGCCATATGTTTTAAAAAAAAAAAAATGGAATTAAAATCTTGATAATGTTTCACCGCTTTTAAAATTGATCACTGTAGCTCATGATTTACAGGTCTGCCAAGAGCCTCGTGTTCCAGATGGTGAATGATGAAGAATTTGGCAGCAGGCGTTTCGACTGGGCGAATCCAGAACCTTTTCCTAAATTAATTCCTTCAGGAGTTAGCCGTCAGATTTCTGCAGTATGGGATATCGAAGGGAATGTCACAAGTGTGACATGGTGTGTGTGTGTCTGGATCTCACCGAGAGCACAAGGACTGGACTACTGCAGAGTTTCAGGATCAAACGTTTATTAAAGAATGAATTTATATGGACGGGGATTCTGTAATCATTCTATCTCACAACAGAGCTCAGCCAATGCTGATGTGGGACATAAAAGAGGACATAAATAATGTCCGCATAAAGAGTCAAGGACATAGATCATCCCTTCTACAAAAGGGTCAAATGATTAGTTATTAGGGATGTTCAGCTTTATTTAGGTGTACAATTTAAGGTGTAGATTTGGGGAGCCCTCCTCAAACAAACCAACATCAATAAATTTCCATACAAGGAACACAATGGAGGTATTGCACGTGAATTTGGCATTGCATTTATCCTGTCATGTGTAGGGCCAGAACAAGGGGTAGGCAGAAGAGGCAGCTGCCTAGGGCGCAACGATAGGGGGCACCGAGCAGCTACCTCTAACATTGCCTACCCCTAGTCCCATTCACCCTCAGTCTCCCTCACAGTCCAGCCTACCCTCCCTCCGTCTCGCCCTGTCCCCTCTATTTTTCAGTGTGGGCGGCAGGGGGAATTGACTGCCTGGCAGGGTTGCCTAGGGGTTTCTCATCAGTGGCCTGTGTATCTGCTTTTTGTAGGTCTGAAACTTTACCATTTTCTGTATTTGTCTGCTTTTGGGGTATGTATATATTTTTATCTGACACTGATGTTAATTGTATCATGTATATTTGTCTGCATTTTTGAGAGCAAATTAGTAAAAGATTTTTTGCATACACCCTTGGACTATAATCTGTTATTTAGAGTGTGCATGCCCATTTGGACATATAGGGTTGCCTAGGGTGCCCGGTCGGCAAGGCCCGGCCCGGCCCTGGTCATGTGTTTGGAGTATTTTCTATGAAATTGGAACTATATTTGTACTGCCATGTGTTCAGGAGGCCCGGACTGGCTGTGGGTTCTGGTAAATGCCTGCTATAATGTGCCTTAGAAAGTCAGTATTTAGTGGGCTGGTGGGGGCTGTTTGGACCTCTTTGTGGGCTGATTGGGCCTCTTTGTACCTGAAATGCCAGGGCCTATTTTAATTCTCAGTCTGGACCTCGGCATTATATATAGAAATGACAATGTATTTCTCATGCGTTCTGGTGTATTATACAAGCATGGGGTCCATTATCCAGAAGGCTCCAAATTATGGAAAGACCCTTTCCCACAGACTCTATTTTATCAAAATTTTTTCAAATTATTTTCTCTCTCTCGGTAATAATAAAACAGTATATTGTACTTGATCCAAACTAAGATATAATTCATCCTTATTGGAGGTAAAACCAGCCTGTTGGGTTTATTTAATGTTTACATGATTAAAGAAAGATGTATTATAGGGAAGACCCCAGGTCCTGAGAATTCTGGATAACAACAGGGCCGCTCCAGCCATGAGGCAAGGTGAGAATCTTGCCTCAGGCGGAACGGAGCGGGTAGTTACCAGGGGCGGCAAATAGCCGCCTCTGGTAACTTTAAGAGCAGAATTTCCGTATTTTAAAATGGGAATTTGGCTCTTCTAGTGCAGCGATCGCAATAGAGTTCGCTGCACTAGCGATGTGGCCCCTCCTCCACCCGCTACAAGTTAAAAGCGCAGAGCTGGAGGGAGGGCAGCATCGTGGGCTGCTGCCTCATGTGGCAGCCGCCCCTGAAACGCCCCTGGATAACAGGTTCCATGCATGTACATTTACTACATTTATGCCGCAAAGAGTACTGGTAGGTATTTTACTGGAAATTGCAACTGTATTTGTCCTGCCATGTGTTCTGGGGGGAGTTATACACGGAACTGATCATAGGATACAAAGCAGGAATTTGTGCAGAAAATGTCACACAGAAATTGCCCTCCCACCTACAGCAAACTGCACAGTTTAATAATACTACAGTCCAGAAGTGTTTGAGATAAATTGGAAATGAGGGGTGTTGATATATTTTCTATATGCCATATTTATATTACCACATTTGTATGAGAACAGTCTTTCCGTTGACAGGTGAATGGCTAGTGTCAAGAGTGTAATCAAACAATATAGGATTTATATCTATCATCTAAGTCCCCCATATGCTCTGATGCCGCAATGCCAAAGGCCTAAGACAGGATAGACTATGGGTATAAGGTCATCTGTAAGACAGTGGTCAGCTTTAGGAATGATAGAAGGCCATAGTGCTAAATTGCTTACTCGATAATTCTAAAACCATGTTAATATGTCTCTTGGGGCCCAGTGTAGGGATGTTGCTCAATAACTGACTTCACCACCAGTGGTTATCTATAGCTAACAGATTTCTAGAGACCGCTGGAACCATGAAACTTATGCAATACCTTCTGTAAAATGTAATGCTAAGCAAATATTCTAGGCATAGAAGTACAAGGAGTAGTCTGTTATTATAAGATAAAATGTATATATATGTCTTTGTATCACACCCTGTATGACGTAAAAATGAGTACATAAACTTGTGTCCTGGGAGAGATAACTTTGGTGAGCCCTCGCGTACCATCAAGGAAGTCATGCTCCGTTGGTGCTGTGATGGCTTACCCAGGCAAAACCTATTGTCTATATTTGGACCCAATAAAATACCTCCTGTATTTGTAAGTGCCTTATTGGTTTTGCTTTACATACGAGGTCATAAAGGTTGAAATAAAACAACAGGGGTGGCCGTGGTGAATTATATCTGTGACTAACACATGCACAAACATGGCAGCTCCTCATTATAAATATAATGCATATATGCAGACAAAATGCACCCAATGACATATACTGCTCTTTGTGGATTGGGATTTATATCTTTTTCACGGTCCTCAGTGAGGATTTCTGTTTTTAAAATCTCTTTACATTTTTGAGCTTCTGCCCAATTTTGTGATAATTGTTGAATGGTTTGATAAATGCCCCAAATTTCAAGTTGGGGAAAAAATTTGGAACTGCATCATTTCTGGGGTAGTTTTTGGAGAAAACACAAATTTGATGAGACTGCGTAATTTCTTGCATTGTGATCCCAAATTATATCCATGTGAAAATTCACTAGTGTCATAAAATTATTTTGCACAACAATGCTTTTAGCGGAAACATTGCTACGGGGTTAGAAAGCTGGTTGGAAAACATTGAAGATGAATTTTTTGATAAAGGTGGATATATGCAGGTATCACAGCAGCTGAATAAAGCGTATCTATTTGCAGCCCAAAAGGCCTCCTTTGTACACAGTAACTGTAATACTTTTGGCTCCTAAAAATAAGGAACTACAAGAGTGCTCCCAGTACGCCCATTACATTAGGGTTGTTTTCAAACTGTGACATGTTAAACTGTCTTAAGGCTCTTACCAATGTTCCTGCAAATCCATCGTCACACGAGAGGAATGACAACCTTCTCAGAAACACTTGGTGTATTAATTATTTGGCAGTAAAGAGCAAAGGGCAAAACATGTAAGGAAACAGAATATAATAACATTGCTGGGATTCTTGGTATCTCTTGTTTTATGGCAGAGATATTCCAACACACAACTTACTTGGCAGTCAGAGGGCTCTAATGTTGGCTTGACGAATGGGTTGAAAAACATTTGGCTCGCTGCTTCTTGCAAAAAATGAATCTGATGATCAAAAAAAAGGTATAACTGTTCCTTTTATTGTTACCGAGTGCTATTAACCCATTCATTGGCAAGAAAGGAGCCAAGAACAGCTCGGAATGTTAGCTTTTGGATAAACTAGACTTCTCAGCAATCCCGGACCACAAACTCCACTGGGGGTTATACGGGTAAAGTTGGAGATAAACGTTTTTGCATCCGAATAAAAAGTAGCACATTGAACATCTCCTGAACATTGGCAGCCAAACGCTTCCTTCCTCTATAATTATTGTACTACAAAGATAAAGTGCTTATTGCAAGCGTGGGAAAACTACATTCATGATTTCAGTGTTCACTGAGTTGACAGACGTTTTGATAAAATAAAGAGTAAAGCTTCAGATTTAGTGGCGGCTTTCTTTGCAAATGCATTCCCAGACAAAAGGAAACAAGATTCAAATAAATTATACGGTGTAATTAAAATAAATTTTGCTTGATAAAATTGATAAAATAGGATTTGGAATTATTTTTTTTTGGGTGACGGGGCCCCTTTAAGTCTACTAGAAAATCATGTAAACATTAAATAAACCCAATAGGCTGGGTTTGCTTCCAATATTATGAATAATTATATCTTAGTTTGGATCAAGTACAAGCTACTGTTTTATTACAGAAAAAAGTAAATCGTTTAAAAAAATGTGATTATTTGTAAACAGTGGACTTTATGGGAGAGTTGACGCTCGCGTACATTTGAAACGAGCAAAACAAAAAAATAGAAGCCGCAGAGCATTGGTCATAGAGTTGCCCGGAGAGCAGAGTGGACTGGGGGTAGGCGACAGAGGAGGTACTTGCCTTGCTCCCCCCAGCTTTGAGCCCTAGGCACGTGCCTACTCTGCGTACCCTTTGGCCAGGCCCTGTATGTTATAATATATGTGTTGCGCAAGAACTATATATTTTTATATATATATTTATTAAGGATGCACCGAATCCAGGATTCGGTTCGGGATTCAGCCTTTTTCAGGATTCTGATTCGGCCGAATCCTTCTTCCCAGCCGAACTGAATCCAAATTCTAATTTGCATATGCAAATTAGGGGCGGGGAGGTAAATCACATGACTTTTTGTTACAAAACAAGGACGAAAAAATGTTTTCCCCCTCCCACCCCTAATTTGCATATGCAATGATTCGGTTTGGTATTCGGCTGAATCTTTTGCAAAGGATTCGGGAGTTCGTCCGAATCCAAAATAGTGGATTTGGTGCATCATTAATATTTATCTCTTTTGGTTACAAGGATGTCTCACAGCACAAATATACTTACTATTTAAACTGTGGGACTCACTGCGGCAATTATAGGATATATACCTTGCAATATTTGGTAAATTGTTAATATTGCATCACCTAAGATTGTCTCTCTAAGGACCAAATAGACCTTGAAAGTAAGACTGACGTTTTCCATTTCCTGGTTACTTAAATACACCAGTAGATACGTAAGTGTATTGAAGGAGTAACAAAAATGAAATAAGCAGCAGTAGGTTGATTACAGGAGGTTTTTGAGAGATCACAGAGCTGCACGATTCTGCCGTGCTATTACATATAATATAATTTCCAAGGCCAAAAATGGCTCTGGAGTGTGTACAAGCTTAGGAGCTGTTCCAGGTAAAAATGCTATTACTTAATGATACTGTTTCTTTTCCAGGATTTAATCTGCATTTCCATCTTTGGTTTGAATTATAAAGCTATATAGCAGTACAGTTGATCAGTGCAGGGAAGCAAAGGCTACATCTAAGAACCTCAGTAACAACATTGTCTGCATGCATGGTAATCATAATATCAATCTGTCTATACTATCTACAAAATTTCAGATGGGCATAGAAAACAAGTAAATGTGAACTAATAAGAAGTTTGCAAACCTAGTGTCTTTAGACAAGCTTCAGTTTATTTTAGTAATGTTATAATTTTTTATTGCTTCTAATGGTTTGTAATTCAAAGATTGAATAATGGATCTGGAAAGTAGGTCTGAGTGGCTAGGAGGTGGCAAAACTGGCAAGTGGCGGTTGGCAATGTACCACCTGAAGCAAGGTCCTCATCTACCCTTGGTAATGTGCCACCTGAGAGAGGTCCTCACCTATTCTTGGTAATGTGCTACCTGAAGCAATGTCCTCATCTACTCTTGGTAATGTACCACCCGAAGCAAGGTCCACATCTACCCTTAGATCTATACTTAGTAATGTGCCACCTGAAGCAAGGTCCTCACCTACTCTTGGTAATGTGCCACCTAAGGCAAGGTCCTCATCTATACTTAGTAATGTGCCATCTGAAGCAAGGTCCTCACCTACTCTTGGTAATGTTCCACCTGAAGCAAGATCCTCACCTACTCTTGGTAATGTGCCACGTGGAGCAAGGTCCTCACTTACTCTTGGTAATGTGCCACCTGAAGAAAGGTCCTCATTTGCCCTTGGTAAAGTGCCGGCTAAGTCAAGGTCCTCATCTTACATCATGGCAAGAGTTCCCCTGGCTTTACTTTAGTCAGGTGTCCCTTAGAAATATGCTTAAATTGGTTCACCAGTACACATTGCTATGTTTTAGGTTTAGAATTTGGACATTATAAAATTTAGGACTGGACTTCAAGGTTAGGAATGGATAGAAAGTTGGCTTAGTTACAGGAAGTAGTAAAATTTGTTGCTCAAGGATACATACTAGGTCCTGATCCATCTATCTATCTATCTATCTATCTATCTATCTATTTGTATGAAATTATATTATGTGTTAAAGGCAAGTCCCTTTGTAGACAGCTAAAGAACTATAAGAGAGCAAGCCAACTGCAAAAAGATTTATAGAAATTTGAGCAACAGACAGTGGTTTGCAATCTTTAATTTAATAAGAAAATAATGCACACAATTCACAGAAATCCAAAATGAAATATGGAGTGCATGGCAGTTTGTAATCAGTTACAAGAGAAGAAAGGGATCTATTAATAATCATTTCAGATGCCTCAAAAGTAAGCAAGCAGAAGGGAAGGGAAATCATTTGGTAGGCTGTATATGAAGAGGTACTGGTAACAGAGGGAGGTTATATTGCCAGTTATAGCTCACTAATGAGCTATAATGTTAATATGAGCCATAACGAGATCTAGAATATTGCCTTCAGTTTATAGGGCCAGTCTACAGAAAAATATGAATAAAACAGGAACAGAGCAGATGAAGGCAACCAGGATGATTTGTGATTTAAATAACCATAATAACCTTAACATGCACAGCTTAGAGGAGAGAGGGGACATGCTGAAACATTCGGATGTATCAAGGGAAGCATTTTCTGTCAGAAAAACATGGCTAGAACTAGGGGACATGACAAGTTGGAGGGAGGGAACCTGAAAGTTAACATAAGGAAATACTTCTTTACTATTACTTCTTTGCTAATGCCTGCCTCATAATTCTCTTAAGCAAAATTCCTTACTTGCTTCACTGAACAACTGCTATTGCCATTTTATTGCTACATCTGGCTCTACGGTATTGTTATTGGCTGCCTATGCCTCAGTTTTATACATATTCTCCCATAACAGCTATAGTGAATATATATGCAGTGTGAGGCAACATGATGGTCTGGACTCGTTTGAAGACCCAAACGCCCTTATCACATAGAAACCAAGCAACACTCATTAGTTTTGTCGATATAAGAATGAAGAAAGTTTCAGCTTTGTCAATATGAGCACATTGTCATGGCGTGTTCTTAGAGGCTCACACCCACACATTTATGTTTTACAGACTACCAATTAAATTGCCAAAAAATCTTTTATCCAGTGCCCAATGGAGCATGTGCTGTACATTGTCCAAAGACTGGCAGCAACGCCAAGTTTCAGCCCTGCAACTGCCCATATACCAGAGCTAAAACATGTCCCTATTAAATAGGTGGTCCATTTATTCGCCCATAATTGGTGATATAAAGAGGAATGATCAAGCCGAGTTCAGAAAAGACCAAATATCCTTCTTTATAAATAGAAAGAGGGAAAACAAATTTTCTGGATATTTATACAAGGAGGCAGGACGGGACTGAGAATCAAAATAGTCCCTGGCATTTCAGGTACACAGAGGCCCAATCAGCCCACATAGAGGCCCAAACAGTCCCCACCAGCCCACTAAATACTGACTTTCTATGGGACCTTATAGCAGCCCCTCTGGCATTTGCCCTAACCCACAGATTGCCAGTCCGGGCCTGCAAGGAGGAGATTCAACAAATAACAATCCCAGTCTCCCATAGGTTGCATATTATATTGACACTCACGTATTCTCAGATATACTGTTGTAAGCAATATGAGTTTTGAAAGTTCAACAAAAAAAGAGGCATTTCAGATAGCAGACCAGGGCATCTCATGCAACAATAAAGATGGGAACCCATAGCCCAGTGGTTCTCAACCTTCCTAATGCTGAGACCCCCCCAACCATAAAATATTAAAATATTTTCGTTGCCAGCCCAGAGTGGATTGTTAGGAAAGTACAGGAGACAGCGTGGCTGCATAAAGGTTTGTTTTCCGTGACACCCCAATTACCATGTTAATTTTACAAATGGGCAGGGAGAGCTGTATGGCAGTCCCTACTAAGGGGATATAGAAAGTTGTAGTGCAACTGGCTTCCCTACACAGGTCACTGAACTACAACTCCCAGCACCAACACCCAAAGAGATGAACCTGCTCCTGGAACCCCTTAAGTGACCCCTGTGAAAGGGTCAATTGACCTCCAAAGGGGTCCCGAGCCCCAGGTTGAGAACCACTGCCATAGCCTATACACCTGATTAAGCTTACTGTTTCTCCTGATGAAGGAATTATTACAGTGGCATAACTATAGAGGAAGCAAATCCTGCAGTTACAAGGGGCCAGGGGAACAGAGGAGCCTTGACTGTGGGGTTTGCTTCCTGTATAGCTAATAAAAAACCCTTGAAACATAGTAATATAAAAGAATACAGAATGGTATCAGGTCTTGTCGATAGTAAAGTTGAAATGTTACATAGTTATAGTAATAATTGGTAACAGTTTTCTTAAGATGATTTATCACATATCACATCTTGATTGGAATAAACACGAAAACTACTGTAAAGGAAATTTTAAACTCTGTTATAGAACCATGTTGTAATAGACATTATTGTAACGGTACTACACTGTATGGTATATAGGGTTGCCACCTGGCCGGTATTTTACCGGCCTGGCCGGTATTTTTGATGTTTGATCCCAATGATATTAATAGGAAAAAATTATAAATATATAGGAAGGCCGGTATTTTCTTCAGGAAAAGGTGGCAACCCTAATGGTATAATTGTTGTGAAATTTAAATAAAAACATTGAAATATAAAAAACCCTACTCCCCAGCCGTTCTCTTAGCTGTGGCGAGAAAAGGGGATACATGATTTTTATGATGTTGTTTTTATTTCTCAATTACACTGCAAATAATTCACTCTACAATAAAAAATTAAATTCTTGAACCAGCAAGTGTTTTGTTTCTTAGTTACATTTTGCCTGGTTATATGCTTTCAGAACGAGCCAGCACTTTAGGATGGAACTGCTTTCCTGAATGGAACGCAGTGGGAGCTGGATTTTACTACTGAGTGCTGTTAGATTTACCAGGCAGCTTTTATCTTGTGTTAGGGAGCTGTTATCTGGTTACCTTCCCATTGTTCTGTTGTTAGGCTGCTGGGGGGGAAGGGAGGGAGTGATATCACTCCAACTTGCAGTACAGCAGTAAAGATTCATTGAAGTTTATCAGAGCACAAGTCACATGACTGGGGGTAGCTGGGTAATTGACAGTATGCCTAGTAAGATTTGCAAGATGTAAGATTTCAAAAATAAATATAAAAAAATCTGTTTGCCCTTTTGAGAAATTGATTTCAGTGCAGAATTCTACTGGAGCAGCACTATTAACTGATGCATTTTGAAAATAAATGTTTTCCCATGACAGTATCCCCTTAAATTACAGATTAAGAGATATGCCCCTAGTTGTTTGTGTGACTGTATATACTTCCAACAACCCCTCTGATAGAAGTACAGACAGTTTCACACATTAGGCCCATATAGGTATGGGGCCAGTTATCCAGAATGCTCTGGATTTGGGATTTTCCAGATAAGGGGTCGTTCCATAATTTGGATCACCAAACATTGTCCGTTAAAAAATTATTTAAACATTAAATAAACCCAATAGGATTGGTTTGCTTCTGGTAACAACTAATTGTATTTTAGTTTGGATCAAGTACAAGCACCTACTTTATTATTACATAGAAAAAGGAAATCATTTTTATAAAACTGACTAATTTGATTAAAATTGGGTCTCTTGGAGATGGTTTTCCCGTAATTTGGAGGATGTGTTCTATACAAGGAGCAGTATTTATCAGCTACAAGCATCACAACTGGATATAAAAGGCACAGTTATTTGTCAGCAACAGGGTTAAAACCACTACATTACCTCCACTCCCATCTAAAATGGATTAAGAAATTATAATTTATCCAACAAGGGGGTATTAGGTTTTATCTGCTATCCTTTTTTTACCTTTTTCATTGCTTCCCGGCCCATACGGAATCCATTTAATGCAAACTGTTTTCTCAGCATTTCTGCACTAGGCATCACAGACATACAGGCACGGATATCTTTCTGCTAATAATTACAAAACTGGCAACTCATTTTACTGTTTTACAAAGAGTGAAGGTTGTTTTTGCCTGTAGTGCTTATTTCTTACCAGGCAGGTGTGCCGCAATAATTCCTAATTTTTGGAACTATCAGATTTTTGGTGATTTATGGCTGGGAATAGGTTTAGGAGGCAATCGAAAGGAACGGGAGAAAGAGGAAAATCAAAAACAGAAGTCAACGAGGCCAAGTAATATAAAGGATGAATAAAAGCTATAGAGAGAAATGCCTTGTGGTAGTATTCAGTATGCAGGAGCCGGCTTGGGTATGCTTCATATACAAAGATCTAAGACAATAGTGTATCATCTGATTGTCCTTCTTTTGTGAACAAAACCTTCCAGCATTTACAGCCAACAAAAATATTGCAATTTACAGGGTTGGACAAGAGCATTGGGGGCCCACCAGAGCTGTGACACTAAGGGCAGTCACCGGATCCCCCCATCTGACTTCCAAACTTCCCCACCCTGCCGTGCACATGCTCACACCGCGTCAAATCTTTACAATGGGAGGTGGCTGATCAGGGGGCCCACCGGATTTTATCCCAGTGCCCCGCAGGCCCAGTCTGACCCTGTCAATATACAAGTAATCTCCAACATTGTCTTGATGACTGCTTCTTCTCCTACCATATGCTCATACTGCAGCTGGGCAGCAAACAACAACCTTTTATGGAATTGAAAGCTCCAATGAGCAGGGCTTTGCTCCATTATTTACCAGTAATTTGTACTGTAATGCATCTATTGCACAGTGCTGCAGAATATGTTGGTGCTGAATAAAGACTTGTTAATAATAATATTCCAGCATAAGTTCGGTCACCCAAATGCACAGCATGTGATCAGTCTTAGTCTAGGCCACCAACTAGACAAGGACTAGAAATCAGCATGAGGGTTGTTACATACAGGCAGATTTGGGGAGATTTAGTCGCTTGCCGATTAATTGCCTCTTCTGCGAGGCGATAATCTCCCCGAACTGCCTGCTTCCTGCCTGCATGAATGAATGAAAAAACGTCAGCGCCAATGCACTTGCGGCGATTCGATTTCCGGATTCAAAAAGGAGCAGGCAATTCTGGGAGATTGTCACCTCGCAGAAGAGGTGATAAACCGCCAAGTGACTAAATCTTCCTGTCTGCCCCAACCCTAAATAGTGAAATGTATAAAATATCGTGTTGGCTGACCTTCAACAATTTGAAAGCAAATGTACCATCTTTTTGAAAGTTGGCTACAAAATCGCAGCTTTCGGCTTATACTTTGAGGTTGATATAAAAAAAAAATACCGATTGTAATGTCATTTGTGAGTTTATGTAGAAGCCCCTGTGTGATATCATAGGTCAAACATCTGTAAAGGTGACACCATTGGTGATCAACCACTATGGCATTAGACTGCTAACTGTCATTATACAAAGAATTGTGTTTCCCAACCAACCCCATTGTTGTATATATTTATTGGGTGTAGAATAATATTTCTCATGAAACCAATATTTTCATCCTGTAAAACACATTCAGCAAACAATTCTTAACTGATGCCTTAATACTTTTAACGCACAGAGCTATTTTTTTAAAGCTTGGTAATGCTAACATAACTGAGCCACATGTTCCCAAAACCAGTGTGACCCTTTTTCTGCAAGGTATTGGAGTTGTTTAAGAAAGAGGACTATACCAGAGGATAGTGGTATATATTTGAGGATCAAACTTATAGGGCTCGTAACTGGTGGCCATGGTAAGTGATGATGCCTCATTTAAGGTAGATCAGAAATGCTTTTTCTGACCCCAGGATCATAAGGAAGGGGAAACAAGCATAGCCTAAAAGTTCCTAGTACGTGCTTGAGTTTCAGTCTGTAATCATTTATGTATATTTAGGCATTTTATGTGACCTGGATACTTTATATAAGACACATTCAATCTAAATAAAATATTAAAACAAAATGAGATTAAATTCAACCTATATGTGCCACCTGCAGGTGCAAAGACTCATGGTATTTGTTAGAAGTGAAATCAGTAAGGTGGCAGCAGGCATTAATCTTATTTTCCTGAGTGCCAGACAGCCAGGAAATCTGTGTGGTGGGAGAAAAACATGCCAGGAAAGAACCGTGGGGCATTTGTGGACTCCATTTTGTATTAGTCATTCAACAAAGATTCTCTGTGTTTATGCAATAGATTCTGTTCTTGCTAAAGGCGCTGCTGCTGGGTCTAGGTCGTAATGAAATGTCTGCATACATAAGCAATTTTCATATATGACGTAATAATATTAATCCCAGAGGTAATTAGTCATTGCATATTCAGCCCATCTCATGCACGTTGCTGATATTTACCTTACATTGGTTTATCCAAATACTCGCTCAATAGGAGATCAGTTGGATATGTTGGCTTATTTGTTGTTATTCAGTTTTCTTCCCCAGTGTGGTCCCTAAAGACCAATGCCTAATTATTTCTTAAATGAGATGTTTAGCTGCCATCAACTTTGGCTTGTAGGTCATCCAACACATTTATGGTCCTTAAGGAGGAGGGCTCTTCCTGCCATCTGGGTTGAGTTTGTTTTCATTTACGTTCCATTAACTGAGCCAACTTAGGCTACCTGTGTTAGGCAATTTCAACTGATTCCATGATAATTTGGTAATCAATACAAAATGTCAACATTTTAAGGTTGAAATAACCACCTTCAACTACTAAGCAGCATCCTAACAAAACAATTTGTCAATGGTGTCAACATAAGAAACCAAATACTTTCTTTGATTTCTAATAAATATTAGTCTATATTCACTGCCCCCCCCCCCCCACACACACACAAAATATATTTTATGTATTGGGTGCTATCTGATGAAAAAAATGTTTTATAGGTATGGGACCTGTTATCCAGGATGCTCAGTACTTGAGGTTTTCCAGATAATGGAATTTGGTAATTTGGATCTTCATACCTTAAGTCTACTAGAAAATCATGTAAACATTAAATAAACGCAATAGGCTGGTTTTGCTTCCAATAAGGGTTAATAATATCTTAGTTTGCATCAAGTACAAGGTACTGTTTCATTATTACAGAGGAAAGGGAAATCTTTTTTAAAAATCTGGAATAAAATGGAGCCTATGGGAGATGGATTTTCTATAATTCAGAGTAGTCTGAATATCCACATATACCAATGCTATTCCAACTAGAGGTTACAAACAAAAATAACATTTAGATATTAGCATTATGGAACATAAGTGATAGATTTTGTCATGGTCTCAAGGCAAGTGGCAAATCTGGTACATCTCCCTGGCCTGGAGTTCGTCATTGTAAAACCAATGGCTGGAGAGCCCTAACCAGTCTTCCTCGTTGAAGTCAGGATAAAACCATTAACATGTTACCTTTTCATAAATATCTCACAAATCTCATCAGCTCGCTCTTTGAACCTTGTAACGTAATTTAACCGAGTTGGCTTAGCACGGCATTGCAGGTCTCACCGGGAGCAGAAACTTTCAGTAAAATAACCATCAAATTATTTTATACCGACACACGATACAGGAAGTGATACGATTGTCATGGAGGAGACCGGCCATCGTTTACTGCTAAAGAAGTATTTAATCTTTATAACATCTGTTGAAGTTCAGTAGGAAAGGCTCTGAAACACGACGGTTCCACATCTGAGAAACAGACAAGGTCTGCTCCTCAGGAACAATTGCTTACACAGTTACCAGGCTGAGGTTCCTGTCACTTCTCTCACTCAGTACCATTTGTGTGCGTGTGCTTTCAAGTCAGGCAACAGCGCCAATTCCATTTAATGTCATGTACGCTTTTATTGTGATCTTGATTACTTCTATTTACCAGCCGCACTGCCCTTATGATCAATGTGGTTTAAATCACAATGTGACATAAACCAGACCACGAAATTTCACAGAAAATCAGTAAACTGATTTTTTTTCCCTAAGAGCTTTGATTTTTTTTTTCACAGCTTTGATCCAAGTATCGTCAACAGAGCTGTGTTTCAGATGCTTAGATTTAAGTACAACTAGGCACTTTTCATTTTTCATACAATAAAGCCAAAGAAATACACAATAACCATAACAAGGTGTCCTTGTCCAAATGCTTGTTTGAAGTAGGAATCGATAGGAAGTAACACAATCTGTCCCCTCACTTTCTTGCACAGAGATGGAAATATTAAACGTCAGTAATCTAAGCAAATCTCTTCCATTTGTGGCTTTGGCCAACCCAACAATTCAACTGTCTCATCCTTACCCAAAGAAGTTAAAGGATTTAAAAAATAAATATATGAAGTTTAGAAACAAAATAGAAGGGAAAACCATGCACTTCAACTTGTATGGAATTCATTATATGAATATTAGCATGAATTATTGTTGTTTACCCCCAAAACGCTGTACAGTAAAAAAAAAAAAACCTGCAAAAAATGTTATCTTGCCTTTGTGTGTATTTGAGGAGTTCCATGGCTTTGTGCAAATAGACTGAGCAAACTGTGGTGTTTTACAAGAGAACCAACAATATTCCAAATAGTGAAGCAGACTTTCAGGTCCCATAATCCTCTGGCACATACCTGCATATAAGCTTTAGACATGGGGTCTTAACCAACCTTCTCACGGTGACACAATCCAGAGTAATATTCACCAAGCTGCATACAGAATTACAGGTGTGGGATTTCTAATTAAGGTTTGGCATAGAAACAGAACCTACTGCTTCACTGGCAGTCAAACCAGATGATATTTTTAATAATGTTAATTAATCTGTCCCATAACGACAGAAATAATTAGCAGGTTAGGAGGAAGGGAACACCTAACTTCAGCTGGAAAATCACAAAAAGTATGCTACACCAGAGGATGATGGGAATCATATAAAAAGTTTGAGGGCTGTGTTTGGACCTCCATGAAAGAATGTTTAAGAAAGAATATAGAAAGAAAGATGGAACATGTTAACTTACTGATAAATATCTTTTCTTAGGACGCTTCTGCTTAGAGGGTTGTCAGCCTGTGGAGCCATTGAGACAGAGCCAATCTTCACAACCAAGGTATCTTCATTTATGATCTGGTTTCCTGAAGGAATACACAAGAAAATTAGAAACATATTGTTTTCCAAGTTATGAGAAGAAAAGTAAAGTATATTATTAGATTTGGTGTCCATCCTAAGTACAAATATTCTCCTTTAATCAAAAACTCCACAGACTCCACAGGTAAATGATCAGCTTTGCACCAGATGAATAGTTCTTGTGCCAGCTTTGCTTTGAGTGATAATTTGGAACTAGTGGTTAGTGTTCCAAGTCAGGGTATGCAATTTTTAAAAAGGTGTCCAGTTACTTTAGGTAGTATACTGGGTCATGTAATAAAAGGCATAACACTTGACAATGTCTAGTGACCCAGAAAAATTAGAAGCTTGCTTTTAATCAGCCACAGTAAATATCACCTTCTGGTTGCCAAGGGTTACTAGACCTGCCAATTTTACCGCTAAATAATAATTTTGGCTAAACATTGCCGTTTGTTTTAAGGTATAATGAGAATGCCTAAGCGGAGACAAACATATGATCAAAGTAAAGGTGTTTGAGGTTAGCAATTATAATCACAGTGGGGTGACCAATAAAGTTAATAATAATAAAAATAAAAAGTGAAATGGATATGGTTAAGCACAACTGTCACTGTTTTGCAGGATATAACATAGGGAAAAAGAGTTGTCAGAAATAATTGATGCTATTCTCTACAAACATAAGCTTTTGTCTTACAGGGATAAGTTAGAGAATGTTTTTTGGTTACATTTAAAGTATTTGCAGACAGCGATGAATCATTGTGAAATATTTCCGACTGGGGCAATTTAGTGGATCTATTTGACTATCGTCAAGGTTGCAAAGAATTGCTAACAGATACTTTGAGAAGAACAGTAGCCTGCAGTACGTTTTCACTGTAGCTATAGCAGTACTACAATTCTTATCATAAAATAGTGCTAAAGTATAGATTTATGTGCAGGAAATTATTACAACGCATACGAATCAGTGGTATAACAGTCACCCTTCTATAGTGAGCAAAATGATGAATGTCCTACAATGGCCCAGTGAAAGCCCTGATTTCAGTCTAATTAGAATTTCTGGAACTAAGTAAGGTAAATAAGTATCATGTGATTAACCTGAACAAGCTGGAGGTAATTTGCCTGGAATATGGGCACAAAATGACTCCTGAACAATGGCAATGTAATAAAAACTGCAAGATATGCTTCCAGTCTAGAAGCCAATAGCAACCAATCAGAAGGTAGCATTTTCTGGTCAGCTGCTTAAAACCAAAAATCTGATTGGTTGCTACAGGTTACTGGACCTAGGCAAATGCTTCCCTTTTATTACATTGCCTTATTACAGCTGATATTGCAGCAAAAGTATGACTGTATGATATACAAATAGAATATTTCAGGGTTCTTGATATGCCTCTAGCCTAGCTAAAAAAGCACATCAGACCACATCATCATTCGACTGCATCAGACCACATCATTCAGTTGCTGTTTCCCAAGGGGTCTCTTACTGAGGAATATAGGTCATATATGAACAGATATCTACAGTACATCAGCTGGATTTACAAACCGTGCCTGCTAAATTATATTTATGAATGCAAGAGCATAGAGGGCTCATCAGGTGTCTGATTGGACGGCTCTGTGGTGTCTGATTCAGTATGTTTGAGCAAAACAATTGATCTTTTCCAAGATTAAAGAGGGTTGATCCTATTACTTACAATTTTCCTACTTTGAAAAAAAAGAATATTTATGAAACTACCAAAAAATCTTAGACATACCTCCGGAAATGAACTGTTTTTCCTCAGCTTTAGGAAAGAAGACTCTGATGACACCTGTATTGATGTAGATTAGAGGCAAGTTCCGAGAGGTCAGGGCATGGGATCGCATAGGTTGCCCAGGTGTCTTCCTCTTCTCCTTCTGTTTGGGAGGACATCTAACCTCAAAAATACTGGAGATTGCATTCAGCAATGGGAAGAAGAGGACAATGTCAAAGGCCTGTGATGAAACAAGGATCTCGTGAAGGAAGTGAGGCGATGCATCCGCTGGACCTTCAGAAAATTTCTGAAAGCTCCGTGGACTCCGTTCATTCCTGGAGGTCAACTTATGGCGGACATTTCTGGTGACAGCTTTGGTGTAAGTGAGAGACAGAAATCCATGCTGTTGGTGAGAGCTCTCTAAAAGCTTGGCTGTCGTCTGTATCAAAAGCAAATGACAATTTAGCCTCTTCTAAGTTTTCAAGGTAAAAATCAAGATTCCTAAGTAAATTGCCATGAAATGTAAAAGAAACATTTGGAAACTTGTATTTTGGGATGCTTCTGCACCAATAACTTATATACTTGTATGTCATTTCTAAAGGCCCCAGTCATTCTTGGTATAGCTTTAATTAATGTAATTTAATTAATTTAATTAAGTTAGATTAGAGGTTGTCATCTAGTCATTTCTGATCTCAGTTAAAGGGCCTCCCCTCAGGGTCTGTTTGATTCATGCAACTTTTGTGGCAGAAAATATCCAGGAGTGAGGAATAGTCAATGACTTATACATTCATATTTACAAATGTCTAGGCATGGTATATCCTTTACATGAAGGGGTAAGATATGATACCATCTAGTGATAATAATAATAACAAAATACTAATAAAAAGGTACTTTGCCATAATTCAGTCCCCCCCCCTGATCCTTGAGAACTAAAACTGGGTAAAGGATCCCAAGTCTTGTGAGAATGTAAACTACAGAAACTAGGGATACAACGAATCCAAGATTTGGTTCGGTATTCAGCCAGGATTCGTCCATTATTAGCAGGATTCAGATTTGACTGAATCCTTGTGCCTGGCCGAAACCGAATACGAATCCTTAAAATCATGTGACTTTTCATCACAAAACAAGGAAGTAAAAAAATTTTTAGCCATGCACAAAGTGTCTTTTGCCCTTCCTCTCACTAATTTGCATATGCAAATTAGGGGTTGGATTCAGTTTGGTATTCGGATTCATTGCATCATGGCATGGGAGGACAAAGAAGCAGATTAAAATGTCCTTTTCAGTGCAAAATGTATGTGACATTCTGCTTCTCACAGAACTTTATTCTAAATGCTGGATATCTTCAGAGTAGTGTAATGTAGTTAGTATTCTCTGCAGAGTGGCATACATGCCTGGCACAACCATATGTTGAAATGCTTGGAGCATTGGTCATGAAATGCCATATCTTTAATCTACGTGTAAAAAAAATATATTTTTTTTATTCATCTATTTTAGAGATGAAAATTGATTGAGAAGTAGATCCTTAATATGCCAGCATAGAGTGGTATGGTATAAATATTGAATAGTCTGTTGTTTTTATGTATATAAAGAAACGTTTTAATTGAGAGTGTATAGCTTTATGAAGTGTAAGAGGATGTACACACAATTATCTATAAAGCTGTGTCATTTTGTATGTCTTGAGGAAGTGACCCAAGTGGTTACTAAACGCCTTGGCAGTTTTGTAAATGTAGAATACTATGAGCTTTTAATTGGATGAAATAAAGAAATGATCTTTTAAACCAATTTTGTGAGATCCTGGGCAGAGAGTACTGGATATGTGCTAAACGCAGTTTTTGCTGAGTGGGAGTGTCTGGTAGGGTTGGCACCTAAAAATGTTGTTTGATGCCAATGTTATTTATAGGCAAAAGACCGTAAAAACACAGGAAGGCCGGTATTTTTTTTCCAGAAAAGGTGGCAACCCTAGTGTCAGGGAACCTGCAAAGGATCTCTGGGAAGTGAGGCAGTGAGCTCCTCGACTCGTGTATGAGTGAATATTTTTTATTGATTTTACCTTTTGACTTAAAGGAAAACTATACCCCCCGAACAATGTAGGTCTCTATAAACAAATATTGCATAAAACAACTCATATGTAAAACCTTGATTCATGTAAATAAACCATTTTCATAATAATACACTCTTTTGGTAGCATGTGCCATTGGCTCATCCTAAATAGAAAATAGCCATTTTAAAAAATAAGGACAGCCTCCTGGGATCCTAGGATCCAACGGTGCACACAAACATACCAAACAAACTATAAAGTTAGGTCACACGAGCCAATTAACAGACAGAGTTTTGTCTTTTGCTTCAACACTTCTTCCTGTTACAGTTAGAGTTGAAATATTTCTGGTCAGGTGATCTCTGAGGCAGCACACAGACCATCATGAAATGGTGGTTCATGGCAATAGATGTAAAAGGGCAATATTTACTTAAATATATATACCAGGTAGGTAAGATTCTTTAATATGTCACATAATTTGATATAAGCTATCTGTTGCTCAAATATTCATTTTCGGGGTATAGTTTTGCTTTAAGTTCAATAGTGGCTGGGTTGGTACATGTGTTATTGGGCAGGCCATCTGTCACTGGGCATAGGGCTTCCTTTTTTTAACACGCCTGTGTCAAGATACTATTAGTTATATATCCTTAGCTAATATCAGTAAATAGGGAGTTTTACAGTTATTCATAGTTTGGAATGTATACAATGCAGAAGCATCCCAAAATCAGATGGTTGCCATCTCACTTTACATTGCACAGTAATTAAAATGATATAAATGCAAATATTGTCTGTAATGTGCTGTTAAGCAGGAACATTCATTTCAACCTCAATTCACTAAAACAGGCAAAGCTGAAACTGCCGCTTTATTGAATAAACCTATTAATAAATTGATAGCATCTAACATATGGCTGGAACAGAGAGGTTTCAAATGGTTGGCTTGAGAAATTAAAGTTGTAATGATACAACGGGTGGTGGTGTGTTTCCGTCTGTCTGTCCATAGTGCTGTAATGGGGCAGCGAATGCAGAATTATCTCTGTAAAGCACTGAAGTACATACCGTCATATTTAAAGCAGAATAATAAGGGCACTCTAGTCTACAAGCAACGATTTTGGGGTTTCATGGTAGTGATACAACTTATAGGACATGTTATCCAGAATGCTCAGGGACATAGGGTTTTCTGGATAAGAGGTCTTTCCATCATTTCAATAACCATAGTCTACTAAAAATAATTTGAACATTAAATAAACCGGTTATGGGACCTGTAATCCAGGATGCTCAGGACCTGAGGTTTTCCAGATAACGAATCTTTCAGTAATTTGAATCTCCATACCTTAAAGGGAAACTGTCATGGGAAAATATGTTTTTTCAAAACACATCAGTTAATAGTGCTGCTCCAGTAGACTTCTGCACTGAAATCAATTTCTCAAAAGAGCTAAGAGATATTTTTATATTCAGTTTTGAAATCTGACATGGGGCTAGCCATTTTGTCAATTTCCCAGCTGCCCCGGTCATGTGACTTGTGCCAGCACTTTAGGAGAGAACTGCTTTCTGGCAGGCAGGCATTCTCAATATAACTTAATAGTATGTCAGATTTCAAAATTAAATATAAAAAAATCTGTTTGCTCTTTAGAGAAATGGATTTCAATGCAGAATTCTTCTGGAACAGCAATATTAACTGATACATTTTGAAAAAAACATTTTTTGTCCATGATCGTATCCCTTTAAGTCTACTAGAAAATCATGAAAACATTAAATAAACCCAACAGGCTGGTTTGTCAGGATTCATTATATCTTAGCTGGAATCAAGTACAAGGTACATTAAATAAACCTGTTATGGAACCTGTTATTCAGAATGCTCAGGATCTGAGATTTTCCAGATAATGGATATTTCGGTAATTTGAATCTTCATACCTTAAATCTACTGGAAAATCATGTAAACATTAAATAAGCCCAACAGGCTGATTTGTCCCCAATAAGGATTCATTATATCTTAGATGGGATCAAATACAAGCTACTGTTTTATTAATACAGAGGAAAAGCAAATGATTTTCAAAAATGTTATTTGCTTAATGTGTGGTCTACAGGAGACGGTCTTTCCATAATTCAATGTTTTCTGGATAATGGGTTTCCAGATATTGGATCCCATACCTGTACTATCAGAAAAAGTAGAAGCAACATGTTTTTTGTATTATTGTCCTTTTGAGAAAAAAAAAATAGAATCCCTATTTTTGGCAATTGATTACATAGAAGAAGGGATCATTGCTTTCATGGTTCTGTTCCCAGCACTACATTAAACACAACAATACAGTTACCACAGACCCGAGTATGAGCCTCCCCAGTACTTAGGCTGACGTGCTTCAGTACAGAACTTGATTCCAGTCTGGCAAGGTCATTGGACACATTTCATGCATCAGCCATTCAAAGGTTTTAGTTAAATGGGTCCCATCTGAATATTCCCTCTTTACAGCACTAGAGTATACATTGCCTTGAAATATATACGTTATTCAGATAAAACATTCATGTATGAGGGAATGGCACCATACTGGTAAATGTATATTATTTGATTTCATTCATGCCTGAAATAACTTCTTTTAACAATATCCCTTAAACTCACAGGGGTGTATTCATTTCTATGAACGCCATTATACATACATACAAGTTAAATGAATAAATAGAGCAAAGACAATAATAGAAAGATGCTGAAAGAGCCGATTCCACCAGAGAACATCATCTAGGAGCCGGCCTTAGCCGTAACTAAGCACTTATTATCATGATTAGAAAATACGGGGAATGAAAACGATCTACGATTGGGATTTTATTTATACTGTGCAGAGAACAAATCACTCAGGAGTCTCTAGAAACATGACAAGATCCTTCATTCACTGAATAAACACTGAATAGGCTATATTTCATTGTACAAAAGTTATCAAAAATGCTTGGGAACCAGGGTTTTCCAGAATAAGTGATCTTTCCGTAATTTGGATCTTCATAACTTTAGGGGAAGATTTATCACAGGTCTAATTTCAAGGGTTAAAAAACCTCAAATTCGACCCTCGAAATTTTCCCGAAGTAAAATCTGACGAAATCGAATCCGTAGGATTTTACTGCAATTCGATATATTGAACGATCAATAGCGATCATCCGATTTCAGGAAAAAATCAGACTAAATATCCAATTTCACAAAAAAATTGTACAAAATCATCTGATTTCACGAAAAAATCGTACAAATCGTAGTCGGAGTCGTATGATTTTTTTGAGAAATCGGATGATTTCTATTCAATAAAAAGGCAAATATAGCAACTCAGTAGGTTTAATCTGGCGAAGTAGGCAATCAAAATTTTTAAAGGGCAAGTACTTCGACCATCGTATGGTCGAATGATTTTCTTATTCGAATTGTTCCATTTATTCGAATCATTCGATTAGATCAAGTTATTCATTCGAATTATTCGATTCGAACGAATTTAGCAAATTTGATGGTCGAAGTAGCCCAAAAAAAATTTGAAAATAGAAGTTTTTGCATTCGAATCCTTCACCCGAGCTTAGTAAATCTGCACCTAAGTCTACTAGAGAATCATGTAAACATTTAATAAACTCAATAGGCTGGTTTTGCTTCCAATAAAGATTAATTATATCTTAGTTTGAATCAAGTACAAGGTACTTTTTAATTATTACAGAGAAAAAGGAAATAATTTTTTTAAATGTTAATTATTTGGATAGAATGGAGTCTATGGGAGACAGCCTTTCCGTAATTTGAATTTTATAACATTATGAATAACGGGTTTCCAGATGATGGATCCCATACCAGTTTTTTTCCCTGTTAAAGGGAATCTAAACCCAAATATTGAATTGATGTAAACTTTCTTGGAGCCAGTGACGGAACTACCGGGGGAGCAGGGGCTGCAATTGTACCAGGGTTCGCACCCCCTGTGAGAACACTGCCAATCAGCGCACTACAGAAAACCCAGAAAAACTGCTTCTGGTGGGGGTGGGTGGGCCCTACTGCGCGGTCTGCACATGGGCCTACCTACCAATAGTTCCGTTACTTCTTGGAGCTCCTCTAAGCACTTTAGAAATTTTAGTTGTTTCTGAATATTAGCAGTTTTAGCCAGTTTTTTTATTTTTTGTGAAAAAGTTATTTTTGAAAGTCACCTAAAATGATTATGTACTCTCCGAATGGTCTGTTAACAACAGTGGCCTAACATTGTGACCCTGGAAAAGCTGTTGAGATATAAAACATAGTGATCACACATGATTGCGATGTTATAATGGAGGTCAGAGGAATGAGCTAACCAAACCAAGACATAGAGGAAAGCCAATCCCCCCTATTAAACAAGGTGGGGGGGACTGGTATTTTTCCAATTAGCAGTGTTGTGATATTACACTAGCAACATTAGACAGAAGCCTGTGATAAAATCACAACTGTTGCACCATAAGGTTTTTACAGAATAAAATGACTTTAAGCAATAGCTGAAGGATCTAACATGTTTATGGAGACTCCATAATCAAAGTTACAAAATGATTTCTTACAGACGGAAAGAATCCAGAGAAATTACTGAAGGGGTCCTGCTTGCTGACGGGTCGAACCAATGTGGTGCGTCTGTTCAGCTTGTCAGTACATGATAGGAAGACACCTCCATATTGCCCCAAACACCAACAGTCTTCAGAATAGCTTTAAGCGTTTGATAGAATAAAGAGATAGAGAAAAATAAACATTGCAGTAACTGCACAATAAACACGGATGATTAGCTGACACTTGCTGGGCTGCAGTACTCTGTCATCTCGATGCAGAAACAAACTAATGCAACATGATGGACTAATTAAAGGGGTTCTGGGAATGATGTAAATGGGAAAAACCTTCATATATCTTATAGCATTGCCTTCAGCATCCTAACATACAATTTCATAAGTAGAGTTTTCCCATCTTTAATCATTACCAGCATAATGCTGAAACTAGCTCAGGTAATAAACCAGTAGAATGTTACACTACTACAGTGGACAACCTCCTAGGTCCCACCAGAGAACTTCATATTGAGAGCAGGCTATCAATATAATAAGATGTAAACAGGGATACAGATGTCCTACAGAACTTTGCTGGAAATGGTGATTTTGGAATTGTCCTTGGCCCACCAGGAGATCCTATGGCATTTTGGAAGGCCTATCTGACCATGTCAAATAGAATTCTATTAGCTCAGCCAATAGAGTTTTCAAACAGGTTACTCTGCTGCCATTAGTTGAAAGGAACTTAAATATTTCTTCCAACCAAGAGAACCTCAGGGATGAAATGTATGATAATTACTTAGCAATCCAGCAAGTGGCTAACACCATTCAGTAAAGTGGGAATAACAGGAAGAGTTGATTCTATAGATTTAGCTTGAGGTCAAGAGTAAAATGATGACAGGAAAATGCATGTCAACTTGGGACCAATGTGTACATGTAACGTGTGTACATAGGTTGTAGGCTGTGAGAAAATATAACAAATTGAAGTATCGGCTCTGCTGACATCATTTTGGTGTGACCATCATTAGTTAGAAGGATAATCACATAGATCAGATTGTAGAAGAGGGCTTGGATTCAATTGGTTGCAATGGCCTCACCACATTTTTCTCCTTGCACTGTAGCACTATCCCTTGAAAATCGCCTGAGTGCCAGCCATCACCTGGCCTGGAAAAAAACAGTGTTATCCTTATCTGATGTGTGCAGCACATAGAAATTAAGAGTCTCTAGATACCACTCTAGAATTAAAGGGCAATGCTCCAATCTCCATCATAGGTTTTCCAGTAGTATCACATGTTCTCTGATGACGATTACAGGATTTAATTGTCTCTTCTGAATGAATACATACTGCAGACTCAACTAGCCATGGGGAATTAGGAACACATTAACAGGAAGGATGGACATACATTGTTTACTAAATGACTTACATCTTGAACATCCAGATAATAGGAAACAGAGACAATACTATCATTTCATTAGCAAGTGGTTAATCTTTCTGTTGGGCAAAAAGCAAATGGGTGATATTCAAACACATTGTAATAGTTCAGTACTGAGAATGCTGGAATTAAGCCCCATTTTCGATCATTAAAGAGACTGTTATTCATTCTTAAAGGAACAGTAAAATCAATAAAAATACAATGCAGTGTTGTACTGCACTGGTAAATCAGTTGGGTTTGCTTCAGAAACACTACTATTGTTTACATAAATAAGCTGCTGTATAGCAATGGGGGCAGTCATTCCAAGGAGAAAGGCTCAGGTTACACAGCAGATAAGCTCTGTAGGACATAATGGTGTTATGTGTGATCCACTATTTTAAGCTGTGCCATATAGCCTTTTTTCAATCTCTGCAATTGCTACACAGCAGCTTGGTTAAATGAACTATAGTAGAGTTTCTGAAACAAACACAGCAGTTTTACCAGTGCAGGGCATACAATTTTATTTACTTTAATTTTTTTTCCTTTAAAGGGATAGTGAACATTAAAATAAAATCACAGAGGGCCATTACCAACACTAGGCATCATTTGTAGAACATATAGATATAATTATGTGTTTGTAATGCCCTTTTATAGTGTGGCAATGCAAAATATCAGAAGGCCTTGCATATTAATTTTAAGATACCTAATATTTCTAATGACCCTTTCATTGGCTGCACATGGGGCTACTTTCTTGACAATTGTGTGTGTATTACTTGCCCTTAAAAACTCAAATCAGCATATTGGCAGACAATGATTTGTTCAGAGAGTATTGTCTAAAAAGTGCTATATTATAATAACTGTATCTTGACAGTCAGGGTCATAACTTGGCGGGCCACAAGGATAAAGCCAAATAAGCCGATGCTACATAAGAGTGCATGTCTGAAAGCCCCAGATGGAAAGAGAATGCAGGAGAGCATTCCAGCAATTATTTCATGCTTTCACAGAAAAGTGATACTTGCACGTATCATATTTTAAGTCTTCTGTGAATCACACATATGGCCACAGAAATGGCACATTTTATTATTGGACTTAAGCTGATGTTCAACAATGAATATAGCTTTGCGATGATGTTATCAGGAACCTAGACTGTAAAAAACACGACTTTGTAGTTCTGTGCCATGACAAAAAGAGGCCTACTATTCCTCATCATTGACTAGCAGTGATCTAACAAGTGCAACCTGGTTATAGCAAGAACAATTGATGCATACATGGAATAATTAAATGTAAATACAAAGTGGCACTTCCCAATGCGTTAAGAGGGTGGTTCACTTTTAAAGGGCAAGGAAAGGCAAAGAAATAAAATCCCATTTTACTTTCTTTAATGAAAAATAAATCTATCTCCAATATACTTTAATTAAAAAATGTTTACTGTTTTTAGAAGAAACCTGACTGTATGCAGTGAAATTCTCCCTTCATTTAGAGCTTTGGATAGGAATTGTCAGACGGTCCCTAACTTCTGGCAGGGAAACAATCATACTTATGAACAGCAGGGGAAGCCCCAGCCTTACTTACCACCCATGCAGAACTCAAGCAGCTTTGTTTTTTTTTATCATTTATGACGATCCCTAAGAAGCCCAGATCACACTCAGCATGTGTATGTAGTCTAGTTTTGCAAAGATGTATAACAAAGTTACAAGATGGCAGCCCCCTGTGGCCAACTTTGAAAGCATAAATCATTTGTTTGATTAGGCTTGTGGTGCAGTAAGTTCATGTTTAGTATATAAAAAATACAGCATTTACAGCCTTATTCTATTTTACACTTTCCTTGCCCTTTAAAGTAACTTATAGAATGGCCACTTCTAAGAAATCTCTCAATCGTTTTTCATTATTAATTTTTTAATAGTTTTTGAATTATTTGCCTTCTTCTTCTGACACACTCCAGCTTTCAAATGGGGGTCACTGACCATATCTAAAAAAACAAATGCTTTGCAAAGCTGCAAATGCATTGTTAGTCCCGCTTATTTATTACCCATGTTTTTATTCAGGCCCTCTCCTATTCCAATCTCTTATTCAAATCAATTCATGGTAGCTTGGGTAAATTGAATGGTAGCAACCAGATTAGCAAACTGCTGAATAAAAGGCTAAATAACTCAAAAACCACAAATAATAAAATCTGAAAACCAGTTGAAAAATTGTCTCAGAATATTACTCTTTTATAGGCTACATATGCAAAGGCAGATATCTGGCACAGCCTGCGGTGGCACAAGAATACTGGTGACCCCTACATATATTCTTGCGCTGGCTATAATGATATAATATTCCTCTTGAGGCAACTTCAGAAAACAAAGCGCCGCGTGTGTCATACCGCAGGTGACGTTTCATTATAGCCGGCACAAGACAGGGTAAGTGGTTCGGGGAAAATTAGTCACCCAAAAGAAGAGGCAATTCGTCGCCAGGTGGTTAATCTCCCAGAATCGGCAGGTGTGACCTTACCCTTAAAGTGAGTGCATGTGTTCTTTATATTCTAAGCATTACACAAATGGAGTAATTGAGGCTCTGGGAGCTCTGCATTCATTTCTACTAATCTGGGGGTCATTCTTGACGATGGTGTAGACCCATAACGCGCACATTGGGCAAAATGTAAAAATGTATAAAGTACAAGTCAATGGTATTACATTCACAAGATTTTCCCTTCATACTGTACAAAGGAATCTATGAGGTTGGCCGTGCTTCTCTCCAAGCAAATTACCTGCTTCTGTAGTGATCAATGTTGAAGCTCTCAATTTTGCATTTCACTTTTGTGTACACATCCTGGACATCCACTGACGCATTAAGGTCTTCAAGTTCACTGACCACACATATCTCTGTAAGGTTAGATAAGCAAGAGTGGGTCAATAAATATTAATATACTGCAGCCAGACAAAATGCCATACAAATGAACATACACAAGCATGATGTGTTTCATGTGGCATAAAATATCAAATTATTGGAACTCCAAGAAGTGGATGGGAAAAAGATGCTCTTCTTAAAGAAAAACTATACCCCCCCCCAATGAATAATTAACTGATATAACTATTATATTTATATAATATTAAGTGGGCTTAAACAATCTTACCACACTGGAATGTGTATATACATGTGTATATACATATATATATGTATATATATATATATATATATATATATATATATATATATAATACATATATATAATACATATAAGACGATCAAAGGACTCGCACTCCAATTCTTTCTTGTGAATAAATGTGTTATTTTATTCTTAGATGCATTTTTCCAATGTTTCGGCCCACATTAGGGCCTTTATCAAGGATAATCTGAACAGTATTGACCCACGCACTCAAAATTGTTTGAAAAATCTGGTAAGAGTGCATACACTGGATGGACTTGTATAATACACACATATATATATATATATATATATATATATACACACCATTTTATGAAGGTATGTGCGCTACCTCTGAGATAACCTGACCAGAGATACTGTAGCTTGTCCATTAATTGGCTCATGTGACCTAACATGTACTCTTGGTTAGTTTGTGGTACATATTACTAAAATATTACTATTTGCATGAAAATGGTTTATTTATAATACAATATGTACAATATAATATTTATAGAGACCTACACTGTTTGGGAGTATAGTAAGTTCTTCATTTACCAGTGTAGATCGTCTAACGGTCCACATGAGCACAGGATATTTCGCAAAAGCTGCCGCCACCTGGCCTAGAAAATTGGGTAGTATGTTCAAACCAGGCAAAAAGCCCAAAAAGATCTGGTCATACTGTACATGGCCAACTAAAAGCTTAGATCTGCTCCTCTAAAAGCTTCTATAATCAGCACAATATTGGATTAAATAGAAAGGTGCATACTTCCGCCTTTAATTCCAGGATCCAAGGCAAAGAGCTTCATGGTAATTTTGGGCAGCATCCATTGCATCCATAGACTGACCCGGCCACTAGATACTCCAATATTGCTGGTTGTTTGCTCCAGGGTCACAGAGTCAGAGAAAGGTGAATCCTCAGCAGCCTGTAGGGAATCTCCCTGAATAAAGAAAATACAGAAGAAAAGTCACAAACAAAAACAAAATGCAATTGGTGAGTGTCATTTCTAAGCCCGTCAGCTGGTCAGAGACAATGGCTGTTAAGGTATGGCTAAAACGGAAAACTTACACCATAATACAGAGTTCCCCAACCTTTTCTACCCATAAGCCACATTCAAATGTAAAAATAGTTGGGGAGCAACAAAAGCATGAAAAAGTCCCTGGGGGTGCTAAATAAGGGCAGTGTTTGGCTATTTGGCTGCCAGATGTGGACTGACAGCCTACATGAGGCTCTGTTTAGCCATAGACCTAGATTTTATGCAGCCAAAACTTGCCTCCAAGCCTGGAATTCAAAAATAAGCACCTTCTTTGAGGCCACTGGGAGTAACATCCAAAAGGTTGGTGAATAACATGTTGCTCTTGAGGAACTGGTTGGGGATCGCTGCCTTAACAGAAGCTTGGGGGAACCAAAATACTTGTTCTTCTTATTAAATTAGGAAAACAACAGACAATGGCCTAAGGCTAATGTCAACCTGCCAGTACCAACACCAGGCGCATTTTGGCCTGTTACATTTCCAGGCACAAATCTGGCCCACGTGTGAGCTCATGGGCAGATGTCATTGTAGTCAATCAGAAATGAAGATGAAAGTAAACCTACACGATGATATATACATAGTAGATACATACAGAGTGTTGTAACTCAAATTATGGACAACATGGTTTTCCTATTAACATTGGTGATTTAATGACTAATAACTGAAAACGAGATCTAATTAGTGTTAGTCAGAGCTGTGGGGAGGCATAACAAACAGGGATGGACACGCAAGCAATAACTGGACACAGTTTTCATCAGCTCTGGAAACAAACAGAATGTGAGACGGCAGATTGCAGCCAGAACCAATTACGCTTTCATCAAGTCTCTTAGGTATGTTAAAAAGCTCGAGAGAAATACAAACTTGAGTGACTGAATCTAAATCAAACACACATCAAGGAAGCAAAATGAGGTTTACGTGACATTGGTAACCTCTACTGTACTGAGTCATAACTGTTTACTGTATTAGCATGACATGAGATAGCAGCATTCAGTATGCATGATATTTCATTACACAGTAGGATTTAAGCCATTGCTAGAACTTTCTGCTATCTCTGCCAGCCAAGCTTAAAGACTCCAAACATGTAATACGGGTATGGGACCTGCTTTTCAGAATGCTCAGGGCCTGGGTTTTTCCAGATAATGGGTGTTTCCATAATTTGGATTGCATTAACTTAAAGGGATACTGTCATGGGAAAACTTGTTTTTTTCCCAAAACACATCAGTTAATAGTGCTGCTCCAGTAGACTTCTGCACTGAAA
>CM044441.1:132996440-133018619 GCA_024363595.1 Xenopus borealis
TTCGTTGTTTTCTAACGAATTTTTTTGTAAAAAATTTTGATGTTACTGTTCCTTTAAAGGCAGGTTCCACTATTTTTAGGATTGCCTTTAGTACCTGACTTCTGATTCGAGACACGACCCTGATGTCACAATGAAAATATATAATTTGATGGTGATGTAATAGTGAACTTGGCAGAAGGATAAGCAAGACACAGATGGTATTACTTGCAAAATAACTGCCTTACATGAGGGATGGGCCCAGATCAAGGAGGTGAACTATTCATGCAGAGGGGGTAGCACTCCAACTTGGATTAACAGAGGCATGCAGAAACATTTACTAAATACGGAAACCTCAAACATTTGGTGGGATGTAAACCCAGAGATAAAAAGTTGCTTCATGAAAGAGAAGGTAATTCTAAGCAACCTTTCATTATATACATGTATTAAATATAAAAAAAATACAATTGTACAAATGTCCTTTACTGTCTTGTCTTTTTCTATACGGGGCTGTCAGTCTCAAGAAGTTAGAACCAGCAGGGTAGAAAAAAAACGGGGACTTACATATAACTGCTTTCCACAGCTATTACATCATATTAGAACATTGCTTATTAGAACATTTTAATTCATTAGGCAACAGTTTATTTTGGGTTTAAATCCCCTTCAAAGTTTAATTGGAATAAAAGAGTGTCATTCACACAAGCAGCTTATTTTGCAAATTTACTACTTTTAACAAGCTGAACAGTTGTTAATGAGGGCAGGCAGTATGTCTATATACATGTATGGGATCCGTTTTCTGGAAACCCCATATGCAAAATGCTGCGGAGGAGGCCATCTCCAGTAGACTCAATTTTAAGCAAATAATATACATTTCTAAAAATGATTTCCTTTTTCTCTGCAATAATAAAACAGTAGCTTGTACTTGATCCAAACTAAGATATAATTAATCCTTATTGGAAGCAAAACCCGCCTATTTGGTTTAATTAAAGTTTAAATCATTTTTACGAAGACTTAACACACAAAAGCCATGACTATCCTGCAAATTATATCCTTATAAAAGGTGAGTAGTGATGTCATCAGTTATAAACAGTGAGTAGTGATGTCATTTATGTCACATGCCTCACTAAAACTTGTGTATTATAATAAAGTACATCTTGTTGGAAAATATGAGGGTATTAGGCGTAACCTCGGAGTTCTATGACTGTATAAAAATATGAGGCCGAAGTCTTGCTTATCCTTCATGAAACTCCTCGGTAACTTCTAATAGCCTAATAAGAGGGGGTACTTTATTCACTTATATATATATAACAAACAAGGGAAAGTTGTGCTCACCACTAATTATTAAAACCATTAGGCGGGGGTGCAATGAGGCTGTGACCACAAAATACATATAGACAAATGCAAGAGATCCTCTGCACTCAACCCATTATCAATATATTTAAGACATTGAGACATTCTGTGCATACAGCTACTAAAAATGCCTTACCCTTTAAACAACAGGGATTGTTTGTCCATATATTGCAATATATTTAAGCTGGTCAACTACATCAAAGTCATCCCATATCTGGCCAGTCCTACGCTCAATTTTCATCTATAGTCAGGTGATCCCACTGGTGTCTAATAAAAGGGCATCCATGATTGGGAGTTTTACTTTGAAAGCAGCAAGTAAGTTGCAGGTAAAACTTAGTCCATTTGTAAAATGTTTAATGAAGTAATAGAATTCTTAATAAATCAGATAAAAAAAATCAGAATGTCTCAATGTCTTAAATATATTGATAATGGGTTGAGTGCAGAGGACCTCTTGCATTTGTCTATACATATATATATATACAGGTATGGGACCTTTTATCCAGAATGCTCTGGACTTTCCAGATAATGGGTCTTTCCGTAATTTGGATCTTCTTACCTTAAGTATACTAGAAAATCATGTAAACATTAAATAAACCCAACAGGATGGTTTTGCTTCCAATGAGGATTAATTATATCTTAGTTTGGATCAAGTACAAAGTACCATTAAGGGCCGCACCTAGGGTTGCCACCTTTAAAAAAAAAAAAAAAAAATACCGACTAGTGCTGGGGGGTGGAAAAAAAGGGACGAGGAGTGTTGTAAAAGGGGCTGGAGTGATATAAAGGGGCGGACACACAAAAGGGGCGTCTCATGACATTTAAGGGGTCGGAGCAACCGAAGCGTCGGGGAACAAATAACTTTAAAGTGAAGGGCCGAGGCTTTTTTTAAGGGTATTCCAAAGTACCGGCAACTACATTGCCGGTAAATTTGTAATATCGGCCCTTGCAGGTATTTTACCGGCTAAAATACCGGCTGGATGGTAACCCTAGCCGCAAACCAGCAGTCTGGGTGCCAATCTGGAATGAAATAGACATCTGGAGCAGTAGACAGCACACCAAGAACGTTTTCACAACCAGTCAGCTTGAAAATGGTTTATTATATATATTGACCAACAGATGACCCAGACTTTTCAGGGATGTCAGTACAAAATTCTGACAAACCAGATATGTTTTGTGTGTTGTTGTTAAAAGGCCCATTATTTGGGAATCACAGGGTTATATATACATCAGGGTTAACAACATACCCAAAAGGGCATTCTTTGCAATTACACATAATTCAAGTGGAAATATTAGGAGCCGTGTAGCCGTACAGACATATTTACTTATCCCTGTCCACAAGAGTTTATGGAGCACATACAATTCCACTTAAAACGAGTGCCCTGCGCAGACACCTGGGGTATAAAAATACCGCTCTATATTTACCAGTCTTTCATCTTAATTATCAAGGTCTAAACTGTCTATATTGTGCAGACACTTGGGGTGTAAAGAATACCACTCGGTATTTACCGTTCAGCATCATTAGTCAGTTTGTGATGTATCACTATTTGTAGCCATTCCGCTTTCCACCGTATTATTCACACGGGCTCCGTGGGTGGTCCCGCTCCAACTACGCATCAGCTTGGTAAGTGTTGTATACTTCTAGAGCAATTACAATGTTAAAAATTAGAGTAAACATACTTAAGCTCCCTGTTGGAAAAAAAAAAGTTCATTGCCAAGATGAAAGAGAGCGGAGCATTAACCCCTGTGCTGCTGGAAAGGTCAGCAAATGAAAGTGTGTGTATTCTTTGTGTAAGCCCCATGTCAGGCACAAAGCAGGGCACATCCTGTAAAGCCAAACTTCATAAGCAACTGTATACTAGAAGAGCGGGCTCATATGTCTTGTGTTTACTCTGCCTGTAAACACAGATATGTGATATAATCCATAATTCCTTTGTACAGGCACATTAATTATCGCTTCTATTGCACCCGGAAACCTACCGAGGAATAAATGAGCTTTCAGGTCAGAATATGAAACGAGACCCTTGTAAGTGGGCACCATGAAAGCACTGTAGTATTAAAGATGGTTTGTAAAAGAAACAAACGCAAATAAAAACCTATGTCTTATCTTATCTAAGCAAGCAATATTTTTCGGGTAGTTTTTTTTTTTTCAGCCTTGAGCAGAGGTGTCCAACTCTTTTGGGCCAATGATCCGTTATACAGAAAACCCATTATCCATTAAGCTTCAAATTACGGGAAGGGCATCTCCCATAGACTCCATTATAATCAAATAATTACATTTTATTTATATGATTTCCCTTTTCTCTGTAGTAATAATAAAACTGTACATTGTACTTGATCCCAACTTAGATACAAATAACAGATACTTTCTCAAATTTCAGGTGGTATCCTCTCCCAGCTTTCTATAAAGCAGGGGTGTCCAACCTTTTGGCTTCCCTGGGCCACATTGGAAAAAGAAAAATTGCCTCGGGCCACACATGAAATACACAAACACTTTTGATTTGTAAAAGTAAAGAAAATGCACAGAAATAACTACAATACCGGTTGGAGAACCAGATGGAGCTATACACTGGAATAAGGGACACCTGGATATTAAATAGATTTATTATTATTATTATATTATTATTACTATTAACTGGGCAATGGGCAGAGTCCCCAGTCCTGCCTACTCCTATATCCCTTGCAACATGAAGTTTCCTCGGGAACCAAGGGTTTCAAGCTCGGCCGTATTCATATCCATCCTGAGCCGCAGGTTGGACCCCCCTGCTGTAAAGTAAAGTAATGGCACTGCCAAAGCCATCCAACTTCAAAAGTCCAAACAAAATTTCACTCTGGAGAACTGCAAAAATATTAGTGTTGTTTTATTGTTGTTTTCTGCACAACATGTTTCGAATCGACTGATCCTTCATCAGGTGCTTATTTTACACTGCTTATATGTAAAGATCCATTATCCAGAAAACCCCAGGTCCTAAGCATTCTGGATAACATATCCCATACCTGTATTATATTAATGTTGTTATGGTATAAGGAAGTTGTTTATGGAGCCACAGGCAGGTAGGGGACGTAGATATGGCTTGAAAGTCTGGATGTAGAGGATTAATACAGTACTGCTTGCACTAGATATTGGGCCTTAGTTCTTAAAGGAACAGAAACTCCCAAAAAAATTAAAATCTTTTAAAGTAATGAAAATATCCTGTACTTTTGCCCTGCACTGGTAAAACTAGTAGTAGCTTGTAGTAGCAATGGTGGAAATTGAAAAAAGGCTATATGGCACAGGTTAAATAGTGGATAACAGATAACACCATTATGTTCTACAGAGCTTATCTGCTGTTTGACCTGAGCATTTTCTCATTTGAATGGCTGCCCCCATTGCTACACAGCAGCTTATTTAAATAAACAATAGTAGTGCTTCTAAAGCAAACACACCAGCTTGACCAGTGCAAGGCATCACTACATTATATTTTTATGACTTACATTTTTTGATGTTACTGTTCCTTTAAATAGAGCCATTTATTCTAATTCACTAAGAAAACCTTCTACCTCTGCCCTCAGAGCCTGCCACTCCCTGCAGCTGCACTTGGGCTAAATCAAACATATGAGGTATCGCTAGAGATCCCACCCTGTGAAACCTCCCTGGTGTCTCCTTTCTCCCCCATACATTATATGAAGAATAGGTAGGTTGGGTTTCTCCCTGGGGAACACTATTTCAAGCTAAATATGTTTAAAAGTTCCTGGATACCAGTACACCTGCAAAAACAGCAATTTCACCCTTGATCAGGTATTTAACTGTAACGCACAGGGAGGCACATTTATCAAAGGTCGAATTTCGAATTTGTGTGAGTTTTTTTAAACTCTATGAAATACAAATATCCTCAAATTCGACTGCTGGGTTATTTATGGGGGGGGGATATAAAACACACATAGTTTACGGACTCGAAAACTGCCAAATGTTAGGCACCCCCAAGTGATTTTATTGACTTGCCGAAACCCCAGGCCAGTGTTCCTATCAGCAGAAAACTCTCCTTGGTGCTCACTGAAGAACCCTGGGCCGATGCAGTTTAGTGCTGATAGGAGCACCAGCCCACGGTTTCAAGTAAGTCAATACAGTCGCTTGCTGGTGCCTAACATTTGGCAACCCCAAGTGGAAGAAGAATTTCCTTCTCATTTAATAAATCTGCCCCCACATGTCCATGAGTGGGATGCTGAGAGTAGCAGTTTAACAGTGTAATTTTAACAAGATATTTGGGTAATGGGGTTCACTGTGAGGTTTCCCTAATAGCAGCCCTGAGAATCTTACGTGGTTGATCTACTATATTGATTGTCCTGCAGATGATCATGCATCTATCCCATCATCCCATGCTTAGGTTGCAGCCTCTCACGTGCAGGCGCAGTACAGTTTTCCCACACCTTCGCACGCCAAGTCGCAAAATAAGCAGCTTAAATCTTTCGCCAATGCTCTGCAAATTGGCCCAAATACGTTGGTTTATTTTCCTAGCAGAATTTATCTTTGTTCATCAGGAAGAAAAATAAAAAAAAAACCACATACGGTCTTCATCCTTGGCCCTGCTCAAGGCCCCCAGATGATCAGTTGTCGGCCACACTGGGGCTATGGCTTATCAAAATAACTCTGGCTTCTTGTTCAATCACTGGCTTTCCCCGAGGACTAAACACTTCGACCACTGTTTTGTGCCTGTGTAAACAGTAACAAGTGGTGCGTCTTGCCTTTGCTTTAGCTGCCCTAATTTAAGATTTGGATGTGGGGGGGGGGGGGGTTTAACTCTTTGCAGGCATTCCTGGTCACTATTGTAGATCTACACCTACATCCACACACTCACTTGCACCACCCAGACTGAAGTGCAGGAAGTAATGGGGTCCTGACTGTTCACTGGTGCACAAACAGGAGTTCAGCGCTCACCATAAACTTGTCAGCGTGAAAAGAATTACTTGCAGCTTAAAATATAAATCATCTAGGGATATTGTAAGCAAATGCCTTTTTTCCCCCTCCAATTCAATGTAAACAAGTGGTCGGATATCTTCTCCGCCTTCCTCCATCGAAAAAAATAATCTAAAGTTCACTACACTTGAAAGAAGACTTTGAAAAATAAGCAGGCGGCCTCCTCCTCCTCCCCAGAACAGACTCTGCTTTCTATGCAGAATGTGCAGAGTTCAATAAATTCATAACTAAGGGCAAGGGGAAACTATTTTTGTTTGACAGTGATCAAGGTTTTAAAAGCAAATGGGAAAAACGCATAAACAATACTTGGGGGGGTAAAAAAAAAAGTTAAACGTAGCCCGAGGCTCGCTGAACATACAAACAGCGAAATGAGAGTTTGCTCCACTGTGAATTTCAATGTCTCCATAGAGCAAATCTGAAAAGAGAACCAAGCTGGGGGGGGGGGGTTGAATACAAAGAAAAATCCTGACAATTTAATTAACGCTATAAGCACAGAGAGAAAAGTAAGAATCTGTATATTTGTATTTATACAGCGCAATTTGTACATGCAACTCTTTAAAGCAGAACGGGCGCCTTTCACGTTTCTCCACGGCTACATTTGAAACTGGTGCATACCGTCAAGCCAAAATACTCTTTAATGTATAATTTTTTTATGCATTAATATCATTAAATTAATATAACCTCTGTTGCTGTTTTTTCTTTGCCCTGCTAAAATGTTTTATCCCTCTCAGACACTTTGCTCATTAAAACAACAGTAAAATCAAGTGGTTTAATGCAGCGCTGCACTGGTAAAACTGGCGAGTTTGCTTCAGAAACACTACAATTGTTTATATAAATACGTCACTGTGTATGTTTGTGAGGCTTCTCCTTCATCCAGGTCATGGTATTTCTGTAGAAAGAAGTTAAATCAACTGGAATTGCTGTGTTTTTTTTTCCTTGAAGATGTTTCACCAGTCATACAACTGGCTTCTTCTATCCAGAATTGAGAAAGGCAGTTGGATGTCTGGTGAAACGTCTTCAAGAAAAAAAACACAGCAAGTCCAGTTGATTTGACTTATTTCTACAGCCAATATGTAGCAATGGGGGCAGTCATTCAAAAGAGAAACACTCAGGTTACACAGCAGAAAAGCTCTGTAGAACATAATGGTGTTATCTGTTATCCACTATTTAACCTGTGCCTATAAACTAAAGGAGTGTTTCTGAACCAAACCATGAAACCAGCCAAATGACACGCACTCAGCAGGACTCCAGGCAGCGGTAAAATTCAAATGACTTTATTGCACAAACATGAGTAATCCTAACGTGTTTCGTGTGTTCTTACACTTAATCATAGACATCCCTATCTCTCATTGCCTATTATTACGTGTGAGAAAACACGAAATGCGGTTGGATTTCTCATGTTTGTGCAATAAAGTGATTTGAATTTTACCGCTGCCTGGAGTCCTGCTGAGTGTGTGCCATTTCACCGATTTCAAGGATTGATGTCTCCCCTTTGCTGAGGGTTCAGGGCGCTGCACCCGGGTCACCCCACAGGAGCGGTAAGTGACCAATGCATATTTCTACGGAGGATAACTGTTAAGTGGAGGGTCCGGTGCAAAAGCATCTGAACCAAGTCACCAATGTGGAGAGCAGATTTTGATTGTAAAGCTTACCGCTACGGAAGTTTGTTTTAATTATTTATATGGCAAGTAGGTTGAAGCGTGCCTTTGGTTTTGTTTCTGAACCAAACAAATCAGTTTTACCAGTGCAGGACAATTAAACTTTTTGGTGTTACTGTTCCTTTAATGTAGACACAAGCATGAACAGCACAGAGGTAGTACCAGTACCCCAGGGGGGGTAACTACCAGGGGAATATCTGTTTCATCTAGGCCAGGGTCCGCACCCCCACAGCCCCCCCCGGCAGTCTCGCGCCCGCTGCAGCCAGCTGGAATCGGCTGCAGCGGCACAGAAATCATTCACGGACATGGGTGGAGTTCCGTTACGTAGTTCCGTTACTGCAATACCCTGAAAAGGAACTTCAGAAAATTGCATCCTGGATGCAGGTGCAGACGATTAGGAATGTGCCTCGGACAATTGAATGTGAAAAAGTTTTTGAGGGTTTTTTTTCCTGAAAGTAGAATATACAAATTAGGATTTGGTATTTAAAAAAATAAGTTTGGTGGAGCATATGGCATTTATCACAATCCAAAAATTATGGCTTTGGTGCATCCCAAGATAAGATACTGGAAGACACATCTTATGCTTATCTTGTTTGAGGCTGTAACGGTCCTGCATCTAGAGCAGCCAGTAACATTCCTTACTTGCTGGCTGATTGTGTAAGTAAATGGGCCCTTCACATGGATGTTGGAATGTGCTACAGCCTGTCTCTGAGAAGTCACAGCTCATTATACAGTGGCTTCTGATTGGTGATTTATTTTGATTGTACTCTGAAGAACCAGAAGAAGAAGAAGGCAACTTTACTTTCACTTTTCAGCCCTGTTTAGTGCTAAACATGATAATCATATACGTTTCCTAATTAAAAAAAAATGCAAACAATAAAAAAAAAAAAAAAAAAAAAAAAAAAAAAAAAAAAAAAACAGTGTCCAGCCAACACATATTCACTAAACGTTGGAAAAAGGGGGTAAGCAATAAGCTTGCCTTTAGTGAACTCCCTGGGGACTCACAATCAGAAAAATCAGTTAGTAAACATTTGTTTCATGCTGCTTTAGACGGTGCATGGAAATAATGAACGTTTCTAAAAGTCCTGTTTAGAGGAAAACTAGAGATTACGGCAAATGCATGGAAAGGTCTACAGAGAAGCCAGGGATTTTCTACGGCCAGTGCTGAGCTTTGCACAGTAAGAATAAACAATCTTTGTGAAATCACCTCCTTCCAGTCAATCACTGCCCCACTCTCCTTAGCTAATCAGCGGGGTCATTAAGTGCATGTCATAAGCAGCCTGTGGCCATGTGATCTAATGAAAGCGCTCATGCTAACGGAGGACGGGCGAGCTCAAGGCAAACTATCATGCATAGAGAGACACAGATATTGTACGTGATTTATAGCTACTGATAATTTACCTTTTCCTTTTCTACAGACACATAAATACCAATAACATCAGTGTTATAGGAAGATTATTTGCTTCAACATTAATAGTAAAATGCAGGCCACACTTGAGAAATGAGAAATTCTGTAATAAAAGAATAAAGAAAAGCCCACCTTTCCCTAAACTGCAGCCTTGGTTAGGCATTGAGATAAGAAGCACCTCATTATACAGAGGGAATACCCAGAGACTGGTGTTTTGTTTTACTACCTGCCCCGTCAACAAACAGTAACTTGCAAAGTTTAAGCAATTTCAAATCCTATCCACTGATTTAAGCTTGAAAAAAAAAAAAAAAGATTAAAACCTGCCCCTTTATGAAATATATATATATGAAAAGAGAGTTCACATCTTTTCCCAACATTTTAGCAACAAGCAAAAAAAAGACAGCTTCTGATGAAGTGGCAGGAAGCCACGAAACGCGTTAAGCGGGCAGCCCCTGTTTGATATTTAGAGCTGCTGTGATTTTTATAGATTTTGTAAAATAAACACCTTTTGGATTTTTTAACTTCATACCCTGCTTCCTTGGTGCTCCGTATTTTTGCATATTCAGCAACAAACAAAGGTTTTAAAACATAACTAAGCCCTATAGTGTTCTAGTGAAGTATGGGAAACTTTCAATAATCACCATGTGGTGGCCCATCTGCTGCTAAAAGCTGCTGGGGGAATCTGGGATTTGCAGTTTTCAAACAGTTGGATGGCTACAGACTGAACATGTATATAATTTGGGTCTCTTCTAACTGGGAGCCAAAGTCTGCTCGAATCCCAGACCTCCAAAAGGGTAGTGTTCAGTGGAAAATGGCCACCGTTTGGATAAATAGGAGAGTGTATCTGGGTGTAATTGGGTGGGTTCTTGGTAGATCAGGTCCAATTTTAAACCTGAAATGTAGTGAGGTATGCAACTCAACAGAACACTCTGTTGACGATCAAAAGAGCAGTTGCACTGGTGTTTATGGAGAAGCCTTAAAGTAGAAGTAAACCCTCCATAGTCAAAAGTCCCCACTGACTCCCCTCCATAGGTCCCCCTCCACGCCTCCCATTTGCACACTGTTACACTACGACCATGGCGTCCCTGTGCTCCACTGTGCTGTTCTGCATTGTGCGGGTCAGAATTTCTAAGGGATACAATTCTGGTAACAGTGTGCAGGTGGGCCTACGGAGGGGGGGACTTTTCACTGTGGAGGGTTTACTTCTCCTTTAAAGAGATACGGACACCAGAAAATAACCTTTTTTTATATATATCGTACTATATGTCTTTCCATAATATTTGCCAGATGCTTTTACATTAGCTTTACATGTTCCTCTATGAGGGGGCTGCCATATTTGTGCAGCAGGAGTCCGTTAGCATTAGGAATTGTAACTGACCAGTTGAGAAAGGTCAGTCAGGTTGGTAAAAAATAAAAAAAAAGCAGAATTATAAGTGAAAAATGATCAACATGGCCTATAGGTAACTGTTAATGTAGATTAATATTTTTAAAATAATTTTTGTAGTGTCTGTATCACTTTACGGAGCACCAGCTCTTCAGGGAAACTTTAATAAACGGGCATATACGTTATTTCAACTGGAGATTTAAAATGATGCACCCGTTATTATCCGTATAAGAATTATGAATTTTTCTGTAAGGGGAGGGATTTAGGATGCAGAAGGCCCCATCAAGAGGATATTTGTTTTACGCCAAAACTGCCTTAAAGTAACCCTGTCATTCTTGTTTAAATATAAGGAGAATGTATAGTGCAATCTTGTGTCATCAACTTTATTAGTCATTTAAAAGTTTGCACAAGGTCTTGTAACCGGTATCAAACAAAGAACAGGTCCCGTGAGAGAGCAAATATCCATTTGGTTAGTATGTGAACCTAGACGTACTGTAAACTGAGATACTTTTAGTACAATACTATTAGTACACCACTATGGAACATTCAATAGCAGCGATTACTTTATGCCATAGATTACAGGCTTTGAGCCCACCTTTAGCACAGGCTTCCTAATGACATTCCTGACATCCAGTGGACTTTTGTACATAATAAAGGAGCCCTTCAATGAAATCAGCTACATATGAATTGCCATTATTAGCAATGCAGACAATGAGATGGGCAAAATATGCAGCTAATCAAAGGCTGTATAGTGCAAAGAGTGTATACATCATCATCTAACAAGATCTGAGTGCAACATTCAGAAGTCTTGCCACAGATCTACAGTCACAACTCATAAACAGCTTTTATCTTCTTTCTAATAAACAAAAGGAATTTTCCATGCTTGTACAGAGAGGGCAGAGTGTTTTACTGCCATAAAATAACTGCTGATAAAAGGTTTTTTTTTTTTTTAGTTTGGCAAGATAAAGGGGAGATTGTCTGGCTGGAGCTGTAGGAGAAGGTATCCAAAAAAGCAATATTTCCTGGCTCCTCCAGCACCGGGCAATAGAATATACTTAAGCTGGCCATAGACACAAAGATCCGATCGTATGGATCCTCGATTTGTACAAGTTTCGGAACGTGTGTGGAATGTCCCAACATTCGTCGTACCATGCTGATCGGACATGTTAGAAGATTTCTGTCGGCTGCCGATAATATCTCTGCATGTATTACTGATCTAACGATTTTCAGTGGGAGACTGTCCCCAGCTTTTGTCGGACATAAACTTTCGTACGATTGCTGTCAGGGACTGAACATCGGCTGATCTGTTCTTTTACTACTTTATTTAAACTGAAGGTTAGCGGCAGGTCGGGAGATGGGGACATCTGATCGTTCGAGGATTTGAACGATCGCATCTTTGCGTCTATAGCCAGCTTTATAGTCACAGTGGGTTACAGGCTTGGGGGGATCCACCAAAACTGCTTTTACCTACTAAATGGATGGATGGTTACAGAGGTAATTCACCTTAGAAGTGAACCTATTGCCCTCTAGTTGGTTTGAGCTACAGGTTAGGATGCTGGGTGTTGTCCTTCACAGCAGCTGATGGGGAGGGGGGGTAAATTCCCTGCTTTAAAGGACACCTTAACCCTAAAAATGATTACGGTTAAAAATGGCATATTTTACATACTGAATTTATTGCACCAGCCTAAAGTTTCAGCTTATCAATAGCAGCAATGATCCAGGACTTCAAATTTGTCACAGGGGGTCACCATCTTGGAAAGTGTCTCAGTGGGCTCTGAGCAGCTGTTGAGAAGCTAAGCTTAGGGGTTGTCACTAATTATCCAGCAGCAGAAAATGAGGTTTGTCAGTAATATAAGCTGATGCTACAGGGCTGATTATTAAATTCTGATGCTAGCTGCACTGGTTTCTGTGCTGCCATGTAGTAATTATCTGTATTAATGACTAATCAGCCTTATATTGTGACTATATTTCTATTCTATGTGTACTGTATATTGTAAGTGGGTCCCTAAGCTCAGTAAGTGACAGCAGCACAGAACATGTGAATCAGTGAATCAGCAGAAAAGAAGATGGGGAGCTACTGGGGCATCTTTGGAGACGCAGATTTTTACTGTGGTTGCCTTGGGCTGGTACTAGGCATATTCCCCGACTGCAAACAATTGTGTGTGCAGATCGTCCTTACATTACACGGTTGCTAGGGGACCCGGCCGGGTCGACGGTGAAAAAGCACCACTACTGCAGGTCTGTGGAAAGGAAGTGTGCGGCGGAGAAATCACGTATGTTCTGGTCCTAGGGTTGCCACTTTTCCTGTATATTTATCTCCTTTCCCTATTAACAGCATTGGGCTCAAGCATCATTCTTACCGGCCAGGTGGCAACCCTAGCTGGTACAGAAGCACAAAACATATTGTACAACATTTCTGCTTCTTTAGTTAAGCTTTAGTTCTCCTTTAAAAGGAACATATAATGACTGCTTAGCATGCTATTAATTATACAGGCACAGAAATGGGTAATAGTAGTTATTTAAAAACATAGATGTAGCCTACATGTGACAATAAAATGCCTCCCATGTGATGCTGTCTGGTTTATCTCCATTCTACACGGTATCACGTGGGCCACATAAGGAAGCAGATAACGGATTGTCTTGGCATTTTCACTGAAATAGCCCCATGCTAATGCAATTCAGGTTTTCAGTAGAAATTGCTAATTATTTATGTGGTAACTGTTCTGAATGTTAAGAGAGCAGAAAGGCCATGCCACATTCCGTTCTCCCCTTATTAACTTAATATAAGCAATGTCTTGTTGTGGGTATCGTTAGATAGAAACAATCCAAACATTTGACAAGCGCTGTAAGGGCCAAAGAATGATTCCAAACATATGCAGAACAAGCAAGAAACAGGCATCGGATTCAAAGCAATCCTGCACCCTCAGTATATATTTGTTGAATACAGTGCATTTCCCAAGTGCATGTACAATCAGTCCCGGATTTACCCCTAGTAGGGTTGCCACCTTTTCTTGAAAAAAATTCCAGCCTTCCTATATATTTAGCTTTTTTTCCTATTAACAACATTGGGCTCAACCATCAAAAATACCCGCCAGGCCACTAAAATACCGGCCAGGTGGCAACCCTAGGCCCGCTGTCTTTTGTCGCCCCTGTCCCCTCCAAATTTTCATCATCAGGACAGAGCAATTGGCACACAGGAAATTAAAATTTCTGAACCAATGTGGGTGTGGTTGGGCAGCATGCCGCCCCCTAACATCCTGCCGCCCTAGGAATTAGTCTCTCCACAAATCCGGGCCTGCAAAGATCTTGGTTCCCCATACAGGGAAAGGAAAGATCAGATGATCATAGAGCACAGACTCATCTTGAGCATATTGGAGTCAGGTCTTTCAGAAAGCTACATAGAGCAGATAAATGGGGTTTTATAATATTACACACATGCTGGGGTTTGTTTATAAAGACAGGGCAACTTTGCACATAGGCAACCAATCAAATGTTTGCTTTCATTGTTCCACCTTCAGTTGGCTGAAAAGAAGCCAGTCAATGTCTGGGTTCTATGGGTTACTGCCTATGAGTTCTCTGCTGAGAACCATACCCCCTCGCTTGGCCGGTATGAAACAAGCAAAAAGGTGGCAAAAATAACTGGTTTAGAGGGGTACTAAACGCTGCTGCACTGCACTGCTCAACCAAACTTTACTCAGCTGAACTACAAACCCCAGAACAATGTAAGATTTTATGAAGGTTAAGGCATGCTGGGAGATGCAATATCAGGGTTGTATTCTTAAACAATATTGCTAAATTAGGAATGCACCGAATCTAAGATTCTGCCTTTTTCAACTGGATTTGCTGGGAGGGATATTGTAGGTAAGTAAGAAATGTTTTCCCTTTCCCACCCCTAATTTGCATTTGCTCAATTGGATTCAGTATTCGGGCGAATCTTCACGAAGGATTTGGCCAAATCAAATCAAATATAACTTAATATAATATAAATATAAGCTGATCTTTGAAAATCTGTGAGCGGGCCCCTAAAGGTGGCCATAGACGTTACAATTATGATCTTCCCAGGAGAAATTGTTAATTTCAACACACGTGTAGAGCTGAATCGTCAGATATACACAGGGCCGCCTTCAGAATTAGCGGGGCCCTGTATGAAAAATTTTTCTGCCCCCCCCTTACTAGTTAGAAGAAACCATTGGTGGCCAGGGCCCCTTACAAGTTAAAGAAACCCCCAATTGGTGGTCAGGGGCCCCTACAGATAAAACCCCATAGATGGCCACCCCCCACACACACAAGTTAGCAACAAAACATTGGTGGCCAGCTCCCCTAGTTTAAAAAAAAAAAATTGGTGGCCAGGGACCTCTAACAAATAAAACAAAAAAACATCACTTGCCAGCCCCCCACAAGTAAAAAAAAAATTTAGTGACCAGGCACCCCAAAAAAAAAACAAAAAAAAAAAACATTGGTGGCTAGGTTTCCCATACAAAAGTAAAAAAAAAGAGTAACTTACCCTACTTCTACCTCTGCTGCTTTTGTTGTCATCGGCTCGGCTTCTTACATCGGCTGCGGCTCAGCTTGTTTTAGCGGCTGCAGATTGGCTTGTTTCAGTGGCTGCAGATCGGCTTCTTTCAGCGGCTGCGGCTCAGGTTCTTTTGGCGGCTGTGGATCGGCTACTTTAGGCTGCTGCTAATCGGATCCTTTCAGCGGCTGCTTGGCTCCTACTCATTGCGGCACCTAATTCAGCGGCTTTAGTGTCTCAAGGGGGGCCCGGCTAATCTGGGAAACACAGCACGGCTGGGCCCCCCTTAACATACAACAGCCACAGGTCCAGGGAGGTTTGTCCCCCCGTACCTCCCTGATGGCGGCCCTGGATATACATATAGACACACACAATAGACTTCTACCTGTATCTGACAATTCAGCACCAACAATGGCTGGTGTTCGGGTGTCTTCAAAGGCAGCTGATAAAAATTTCATGGCCGGGCTGATCAATGAGCCGCCAGATAATCAAATCTTCTGCTGATATTGGTCGGCTTGTCGCTCACCATACACGCACAGAATATCGTACAAAAATTTGTTTTGTACAATATTATTGGTGCGTCTATGTCCAGTAAGTGACAGCAGCACAGAGCAAAATGGGGAGCTACTGGGGCATCTTTAGAGACACAGATCTTTACTGCTAAAGGGCTTTGACAATGGCTGGCATGGAAGTCCAAGACATATGTGTCATTTAAAATGCTATTTAAGCTGCTGCTACAAGATTCTGCGATGGAATGTAGAATTTCATAGTGACACTGAAAAGCATCCATTGCTTCTTTGTACTGCTGCACAACCTTAGCTGGCGCATGTTCCAATACCATTGTGATGGTATCGACCCTTATGTTGACAATCCTTAAGAAAGGAAAATGCTGGACCAGCTTGCACATTTCAAAAGGACTGACCAATTGGAAATTCCAATGGCTACATAAACAGTTCCTGCTCAAGTTCAGGGTAATCAAAACAGGAAAAAAAAATTGAAAGAAAAGGTTTTTAATCTAGTATGCAACATCAATTTTCCACTGCCTGGGAACAAACATGTGGCTTTCTTATTGACAATCTGGTAGAAATGTGTTCACCTCGCTTACAAAAATGATTGTTTTTACATTTGCTTTCTACTATCATGGTGTTGGATTAAATTGCACCAGCTCGTTTTTCAATTGCCAAAAGCAATTTCCCAAACACATTGCCCCACCCTAACCGCGCTCCTTTGCCAGGTTGTTAGAGTGCAGCAGCCAAATAAAGTAGCCTTGGGCAGGGAATGTCTCTCCCATGTTCACTTCTCCGGCAGCGGAGGGAAAGCTAATGAAAGCTATACATCGGTGTAGGGGCCCACGCAGGAAATGTGATAGCGCCATACCTGGACTAACACGCTGCACCTGACTGGATTTGCTCCACTTGCAAATTAGATTGCTTTATTTCCCAAGTTGCCTAATGCACGGGCCCACTGGGAGGAAGGAATTAAAATAAATGAGACAATTACGGGGAGTTCAGCTTTTCCATAATGTAACTGCTGAATGTGAGCAGTGCATGAGGATTGCTACAAACCAAATAAATAAACTCTATGCTTTCAGTTTGAGCCCAAGTATAAGATTATACGGACTGAGGTTCAGGAATATTGCAAGTTCTCTAGAAACAAGTAAAGGGATGGGTGTATTGCTTTTCATTTATGTCCATCTTGTTCCTCTTAACAATAAGTCAGTTTTGTTTGACTTTAATGGGACTCTGTTGGCTCTTTTATATAAGTAGGATATTTGACTTTTTATGGGACCCCACTTAATATTTATATTAGGATGGCTAGCAGGGTTTCAGGGCCTGAATTGGACCACTCAGATCCGGCACCCATGCTCACAATAACATTCATGCCAAGAAATGCTCCGCTCTGTACCCCATGCAGTGTTAGCAAGAATGATGGTCTGAACCACACAGGTGATCATCAGGGGCAGCAAATGGGAGGTCAGTTAGTATAAGCAGGAGTCTAACTAGAATACTGTTGTGATGGATGCTCCATGATTATAAGCAAAATTTTTCACCTAGGGCACAGTGAAAATGATGCCCATAGACTTCAATGGAGTCACTTTGGTAGAGTGGAAGTGCCCAGTTGTAGAGGCATGAAATGCATTGGTGAGGAGAGGCAGTGTACTTGGGTACAGCTCTGCCACTATCCCATCTCTACAATTGTTGCCCATAGACGTCAATGCATTTTCCAGATTTTTTCGCCATTTGACAAATTTTTGGTGAAGCGAGATGGAAAGACAAATTAATTTTTAAAGCTTTATTATACCCCAAAGCTGCTAAAAATCTGAATCTGAAAATACACCAGTGAAAACCTGTCAAGGTCATGTAGAAGGCAATGGCAGATGTCCCTTTTACAATTTGAAGATATTGTGATCTACACTGGTTTTGTATGATAATGCGTAAAACTCTTAGTGATGGAGTGATTTAGGCGTCCAACCGAAAAAGTGGTACGATTCAAATTTTGTTTGATTTATTGAGTCTTTTTCCCGCACTGACTTTTTTGAGCTGATTATTTGATATATGAGTTAAATTTGTGGAAGGAAGTTTGGTCAACTTAATTTAATAACCCCCCCCCCAATAAATGATATAATTGAAAGATTCAGAGAATCCTGAGTAACCTCTACAGCAGGGATCTGAAACCTTTTGAACCCATGAGCAACATTCAGAAGAAAAAACAGTTGGGGAGCAACACAAATATGAAAAATGCTCTTTGGGTGCCATATAAGTGTTGTGATTATTTTGTTGTGCCATTTGGTAGCTCATATGTAGATTTTCAACCTACATTAAGGCTCTGTTTGACAGTAGACCTGTTTTTTATACAACCAAAACGTGCCTCCAAGCCTGGAATTAAAAAATAAGCACCTATCTTGAGGCCACTGGGAGCAACATCCAAGGGGTTGTAGAGCAACATGTTGCTCACAAGCTACTGGTTGGGGATCACTGCTCTACAGTATACACAAAGGACAAGGCTGGAAACCAAAATCAGATGGCTATCATCTTCAGGAGATCTTCAGGAGGAGAAAGACCATCTGGCTTGGGATCAGTAAAAAAGCCTGCATCTGTGATGGTATTGGGACATGGCATGGGGAGAAGGCATATCTGGGAAGGCACAATTAATGCTGAATGATACATACAGGCTGTAGAGCAACATATGGTGCCAGCCAAAAGACATCTTTTTTAATGAAGACCTTGATTATATCAGTAAGACGATGCCCAGTTGCATTCTGCATATATTACAGTAGTATAACTGCATAGTAAAAGGGCCCATGGGTTAAACTGGCCTGTCTCCAGTCCAACCTGTCACCCACTGAAGACATTTGGCTCATTATGAAAAGAAAAAATACAACAAAGGAGACCCTGAACTGTGAAGCATCTGAAGTCTTAAGGTGAGGGCACACGGCAAGACTCGGGGAGATTTAGTTGCCTGGCAACTAATCGCCTGTTCATCTGCGACAATCTCCCTGAACTGCCTTCAGGGCCATACCACTTGCTTGAATGTAAAATTGCTAGTGGTATGGCACTCGCGGCACTTCATTTTCCAAAGTTGCCTCAGGAGGAAACTTCGGGCAGCTTCGGAAAAGGAAGTGCTGTGAGCAGGCCCAGACTGGCAATCTGTGGGCTCTGGCAAATGCCAGAGGGGCTGCTGTAAATTGCCATAGACAGTCACTATTTATTATATCAATGAGTTGTGCTCAGTGATGTCATAATCTGTGCTTACTGATGTCAATTGTGTCACATGACTCAGGGTAATTTGTACATTATACTAATTAGAACTCTAACCTCCACTTCTGAACATGGAACATGGTTCAGAAGGAACTTGAAGACCCGAGCCGACACAAACAAACTTTCCTCCTTAGCCGACATAAAAATTGAAGTCAGAAGGGGAAGGGAAACACTATGCCCCCAACAATGAGGCTAACTTTCTGGAGCCCAGCCACAGCTCACAAAAAAAAAAGTGTGCTGTGGGTAGGGTTGCCACCTTTTCTTAAAAAAAATACCGGCCTTCCTATATACTTGGCTTTTTTTCCTATTAATAACATTGGGATCAGCCATCAAAAATACCGGTCAGGCCGGTAAAAAAACGGCAGGTGGCAACCCTAGTTGTGGGTGGGCAATGACAGCCCACACTGGACCCTTACCCAAAGTGATGGCCAATTTTTTAGTCCCATGGGTTTCAGGCTGGACGTCATATCACTAATATTATTCACATCACTAATACTGTAAAAGCTAGACTATGGTAAAGCTAACTAAGTTTAAACATATAAGCAATCTTTAAGTTGCCTTCAGGATATCCATCTATAGAAATCAAAATGCATTAATCCCTCAGTTCCATAAAGATATCCCACCCAAACTGTACTGTTATTTAAAAGAAGTATAAAATAGAAAAGTACTAATGGGATTCACATGCAGAATCTAAGGACAGAATGTTTTATTAATGAGCTCTTATCACTGAGTGTGGGAGAACATCTGTCTCTGATAGAGATACACAGTGGTTTTGGAATTTAGCCTATCCCATGTCTCCTGGGATACTCTACCATCAACCTACCACACTTTCTGTAATGTTCTCCTCCTGTTCTTTCCCGAACCCCTTACAGCGCTTGAGTCACATGTTACATGTGATTTTTTAACCAATTGTAGGCCTGTTATCTATAGTTTTGTTTGCCATCATATCTAAGATCTCTCTGGCTCTTTACATAATGAGGAGTTAATGTACATTTAATGTATTTCGGATGGTGGCATGAGCTCTTACTGATGGATCATTTACATGTACTGGTGAATTTAATGCTCATGTTTTATGTGCTGATAATGCAGTGATTTTTCAGAAACACTTACCTCAGTAGTGGTCCCAATGTCAGCAGATGGGCTACATGTGCTGGTATCCGGAGGGGCTGTACCTATGCTGCTTCTAACAGGGGAACTGGGAGCTGGACCTGCTGAAGAGTCACAGTACATTGAAGACTGATGCAGGATGCCTCTCCTTTGTATTTTTTCCCATACTTTGCTCATGATGTCCATTAACTGGTACAATAACTCTACCTGTTAAGAGGAAATAGTATTCAGATTATTTGTCTGTTAAGCAGAAGCTATAGGTGCATTAAACCTTCTAGATACTTATTCTTCTTGATGGTGCTATATACATGAAAAGAGGGTCATCTTTCTATACTGAACAATAAGTCATATACCTAATACATGGTGGAGTGAAACAGGACAAGTTTTTTTCTGGCTTTAAAATGATCTCTCTCTAAATGGAAAAAGAGACAGAACTGGGTGGGAAACACTATGTAGAGCACAGGCAGGGAACACAGTGAAACAGGACAAAATTATATTATTATAACTTGAAAGAAAGAAAGATTTTTTTTCAATGACGTACAGCTGGAATTATAAGAAGGGATAATGACTTAAATAGGGTTACCTTATGCAACATAATGTAAGAAGCTGCATTATTATTATATATGCTGAGGTGGGCAATATGAGCAGGAAGCAGAAGTTGTCACAGGTAGGATTGAAACGTGCAAGAGCACAACACAGGGAGGTTCTGAGCAATATTCCTTAAGCCGGCCATACACAGGCCGATAAAAGCCAAAAGACTGAGTGGGCATCTTATTGTCCCGTGTGTGGGGCCATCTGACAGGCTTCCTAAATAAATATATAGGCGAAAGTCAGCCAGATGCTGGGATAAAAATTGCATTGGTTTGCGTCAGACCTCCTGTATTGCCTGCATTGTTATCTGATCTTTGGGCCCTAGGGCCCACGATTGAATCATCCCCATATCGTCCACCTCAATGTGGGCCTGTCGAAGAGAGATCCGCTCGTTTGGCGACATCACCAAACAAGGGGATCTCCCTGTGTATGGTCACCTTTAGGAGAAAGTAGAAGTGGAGTCTGTAAAGAGTCTAAAAGTAGAAGTGGAGTCTGATTTCACCAAACAAGGGGATCTCCCTGTGTATGGCCACCTTTAGGAGAAAGTAGAAGTGGAGTCTGTACTACGCCTGGCATTAGTAATGAGAAAATAGTTAAATGCAACTCCCATTTTTGCTCCATAGAAGAGATAGTGGAATCCCTTCTTAACCTAGTACCATGGATGGAAAATGGGACTTGACTATGCCATAACACTGTCTCTTTCTAGTAAGAACCTTCACAGCATCCCTTTTCAGCCACAAGATTCAGGGTCCCCTGAAATACAAATGGGGTGGTTGCAAAAAAATATTGTCCGATTGTCCACTATACCTACAAAGCATCACTCTTCCTACCTTCAACTGTTGCTCAGAGGAGTTTCCATCATGACTTGGATTATTGGGAGGTAAATAACCATGCAAATAGCTAGAAGGTAAATAGTCAAAGGAATGTAACAATGCTAGAAACTAAAGGTAGCCATAGACACACAGACAATATCGTACGAAACAAATTTTTGGTGCGTGTATGACGGCAAACAAGCAGAAGACTTATATCGGCAGAAGACGGAAAATTTTGATTGGGTGCCTTTGAAGGCACCCTTCACATCGGCCTTTGTAAGTGTAGAATTCTATTGTTCTATCTGTATATCTGATGATTCAGCTCTACACGTGTGTATTGAAACAAATGATCTTTCCAAGAAAGATCGTAATTGTAACGTCTATGGCCACCTTTAGAAGGAAATCTGCTCTGCAATTACAAAGGTGGAAAATAAGCAGCAATGTCAGTATATATGTTTTATAGGAAGAAGGCACATATCTAAATTTATATATAATGTTCAGTGAAGGGACTTAATTTGGTGCCATTGATAAAAAGAAAAAGCAAAGAGAAATACTGTGTGACAGTAAGTGATTGATATCCTTTTGACTATTAAAAACAAGAAAATTGATGGTGCCAAAGAAATGAAATTTTCACTCATAAGTTTGAGAAAGGAGAGTTACGTAATGGCCGGGGG
>CM044441.1:133018629-133050991 GCA_024363595.1 Xenopus borealis
TTGCTCTACTGGCTTTCAATAATACTTTCACATAATAAATGGAACAGTGAAAGGATTCTTTAAGGCTAATTGAATTTCAAGGACCCGACGACACTGGAAAGTTGTTTAAAGAAATCTGTTAACTAAGTACATTAATTTAAGACCACGGCTAATGATCACTGGTTGCTTCTGAAGATGGGCTGATGGGGCCAAATAAATAGAGCAATTAAATGTGAGTGCCTGGAATCAGACAGCGCCTGTAGATTAAGTCAAAAGGCATGGACCGTTTGGTTTAGTGGCCCACAGGGAATTGACATTTCAATATTCGCAGAACATAATGTTTAACTTGCACAGTGTTTGACTCATTTCTAAGATATTTACACAAGCTTTCGTAAATAAGCATTAATCACGGAATTTGTGTGACAACATATTGCCATGCACTGTATCAAACAGGGCTGGCTACAAAAATGCAAACACAATCTATAAGCAGAGCACAGCTGGATACCATATTCCAGGGCTTTTACCGATATTTGTAAGAAGTCAGTGCCTGGAGACATATGAAGTCTGCAAAGCGGACTTCTTATGTGGGCAGAGAAAAATGCTGCAACCGATCTGCGACTGATGTAAAACAGCACTTGATTTGTATGCGATGAAAGGTCTGAGCACTCAGTCCTCATTGAGCATCCAGCAAGAACATCTTTTGGTGGTATGATAAGATGCATATATACATATAAAGCAAGTTGCACTCCCATTAGAAACAGTATCCCCCGAAGAAGCAGCCATCGACAATCTGTTATGTTATGAGGCTCATTCAGAAATGCTGCAGTAACAACTTGTGTTTTAATTTAGAAATACTTCTGTGTTTATTTTCCTTAAATTTTAGGATATACATTTAAAAACATCTTCAACAACCGCACAGAAACATATATTGTGAATAAAACAAAAATAATAGCATTTGGCAGATGAAATATCAGTGTTTTCATTTGTTCAGATGCATTGTAGAATCCTTAGCTACAAGGGATGCATCAAATCCACGATTTGGTTTGGGATTCGGCCAAGATTCTGCCCTTTTCAGCAGGATTCAGCAAAATCCCAAAAAAATTGCATGATTTTTCATCAACCAATCAATGAAGCTGCTCGTAATTGATCCCAACTAAGATAAATTAATTGTTATTGGAGGCAAAAAAATCCCATTGAGTTTTCTTAGGGGCAGATTTACTATTGGTCAAATTTCGAATTGAAAAAAATTCGAAATTCGACCATGTGAATAAGTAGGGAATTAAAATCCTTTGAATTCGACTATCGAATTTGAAGGATTTTACCGCAACTCGATTGGTCAAACGATCGAATAGGAAACTATCGATTTTTTTTTGATCAATCAAATTTTTTTTATGCGGTCAAAATTTATGAAACCCAATTTGGTAACTCTGATCTGGTGAACTATGTGGTTGAATAAAAGTACTTTCGACAGTCGAATGGTCAAATATTTGAATGAAATTTTATTTGAATCATTCGATTGAATTTACAAAATTCAATGGTTGAAGTGGTCTTCAAAAACATTTGAAAATTCTAATGTTTTAGAAAATTTGATCTAACTTCGAATCCATCATGTGAATTTAGTAAGTCTGCCCTTTAATGTTTAAATGATTTTTGGCAGACTTAAGGTATGAAGATCCAAATTACAGAAACACCCCTTATCCTAAAAACCCCAGGTCCCATGCTTGGAATTAAAAATAGGAGCCCATTACCTGCAGTATTTTTCTGGTTTTAGCTTATATTTATATGCCAAGATTCTGCCAATAGACTGTGTATTTAGGAGCTGAATTTGTGACATATGCATTTATATATACCATCATTTTTTTTTTAAAAAATCACAGTTTTGGGAAACTCTTGTAATGCATTTTATTTAGCTGAAACATTTAATAGTTTCCTAATAAATAGGAAAAACGCACAACAAAAGTGCAAGCGTTCACCTTCTGCTGTTACAGAAGAAAACTACTGAACTGCAGTGTAAGGGTAGGGACAGACAGGGAGATTCGGGGAGATTCTGTCGCCTGGCGTTTTTAGCAGGCGACAATCTCCCCGAATTTCCTTCTCCCTGTCTACCGCTAGTAAAAGGGACAAAGCGCCAGCGCCTGTACACACGCTGCGCGACGATTTCCGGAATCGCCCGAAGATACCTCGTGAGAAAACTTCGGGCGATTCCGGGAATCGCCGCGCAGCGTGTGTACAGGCGCTGGCGCTTTGTCCCTTTTACTAGCGGCAGACAGGGAGAAGGAAATTCGGGGAGATTGTCGCCTGCTAAAAACGCCAGGCGACAGAATCTCCCCGAATCTCCCTGTCTGTCCCTACCCTAAGAGACTGAAAGCAAGCATGGTAGGCAAGTTTCAGCACACACAAGGCTTTGATACTGGAGGCAGTGCAAGTAAGAACAATACTGTCATCTTAAAATGACAAACTTCTGAAATGGAACAAAGTCACACTGTAAGCTGGCAGGAACACAAGGCAACAATCATAATTTAAATTGTGCCCCAATACAATTACAGCACCACAGCGATGAATGGATGAAATTTCAGCCCAAACAATCAAACCATTTACTGATTCTTTAACATGAAGAGGAGTTGAGCTGTTTGAGTTGCAGATATTTCTTAGACACGTTATGTTAAAAGAGCACACAAAAGGTTTCAATTTATGGCACAACTGCCTTGACACAGGCATCTAGAATTGCTAATTACCCTTCAATAAACCCAACGGTTCACATCTTGAGCTGAAAATAAAGGCCTTATAGCAGCCGTGCCTACTGCTGATGGAGTAGCAGATTTATTTTTCTTTACAGTGACTGCTGTCCATTACCCTGAGAAGTCTTGGGGAAAGCTAATGGCAGGGTTCTGTGGAAATGGATTGTTTGAGGATTGCCACATAAATTCCTAAAAATAGCTGTGCAATTATAGTCATTCTCAGATTAGTGTGAGGTCTTGCTTGTTCTTTGCTTTGGCAACGCTTCTAACACTGCAAAGTGGCACAGTATTAGTTGCATTAACTTTCTTAGAGAACCTGATCTTTTTAGTGATGGGCAGAACAGAATGTTGGGTCTAACAAAGTCATGGAATTGTATTATTACTTGGTATTGATTTGCAAAACGACAAAAACATTAATGGGATACTGTCATTGGAATTTTTTTTTATCATCAGTTAATAGTGCTGCTCCAGCAGACTTCTGCATTGAAATCCATATCTCAAAAGAGCAAACATAATTTTTTACATTTAATTTTTAATTCTGACATGGGACTAGTCATTCTATCAGTTTCCCAGCTGCCCCCAGTCACGTGATTTTTGCTCTGATAAACTTCAGTCACTCTTTACTGCTGTACTACAAGTTGGAGTGATATCACCCCCCCCCCCAACCAGCAGCCTAACAAAAGAACAATGGGAAGGTAACCAGATAGCAGCTCCCTAACTAAGGCTAAAGCCAGACGGGGAGATTCGGGGGCATTTTGTCGCCTGGCGACTTCTCGCCGCGACTTGTAGCCCCCGAACCTCCCCGAATAGCCACGTACCCAAGCGCACCGGCGTTGCTTGAAAACGCCGGCGCGTATCCACACGGAGCGGCGCGCTTTTTGAAATTGCTCCAAATTGCCTGGCGAGGCAGGTGGCCATACACGTAGAGATCCGATCGTTTGGCGATGTTGCCAAACGAGCGGATCTCTCCCCGATATGCCCACCTTGAGGTGGACGATATCGGGCTGATCCGATCGTGGGCCCTAGGGCCCAACGTTCGGATAAGTACGGGCGTTCAGATCACGGGACCGCATCAACGAACAGATGCGGCCGCGATCCGACGGGATTTTTTAATCCTGCCCGATCGACATCTGGCCGACTTTCGGCCAGATATCGATCGGGAAAGCCCGTCGGAGGGCCCCCACACAAGCAGATAAACTGCCGACACAGTCTGTCGGCAGCTTTTATCTGCCCGTGTATGGCCACCTAAAATCTCAAATTTCTTATCTTCCAAGAGTCAATGCCAACATCTCCAGAGTGGAGAAAAATGAAATACAGAGTAGCAGTTAGTCAATACTACAAACCACCAAGGCATCTCCCTTATATAGGAAGCCGAATGGGATGCTATGTACTTGCCTAAAGCTTATTTCCCATGTTGGGCCTGATGCAATACAATGAGAAAAATTTATCCCGTGGCTTATCAAATGAAAACTCAGTCTATGGGAAATGATTCTTATTTACCATGCAAAGGTTTTATATGAATTTCCATGTCCATGTGTATCATAGAAGCCCATGAAATATGTATTTTAATGAGCCCGTGTGACATCTAGAATGTGAAAGTAGACTTGATATATATATATATATATATATTTTATTGTACAGGTAAGGGACCTATTATCCAGAATGCCTGGGAAATGGGAATTGCCAGATAATTATCTTTCCGTAATTTGGATCTTCATACCTTAAGTCTACTAGAAAATCATACAAACATTAAATAAACCCAATAGACTGGTTTTGCTCCCAATAAGGATTAATTATATCTTAGTTGGGATCAAATACAAGCGACTGTTTTATTATAACAGGGAAAAAAGAAGTAATTTTTAAAAATTTGGATTATTTCATTATAATGGATCTATGGGAGATGGCCATTCCGTAATTCGGAGCTTTCTGGATAACGGGTTTCCGGATAAGTGATCCAAAACCTGTAGGGTTAAACTGTGGGGGTTCTCTCTATTGCTTAAGTGGTGGACCACGTCACTCCTGGCCTGAATGTGAATAACATCAAACAAGCATTACACTAAATGGTTTGTACTTTAACCAGTGATACTTTAGGCCAAGGCCACACTCTGTTTGGGGAAACGAGGCAAATGCCCTTCCTGAACATAACCAGCCCTACAACAATGCTGCCCAAGTAGCAGAGGCAAACAGCAGCCATGAACATCACACATACTAGGATGTCCTTCACAATGAGAAAAGACTGTTCATCCTTCAGCTGTCAGAGATAAAACAGTCATCTATTTAAAAAGGTCAAGTTACATCCCTCTGTGAATTTACAACTATCAGATACTGTTTATATAAATGAATTTTCCATATTTGAGACGTAACCATCTGGTTAAAAAAAAATGTCATCTCGGCTTTTAAGAAAAAAAAAAAAACACTTCATATTTGTGCACATTTTATTTCCCGAAATGTTAAGTTGTTTTATATCCCACTGGGGCTATTCAAGAGCACATCTTTCCTCCAAATGAGATATAAAATAGATTGTACAGAGTCACAGGGCCTTTCCAGCTGCAGAGGATTTGAAAGCAGGCCAAATACACATTAGAACCAACCACATATCCATACACACTAACCATCTGAACGTTAGTGTTTACAAATCAGACTTTAACCTTTGTGCTGCCAGAGAAACATAGAACCTACTGGGTTATGCATTAACACGGGCAGAGTCTAGGTCTGTTCCAGTAACCTATAGCAACCAATCAGCTCTTCCCTTTTATCAGTCTAGTGTATGCATAATAATGAAAACAAGCATTGGATTGGTGGCTATGTGTTACTAAGCATGGGTAGCTTTACAACTACTACGACTAATCTTACTTTATGTAGATACAGTAATATAATTTCTTCTTCTGTTTCCAATACAAATTTTATGAAAAGGTTGTACACAAGTATATTGTTCTCATGAGCAATCAAACTCCCTGCTTGATGATTTAGAAACTCCATTACTAAGTGCATTGTTTAAAATACACACACTATTGGCGTAAAATTTATTTTCTGATCTTACTTATATTTCTCCATGCTGATTTCTCTCTGGAATCCTCTTTCTGTGGCAGTTCCCACAAATGAGCGGCTTAAAGGAGAATTCAACCCTTTACCAAAACAAAAAACATACCCCCCACCCCATATAGACCCCCTCACTCAGGACTGGACTGGGATTCAAGATAGGCCCTGGCATTCCTATTACAGAGAGGCCCAAATAGCCCCCACCAGCCCACTTAATAATCACGTTCTATGGCAACTTACAGCAGCCCCTCTGGCATTTGCCAGAACCCACAGATTGCCAGTCTGGACCTGCCCTCACTCCTCCCGCCCATCCTAGCTGCCCACCCTGCCAAATGGCTCTTACTTTTTACACCGTGCAGATTCAGGGATTGCAGTTCGCAGCAGCCATCTTTGGTCTTTGGTAAGCTGATACAGATACCGGCATAACAACGCATGTGCAGTTGGAGACCAAAACTGTGCATGCACAGTTGTCAAAAACCGGTTAATTGTTCCATCACTCACACAGGACATTATTGTATTAGAGAAGGTACAGAGAAGGGCAACTAAGCTGGTAAAAGGTATGGGAAATCTTAGCTATGAGGAAAGACTAAATTGGGGATATTCACGCTGGAGAAGAGGCGCTTAAGGGGTGATATGATAACTATGTATAAATATATAAGGGGATCATATAATAATCTCTCTAATGCTTTATTTATCAGTAGGTCTTTCCAGCTGATGCAAGGTCACCCATTCCTAGGTTCCGCCTAAATATTCAGAAGTGTTTTTTTTTTTTTTTTTACAGGGAGCGCTGTGAATATGTGGAATTATCTCCCTGAATCAGTCATACAGTTGGATGGCTATTTAGCAAGTGAGGGAATACAGGGTTATGGAAGATAGCTCATAGTACAAGTTGATCCAGGGACTGGTCCGATGGCTATTTTGGATTCAAGAAAGAATGTTTTTTCCCCCCTTCAACTAGCAGTCAGGAAGGTTAAATAGAGACTTAAAAGGTTGAACTTGGTGGACGTGTGTCTTTTTTTCAATCTAACTTACTATGTTACAAGGTTCAGCTGCATGGGGTGACTAAGTTCTCAAAGCCGTCTGCCCTGGTTAATAGCTATCTAGGAAGTTAAAACACTTTTAACTTTATTCATGACATTAATGGGATGCTCAGGGAACTTGGCAAAACTGCGTCATCCATAGGCTGGGGCTGTACATCCGGATATGAGATTTTCCCAATGATTATTGAGTGTCTCTGCTGCATGAATGCTACAATATTATCTATTTATGGCATGTTGTTGCTGCTGCCCCTACCTGACCAAATACAAGTGAAATAAATACAATGGAGATGAAGACCAGAGTGCCTTTCCTATGTTCATGCACTCATGTACTCCAGACAAACATCATTGCTGGTGTCTTCCAATCAGAACTTCATGTTGCGTGAAAGAACACGAGGGTGAGAACTCGACTGGAATTTTTATTGTCATATAACACACTCATCCGCAAGATAGCACAGCCATGAGTAAGATTCAAACTGTGCACATCTGCTACTTATTTCACCCCATCAAATAAAAGATGCACCTTTTGCTGTTACCAAAGGATTCTGAAACCCGTTCAAGTTACAAAACCCAAGGAGAGACATCAAATCTCATCTGACTACAAACACACAGGCCCCCATGGCCCTGGACTACTTCTGTACTGGAAAAAAATGGGTTAACATATACAGCTGTATCCACTGGTTGGATTCAATCAAACACAGTTACACATTCAGTTTGAAATATAGAGTTTTTACACATGGGGAACTGTAAAATGTACTGCACTTCATGCCAGGTAGCACATCTGTAAATGAAATAAAAGCCAATTATTTCAGTGCAGTTTGCACAAATGAATGGACTGACCTGGGGATTTGAGCATTTTATTTCTAATGGTTCCAGGTCGACGTGAAGGCAGACCACAAATGAATGACCTGCGTCGGCTCCCGAGCCAGTCAAACTGTGAGACGTGACGGCAAGAGTGGAGGTACAACCCATGGGCTCCACTAGGTTTAGTATCAGCTGATGTTCCAGGAGGGTATATACACTGAAGTTGTGCAGGTTGATGGTCCACGGGAAAGCAACACCTAATTGGGGTAGAGGAAAAAAAACGGTAAAAAAAACCCACAAAAAAATAACATTTTCATTTTAACAAATTACGGATCATCAATGAACATCTGTTGAGTGAAGGGATGGGCAACTGACAGCTCTGAAAATAAAGTTTGTCAATACCCCCCCCCCCAGTGGCATAGCCCCCTTTAGGTCCATTTAAAACCAGCTAAGCAAATCTATGCAATATAAAATATACATTTACAAGCTCCCAGAGAAACCCACCTTGTTCTAATTGCCTACAGAAAGGGGGTGGGGTTCTCTTAAAAGCTTATGCACTATTTCTCTGATTAATAATGATGATGTCAACAAAAAATGAACTAGTTTTCTTTCTTATCTCCAGCAACACAACTAGACATTTATTAACATGTATTTCTATAGCGCCAACTTGTTTCGTAGCACTGTGACATAACTAGAAGTCTAGCGACCATAATAACTGTAAGGATCGGAAAAAAAAATATATATATTAGAGAAAATCAGTGAGGTTTTATAATAGGGATGCACCAAATACACTTTCTGGAATTCGGCTGAATCCCAGAATCCTTCATGAAAGATTCGGGCGAATACTGAACCAAATCCAAATTTGCAATAAGGGTTGGGAAAGGATAAGGTGCAGCAAAAATGTATCTATTTCCTTGTTATGTGACAAAAGGTCACATGATTTCCCTTCCCACACCTAATTTGCGCTCAGGGCGGCGAACGTTAGCGAAGTAGCGCTACCGTTATTTCGCCAGGCACAGAGCATTTACGCTAGCGATGCCTAATTTGCATATGGCGTGAAGTTAAGCATAGAATAGAAGTATATGTTACAGCCACTACATTCCACTACACAAGCCATATGTTCGGAAATGTAGGGGGGAAAGAGGGTAACCCCCCCCCCCCCAAAAAAAAAAGTCTTTTTCAGACTATCACCCTAGAATCGTAAAACACGCCAGCGTTTTTTTGGGACTTTCTAATTTTTTTTTCAAACTCCTTTCTATTGTATTGAACTTCGCCAGGTCTGACCAGGCGAAGTAAAGTCTAGCGTAAGTGGTAACGTTCAGGAAAATGTTGATCTTAGTGAATTTGCGTAATTACGATCCATCGTCAGTGCGCAACTTCGCCTGGCGTAAGGGTGCGAAGTTGCCAAGTCTATCTACTTCGCTAGCGAAAATTCGGTGTTAGTGAATTTGCGAATTTGCGAAGTTGCAAAATGACGTCACGCTGGCGAATTAGCGCTAGCATTAGACACTTCGCGCTTTAGTGAATTTCCCTCTTAATCTGTCGCCAGATTTTATCGGCCCATGTATGGGGGCCTTAACAGCTTAAAAGGCAATTCACGTTCATTAGCAAAACTGTAATAACTGTAAAACTTTCATAACCTGCAAAATTTTGTAAAATGAACATGGTAATCAAGGGGGTCACAAGAATGGTTGTGGTCAAAATTATTTTGCAGCGCTAAGCACTGCAACTTTTTTGTCCCTCTTTTTCTTTCCAAAATGTTGGGAGGTATGCAGTTTGAATATGCACAAAAATAATTATATGCAAAAAAATTATTATAAGCAGTTTCATCAGAAAAAATGTATTTATATATGTAGAAATATATTTACAGGTTATTATAAAAACATTCAGATTGAGTGGGAAGTAGGCATGGATTTGCTTTGACCTAGCTAGCGCTGTGTCTAATATTGGTCAATATACATGGCCCCAGGCCCATCTATAGGCTATAATAATGGGCGAATCGGTGGCGAATTCGCAAAACGCGGTCACGTCTCGTTTTGGACATGCACGTCCATTTTGGATGCCGGCATCCTTTTTGGACGCTGGCGCCCATTGCTTCGAAAAAAATGGACAAGCGCGACCAAAATGAGACGCCGACGAATTTTCGCCAGGGTGAAATTTCGCCACTGTTTCATGAATCGCAGGAATTCATCTCAGGCGAATAAATTTGCCCATCACTAGTAGGCTACAGTAAAGCCCACGTACAAATCAGGAAATGTTATGGAAAATATATTGGAAAAAAAAAACACTGTTGCAAAAGAAATTCAAAATTAATGTGTAAGCAGGAGTCATCTGTAAAAACTGAAGATGTTCTGTAATTAAACACAGTATAATTGTGGAAAGAACAAAGGTAACTGAAGTCTGAATGTGATTTTGGGGCTGGGTTATCAAAAGTCAAGATGCTGGATAACTAAAAAAAAACTCTATTAGGGTTGGGGCAGATGGGCTGATTTATTCACCTTACTGGGACAATCTTCCCAAACTGCCTTCTTCCTGCCTTCGGTCTGCTTGAATGAAGAATCGCTTGGGCTAATGCACTTACAGCTCTTCGATTTCCGAAGTTCGGAAATCGAAGCACCGCAAATGCATTCTGCCCCAACCCCAAGGGCACTTCACCAATTAGTCGAGCTGAAGCGCCCCCCAAGGGGCCGCGCTAGATAAGTTTCCAGGGGCGGAAAAAAGCTGCTCCGGGTAACTTCTAAGAGCGGAACTTCCAGTTTAAAAAAACAGAAATTCAACTTTACTAGTGCGAGAGAGCACAGTTGCGCTCTCCGCACTAGTGTTCCTATCTCGGATACCTCCCCTCCCCATAGGTAAGAAGACGAGATGAGGGGCGGCATTTGAGGAGCCACCTCAGGCGGCATCTTCATTAGAATTGGTGCTGCCCAACCCTAAATATAGTTTCTAAAGTGCTGGCACCCCCCTGCTTTCCAGGGATAAAAAAATGCAAATTGAAAACTGTTGAGATTCTTTCAGACAAAAGGAGCACATTAGTGTGTATTTCCCTGGAATATTTTTTTTTGTGTGGTTTTTGAGTTATTTAGTTTTTATTCAGCAGCTCTGCAGTTTGCAATTTCTACAATCAGGTTGCTAGGGTCCAAATTACAGTTTGCAATTTCAGCAATCTGATTGCTAGGGTCCAAATTACGCCAGCAACTATGTATTGATTTGCATAAGAGACTGGAATATGAATAGGAGAGACCTGAATAGAAAGATGAGTAATAAAAAGCCCCTATTCCCTCTCCCTTAATTTCTGCATATGCACAAATTTTCATCATCAGGTCAGGAGCACTATGGATTGGCGCACCGAAAATCTAAAAAGAACCACGTATCTCATGAACAGTACTAGAGCCTCCAAACCAATGTGCTTGTGGTTGGGCAGCAATGCCACCCCCCTAAAACCATGCAGCCCTAGGCACGGGCCTAGGTGGCCTTTCCACAAATCCGGGCCTGGATGTAGAGAGTGATATTCTGAGACAATTCGCAGTTGGCTTTCATGTTTTATTATTTGTGGTTTTTGAGTTATTTAGCTTTTTATTCATTTTATTATGCAAGTGAAGAAACTTAATTAACAAATATGTGAGCTGAGAAACGCCAGACATTTTTGAGAGCAACATTCAGCAAGATAATTAAAAAAAAAATTTTTTTTTCAACTTTGGATAAATCTGCCCCTTAGTAAATAACTAAAAACCCCAACACACAGAAGCCCAGGTACTTAATAAAATGCTACATATCATATATAGTCAGAAGAAGACTGTTATTATAACCAAGTCTGATTCCAAGTCAGACTTGGATAGGAAAGTATTTTTTACAATGGCAAGCAAGGTATTAGAGGCATTAAACGTCCAGTAGAAAGCAAGAGCTTTTGTATGGAAGGCAGAACAAGTTCAGATTCCTAATTAAATCATGATGGTGCTGCAGAGGAATTAGCGTACCTAACTAAACCAAGCCCAAAGTTCACCGTATCTTGTCAAAGCGCAATGATCAATCCTGACATGCCGTATTAGAAATTTACATATCAAATGTTGGCTTTGTGTATGTTTCTGATCCACAGGAGCTCTAACCACTAAACTTCAATGTCTGTAACATCAAACACCGGCCATGTCATTGCTAATCCAATTTCCCAGACTTTTTTTGGGGGGTGGGGGGGGGGAATACAAATGTTTGGGAATCTAAGGAGCTTCAAATTAGAATGCAACTGCATCTGTTTATTGGAAAGCATATTTTCTTTTGGAAGATGTCTCACAAGCTGCAATGTTCTTACTAGGGGCTAGTCCACACGGGAAGATTCAGGGAGATTTGTCGCTTGGCGACTATTCGCCGCTTCTTTGGGTCGACTAATCCCTCTGAATCGCTTACCCCGGTCTTGCGCCGGCTAAAATGAAAAGTCACCTGCACCTATTCACACATGGCGCTGCATTTTCCTCAGTTGCTCGAAATTGGCTCCCGAGGCCACTTAGTCGCCAGGCGACAAATCTCCCTGAATCTTCCCATGTGGACTAGCCCGAATGCTGGTAAATATAATCACAGAAAAGTGCTATTTGGACCATTATTACTATTATACTATATATATAGTACACAATTGTACTGAGTTCTATTAGTTCTTAAAGGGGTTGTTCACCTTCCAACACTTTTTTCAGTTCAGTTGTTTTCAAATTGTTCCCCAGAAATAAAGACGTTTTAAAATTACTTTACATTGTTTATTTTTTACTGTTTTTCCAAAATCTAAGTTTAAAATTTAATGCTCCCATCTCTAGTGTTTGAGTCTGGCAGCTCAAATAACTCAAAAACCACAAATCATAAAAAATTCATGCAAATTGTCTCAGAATATCACTCTCTATATCATACTAGAGTTAATTTAAAGGGCGAAAAAAACCCTTTAATTTTATGGATTAAAATCAGACAACATTTTTTAAAAACAAATTGCGTTGGATTTAATTGATGCTGTTCTAATGTCAGCCCACCTTCTATTCATCACTTTAAGAGTGGAACTACATTTTTGCACTGCCTTTTTGGGATTGACTGCCTCCGTCACACAGGATTGTGGGAGCTAACAGCCGCTAGCAGCCAGTGCACTAGATCAAGTCCCGGACCCCCTTGAATGCCAAAGCCCCTTTTGCTCAGTATAATGCTCCGAATGGAAACTCCAGAGAATTTCACATGGAAGCGTGTAAGCGTGCATACTTCCCAAGCAACTGATTAACGGATTGCATATAGTATGATTATTGTCTTTAGTCTGAGCATTAGCTTAGATAAACAGATACATATGGCGGGTGTCTGTACAAACAAAAAATGGTTTTGATGGAACTACTAAATATGACATCAAGGCAAAGCTAAAATACATAAATCATTATCAAACATAAAAGGGATTCACAGGATCGCGTAACTAAGCCCAAGTCATCGGAGGATTTAACGTACTCTGGGTTAATTTTATGAGCCTTACGCATGGATGGCATTAGCTGGAGCATGCAAGGCACGGGGAAGGTAAGAAGTCAGGGCCCTGTCCCATTGCTCACACCAAATATATTTATAGATGACTTTTTTTGCACAAAATTAAGCTAGCACGTGTGGCCTGTTGTAAGAAATTCTGACATACAATATGTTTCTACCATATGTTATACTTCTATAACCAAACACATTGCATTTTCTAGGGTATTTTGGCTTCATGAGTGGTGCTTTAAACCTGCATTAAAATGATGGCATATTTCTCCTGTCCAAATGGGCATTACGTCTGTTTTTATTTTCCTTCACAATTGTTCTTGGCACATGTTGGCCTTACAATGCTTTAGTAGGAGTAGTTTTCCCCCACTGACCTGCTAGAGGGGCATCAACTATTGTTATGCTTAAGAATTTGATCAAGTGTCTGGTTTTCCTATTTAAAGAATATTTGCTCAAAAACAGCTTTAGATCTGAATAAGATACTTTAATGTTGCAATAAATGCAACATTATCTATGGCACAGTGAATAGAATTCCAACAAAACAACAAAGGGCAAGTGCAATCAGAGTAGAAGCCTTGCATGCTTGAGGCATATCTTGAAATATTACACTTGGGGGTTTATCTTATAAAAATCAAAATTTATCGCATTATTTAAATAAAAAATAAAAAAAAAAACATGCCGGATTTTACCTTATTTGTTATTAAAAAAACTTGATCGGTTTGGGTAAAAACTTGATAAAATTGAGCGAAAACCCGAATCTTACTTAATTTTTTAGGGTTTATTTCTGGCATTTTCCCTGAAAAGCCCAAATTTATGCCCAAAAAGATCAGAATTTCAGCGCAGACCACAGAAACATCAAAATAGATTAGATACCTATGCCATCGACTTATACACAATCTCGGTAGCTGTTCCAGCAGAATTCTGCATTGAAATCCATTTCTCAAAAGAGCAAACAGATTTTTTTTTTATATTTCATTTTGAAATCTGACATGGCGCTAGACATATTGTCAATTTCCCAGCTGTCCAAAGTCATGTGATGCATGTGCTCTGATTAACTTCAATCACTCTTTACTGCTGTACTGCAAGTTGGAGTGATATCACACCCCTCCCTTTCCCCCAGCAGCCTAACAACAGAACAATGAGAAGGTAACCAGATAACAGCTCCCTAACACAAGATAACAGCTGCCTGGTAGATCTAAGAACAGCACTCAATAGTAAAACCCATGTCCCACTGTGTACCATTCAGTTACTTTGAGAAGGAAAAACAACAGCCTACAGAAAGCAGGTCCCTCCTAAAGTGCTGGCACAAGTCACATGACCGGGGCAGCTGGGAAATTGTTACCCCTCGTTATCTAGCAAGTGATTATTACTCCAAGGTCCCAAACAAATTGATGTGCTTTTCTGTACTGATCCGATTGGGTAAGATATGCATATAGTAATCAAAGGGTTAATGAAAAAAAAAATTATAATAAAGAAGAAGATGGAAAAAATGAATTGTGGTATATCTACATCTGATAGAAATTCACTAAATTCATTACTGCAGCGGTCTCTTTGGACTAAGATTATAGGCATTGGTAAACTGGCTTATTAACCAATGGAGACAACATATTTTTGAAAAAGCAAAACATATTGAAGGGTTTTAAGAAAGAAGAATAGCAGCCCCCCCCCCCCTCTAATATAAAAAAGAGCATATCCCATCATAAATATGCTTTTGATTTGCAGAGAAAGAGAAGCAAAATGTTTGTAGGGAGTGGAATGTAAATTGCTTGCAATCACTGTCATGCATGGAGCAAAACAATGTAAGATGGGGTTTTACGTATTAGCATATGCTGCGGTGAACAAATATGCATCTGCTTACTAACTCACAACAGTAACTAAAGGCGTGACGCCACTGCTAAATATGGTTACTTACTGTAGAAAAGCAGATTTCCTCCAAGTGATAATATACTCTATTTATAAGTAGTGTTACACATTCCTTTATTGTATTGAGTCAGACCTTATTACACACTGCTGATACAAAAAAAAAAAGGTCCAATTCTACTTGCACACATGGAATATGCCTAACCTGAGGCAAACTATATGGCAACTCCAACGAAGGTCTTATAAATATTAAGATAAGGAGAAAGGACGTATGCATTTAAACTTAGATTGCATCTTAATATGTTATCTAATTACATTGCTAACCTAGCACTAGCCCCATGGCTATAAAAGGTTGTATTTATAAGCAAACTCCCTTTTGACTGCTTTGTGGATTATAATTAAAAAGGAAGGTTCTGGGAAAGGGGCCGTTGGCTTCAAACAATGGCTGCCAAAACCGGAAACTGAGCCTGTAACATATTTAAAGAAACTGGGGGAGGGAGAAAACCCAAAGTAAAATTACTTAAAATGTACTTTTATATATTTTTATAACACAAAGTAAAAGAATAAAAAACCATATATAAAAGAATCAATGAAAAAAGTTAAAGGGAAACTGTCATGGGAAAAACATTTTTTTTTTTTAACGCATCAGTTAATAGTGCTGCTCCAGCAGATTTCTGCACTGAAATCCATTTCTCAAAAGAGCAAACAGATATTTTTATATTTCATTTTTGAAATCTGACATGGGGCTAGATATTTTGTCGATTTCACAGCTGCCCGGTCATGTGACTTGTGCCAGCACTTTAGGAGGGAACTGCTTTCTGGCAGGCTGTTGTTTTTCCTTCTCAATGTAACTGAATGGAACACAGTGGGACATGGGTTTTTACTACTGAGTGCTGTTCTTAGATCTACCAGGCAGCTGTTATCTTGTGTTAGGGAGCTGTTATCTGGTTACCTTCCCATTGTTCTGTTAGGCTGCTGGGTTGGGAAAGGGAGGGGGTGATATCACGCAAACTTGCAGTAAAGCAGTAAAGAGTGACTGAAGTTTATCAGAGCACAAGTCACATGAGTTGGGGCAGCTGGGAAATTGACAATATATTTAGCACCATGTCAGATTTCAAAATGAAATATAAAAAAAATCTGTTTGCTCTTTTGAGAAATGGATTTCAGTGCAGAATTCTTCTGTAACAGAACTATTAACTGATGCATTTTGAAAAAAAATGTTTTTCCCATGACATGATCATTTTAAGTAAAACTATATACTTCCTTCTTTGAATGTAACACCATATAGAAAATTACAGGTAAGGGATCTGTTATCCAGCAACCCGTTAACTAGAAAGCTCTGAATTACAGGAAGACCATCTCCCATAGCCTGAGTATTTACAGCTAATGGAACTAGCATGTAGAAACATAATATTTAGTTACGCCACTATATAAGTCCAAGGGGCATTGTGAGATACAGGTACAGGTAAGGGTCGTGTAAACCAGAATGCTTGGGACCTGGGGTTTTCAAAATAAGGGCTCTTTCCATAATTCGGATCTTAAGTCTGCTTTAAGATTAAATTAACTTAGTATGATTGTTTTGAATAAAATAAGGATTAATTGTATCAAGTACAAAGTACTGTTTTATTATTACAAAGAAAAAGAAAATCATTTTGAAATTGAATCTATGGGAGATGGATGTCTTGTAATTCAGAGCTTTTCAGATAATGGATCCCATACGTGCAGCATCTATTATTCAGAATGCTTGGGACCTGGAGTTTTCCCAGTTAAGGGTTCTTTCCATAATGTAGATTAAATAAACCAGTAGGATTGCTTTGCCTCCAATATGGGTCCAGGCTGCAAAGCTAGGATCAATTATAAGGCACAGTTTTATTATAACAGACAAAAAAATAAATACTTTTTTGCTTAAAATGCACTCTATGAAAGATCTTCCCACAAGTCTGAGCTTTCTGGATAAGGGATCCCACACCTTTACTATCTACAAAGGGACCCTTTGATGCTGGGACCTCTTTACTGATCTGTAAACCTGGCCCTAACTCCTCTCTCTCTCCTACATACATATTTCAGGGGACCTGAAAAAAAATGGTGTAAAATCCTGGGAAAGTGTAATATGTGTTATATATATTGATGGGACCACAAAGCAACTATTTAAAATACAGGAAAACTTAAAATTCGTGGATGTAAAATTGAGGTTTTGCTCCATCTCTCTTTTCCAATGTGTAGAGTAAAACTCATGCTACCGCCATGGTTTGTATAAGTAAAAGGAAAACTGTAAATATATGAAATGAACCTCATGACAGACATTCATATGTATGCATAGCAAGAATAAAAATCACCTTGAATGATTTAAAACGTGTCCCATAATTGTCTCAATAAGGGAGAGTTCCGGCATGAGAGAACGGCGTCAGCTACATTAAAGAATTGAAAATATCAGGATTATGTGAACATTTGGTTGGCATTATTCCCAGTGCATAAACCGCTATAAAAATAAACTTTTTTTTATAAAAGGATTTATCCTATGGTAACAAGGGGAAGTTTCTTCCTTCATACAGAAGATCAAGTTCACTGATTGAGAATCAGATGAAATGATTAGCTACTCTTTTCCTATCGGCCACTCATCTTGCGGAACTCTTTCAGTGCCTCAAGACTTAACTAGAAAGACAGTGCGGCCTTGTTACAATCATGTTTCAAAGAGAAACAGGCCCGAGTCCTGACTTCTGGGTGTGAAAAGAAACAAATTTTCTCATATGTGATTTTAATACTTAAGGTTCCTTTGAAGTTTCTGGTAAAAAGAATAAAGGGACACAAAGAATTCGGAGCACTTTATACAGGATGTGAAGATATGATAGGTAATTGGAAACATAATAATGTCACCTGGAAGTTGAATGGTCACAGGCAACGTAGATTTCCCCCCATTTTAAAACATGTGTGCCGGGGAAAACCTAGAATGTTGGCGAAAGCTAAAACAGTATTTATGTGGTCATAAAAAATACAGGGGCCCCTAAACCAGCTGTACCACAGGCAGGCGTTTATGCATTATGGACAGACCATGCATTGTACAAAACATTTTAAGATGCATTTCTCGTCCCAGTTTAGGCTGCCTATTGGCCTCTCAACAGAACTAGAATGGAACCAAAAATGATCATTTGTCCTGCTTAGGCATGTTTGGATGACAAGACAGAAGATAGAGTGCAAACACATACAGATGTGCTTCTTGGATAACTCTATGGGGCAGATTCACTAAGATCCGAAAATTCACCAGCGTAGGCTTCGCTAGCGTTCGCCGCACATCGCCAGGCGATTTATGCAAATCCACTAAAGTGCGAATTTACGCTCAGGACGGCGAACGATAGCGTAGTTGCGCTAGTGTTACTTCGCTAGGCAGATCGTTGTTACTCTAGCGAAGCCTAATTTGCATACGGCGGGAACTTTAACTTATAATAGAAGTATATGTTACACCACTACATTCCACTACACAAGCCCAGGAAACCTTAAATAAATTATATAAAGTTATATATAATGTATTGCCCTACATGTGCCCCCTGTATAGTTGAGTTGCCATTTGTTAGGAAATGTAGGGGGGAAGAAGGGTAACCCCCCAAAAAAATGATCGATCTTTTTCAGACTATCACCCTCCTATGCTAAAATACGCCAGCGTTTTTTTGGGACTTAGAAAAAATTTGATATTTTTTTTTCAACCTCCAATCTATTGTATTGAACTTCGCCTGGTCTGACCCTACGAAGTAACGTCTAGCGTAAGTGCTAACATTGAGGAAAATGTTGATCTTAGTGAATTTGCGAAGTTACGATCCTTCGTCAGTGCGCAACTTCGTTTGGCGTAAGGGTGCGAAGTTGGGAAAGTCTATCTACTTTGCTAGCGTAAATTCGCCAGAGTCCGTGTTAGTGAATTTGCAAAGTTGCGAAATGACGTCGCGCTGGCGAATTAGCGCTAGCGTTAGACGCTTCGGGCTTTAGTGAATCTGCCCCTATGATCCTTGTACAAATGGAAAGATTTGGATTAAGGGAAAAAAGATTAAAAACTGACCACCCAACATACCCCATGGGAGGTAACCTGGCCAAACAGGGTCTTTATGTGTACAGCCAGTTTTGGTTTTCCTTGCCCCCACTTTAGGTCTAAGTGGTCCAAAGCTGCAAACTTAATTGCAAACAAACACACTTTATTAAATATTAGGACTATGGAACAGAGGGGTTATATTACTTGCTTACTTAAAAGCATTCATTAGCCAATTCCATGGTATGCTGATTTAAACTAAACGGCCTTGAGTTGTTAAAAGCATGTCCCATTGCAGTCAATTGGAAATGAGCACACAGGCATAACTTGTGTTTGTGATTTTGCAAAGGTTATTTAGAGATTTCTATTGTAGCCTTATACAAAATATGTCTATAAAGGCCTGCATTTCATATCCTGACCTTACTGTACCATCACAGACAATCGTCAGCCCCATCAAACTAACCATTCAGGCCTTCAAAGTTGTTGTACAGCAGCTCACAATCTACCTTCTGATCTCATTGGACCATCTTAAACTAGTGGCCTGTCACTTGCTCAGTGAGGGGCTGTTGTAAAGGTGAAAGTAACATTATATCAGCCATAGAAGCGGATGCTATAGGTGTGTTTATTAGTCAGTTCTGATGCAGAATGAACTAGGTTCTATGCAGCCATGTAATATAACCAATAAGCTCAATAAATTACTCCAGCACTCGTTTCTGAATAAGGGACATAACCGTGTTTGATGTAAGCCAAAAAAGGTTACAACGTTTTGGGGGCGTGCCCCTTTGTCAGGTAGCACGACCCCGAAACGTTGTAACCTTATTTGGCTGACATTAAACACGGGTATATCCCTTATGCAGAAATGAGTGCTGGAGTAATTTGTTGATCTGATTGCTGATGGGGCCGTCCTCCTATACCCCAAGAACCGTATAGTCTTTCGAGAGACCAGGTGTGCACCTGCAACCTTTTAATATCTACGATATAACCAATAAGCCTCATGACTTTATTGAATATACTGTATTCTTTTCATTCCTAAACTCAGGTTAGCTAGGACTTTAAATCATCAGAATGAAGACGAGAAACTATTGGAGGCATCTTCAGAGGCACAGATCTTCACTGCTTAAAGGAGAACTAAACCCTCCACAGTCAAAAGTCCCCACTGGCCCCCCTCCCCCATGCACACTGTTACACCAGAATTGTGCCCTTTTGAAATACTGACACAATGCAGAACAGCGAAGCGGAGCCATGTTCATCAGCCTCATCAGCCTGGATCCTCTTCTCACCAATCGGTAATTTACGGAGCTTTCCGGCTCCAACTGCACATGCGCCATATATGGATATGTGATCAACGAAGAAGCAGAGGCTGATACCCCTGTGCTCTGCTACGCTGTTCTACATTGTGGGGTCAGTATTTCTAAAGAGACACAATTCTGTGCAGAGGGGAGGGGGGGAGCAGCGGGGTCTTGTGACTGTGTAGGGTTTAGTTCTCCTTTAAGGGCTGACAGAGAAAAGCAAACACAAGGTATAGCTTTCAGTCAAAACTGGGGTGTTCAACCTTTTGGCTTCCCTGGGCCCCATTGGGAAAAGAAAAATTGTTTGGGGCCACATATGAAATACACAAACACTTTTGAATTGTAAAAGTAAACTTGCACAGAAAAGATAGACTTATTATTACTACTAAATGGGCAATGGGCTGAGTCGCCCCATCCTGCCTCCTCATATATACGTTGCAACATAACTCTTCCTCGGGAACCAAGCATTTCAAGCTGGGCCGCATTCATATCCATTCTGGGCCACAGGTTGGACACCCCTGGTCTAAATCTTAGTGAGCTCTAGATCACCTTTAAATGTTTAATACATAAAATTGTATGCCTATTGTAAGCACCCAGAGCTAATTCAGTAATGTATGTGCACATACCCTCTTCCACTTTCAATGTATGACGCTCCCTTAAAGTGGACCTGTCACCCAGACACAAAAATCTGTATAATAAAAGTCCTTTTCAAATTAAACATGAAATCCAATTTAAAATTTTTATTAAAGCATTCATAGCTGTTTTAAGCTAATTTAAAAATCTCAGCTGTCAATCAAATATTGTCTGCGACTCCTCTATGCCTTAGGCATAGAGGCGGGGCAGATAATTATTTTCACTTTCCATTCAGCACTTCCTATATGTCCCTGCTCTCCCCTCATTCCTCCTGTTCTTTTAACCATTTAATTGTGTAGCCAGAACATGGGGATAGACATCGGGTCCCCCATTCTGGTGCACAAACAAGATTCTGAGATGCAAGGCTTTGTCTTAATAACAGTGTCCACAAAATGGCTCCTGCCTGCTTACAATAATTATGAATTCCCAGACTGAAGAAAACAAGATTAAAATAATTTATATAGTGTAATTGATGTTCATTTTGCTTGACTAATGTGATAAAATATGATTTTTAATATTTTTTTGGGGTGACAGGTCCACTTTAATTGACGAGCAGTGACAAATGTCTGACTCTACAGATTTCTCTTCATTCTATGAATCAGAATTAAACAATCGATTGACTCTATTTTGCATATTGTTTAGTGTCTCATTCATCAACAAGTTTTCTAGAACCAAATATGTTCTTCCACAATGGGCCACATCAGAAACCTGAGTGTAGTTCACAATGAAATATGAGAACTGGTGAAAAATGAGGTGTTACTTTAGGTTATTTAATCCAATCCCTAAAACTGCATTTTTTTAGATCTTTTATGGAGTAATCATGATATACTGTATCTGCAATTATATCTCTCTTCTCTGAAGTCATCTGCGCTAGAATCATATGTCACAGTTAAACTGGTTTCTGATCTTGACCTTTTTTGGGATTACTTAATTCCTTGAGCACGATCCTTCAAATTCAATTTATCACAGCTGGAATCTGGAAAATTTTAAGCTTCCTTAAATTATCCCATGCTTTTTCTTCCTTTCTAACCATCCCTAGCTACTTTTCATAAGCCAAGTGGTTTCCTATTGTTTTGCACACTTGGAGTAGGTTTTTAGAGGAACAGTAACACCAAAAAATAAAAGTGTTTTAAAGTAAAGAAAATATCATGTAGTGTTGCCCGGCACTGGTAAAACTCATCTGTTTGCTTCAGAAACACTACTATAGTTCATATAAACAAGCTGCTAAGTACCAATGGCGGAAATTGAAAAACAGCCACTCGGCACAGGATAAGTAATGGATAACAGATAACATTATGTTCTACAGAGCTTATCTGCTGTGTAACTTGAGCCTTTTCTCCTTTGACTAGTTGTCCCCCATGGCTACACAACAGCTTAAGGTGGCCATAGATGCAGAGATCTGCTCATTTGGCGATCTCTCCCCGATATGGCCACATTGAAGTGGGCGATATGGGGCTGATCCAATCATGGGCCCAACGATCGGATCATAATACATCTGAAATGGGCGGTCGGATCGCAGCACTGCATACACTTGCAGATGCGGCTGCGATCCGACGGGGTTTTCTAACCTGCCCGGTGGAGATCTGGACGACTTTCGGGCAGATATTGATCGGGGAAGCCCGTTGGATGGCCCCACACACCGACCGATAAGCTGCCGACTCTGTCGACAGCTTTTATCGGCCCGTGTATGGGGGCCTTTATTTATATAAACAATAGTAGTGCCCAGGAATAGTAATATCAAGGTAATAATGCTTTTAATATTAATTTCTTCTTCTGATAGAATACAGAAATAACAGAATTTACATTCATTACAAATTAGGTAACTTGCATTATAATGCTGAGTAGGCTAGTATAATAACTAGTGTTTGCTGTCAGAACATTTGCATGTTCCCTAACAACCTCATGAAACTAAGAGAAGAAAGTAAAAAATAATTGGTAGAGAAGCTAGTTTACGGAGGAGGCTGGGAATTGGGGTTCAGGAGGACAGAAGTGTCTGTAATTGCTGTAATACATGATTTACTTGAAAAGAGCTACCAAGCTCCAAGCTAGAGAAATCAGTGTCTCAAGACCAGGCCAACATGCACTGCAGAGCAATGAATTTGACAGGGCAGAGACGATATGTGGGATAATGTACTTGCAGATAACAATTTACACATCCTTTGATTGTGGCAGGTTAGTTGTAAGACAGGGCAGAGATGCTATGTGGGATAATGTACTGGTAGATTCACATTATACACATCCTTTGATTGTGGCAGGGTCATTTTAAGTCAGGGGAGCCATTTATTTTCTATCCCAACATTCCAGGAGCCCTAAAATAAGTTTTCAACGTAAAGTGCCAACATCCCACTACCTAGGGCCGGAAGCTGTAATTCAACAAAGTCTGGTTCTATTATAATTGTGGTGCTTACCAAGACCCACCATCACTATCAGTGGGAAAACACAAATATATGCATTTTTAGGCACTGGCTGTTTTGATATGTCATAAGCTCTTCAGTTCCCATTAACTGTACCTGTGACCCTTTCGCAGCTGCAGCTGATTTAAAATGCTCATTATTTAGTTTAAAGGTGAGGTGATGGAAGTTAAAAGTTCAAAAACATCTGGAAGACCACATGTTGAACATTCTGACAGGGGACAGAGTTTGAAGGGCAGGGCATTTATGTATATACAGCAATGATCAAGGCTGTGGAGCAACCTGGTATACCTTTATTAACATTTATACATCCTCAGATTACTACTAGGGCAGACTGAGGAAGCACAGTCTGCTTACATCTCACTTATCCATTCCGGAGAAAGGGCAACATAATCTTCTACATAAGAACCAAACTTTCTTTTTTTATTATTATTATATAAGGGCATGCAACTCCCCCTGCGACAAGCTATTCATCTCCCCACTTGAAGCACCTCATGGTTGAAACAATGAAGGCCCAACTAAATAAAGATTGGTGTAGCATATAGAAAATCTACTGTGATCTCTATTGTTTCATGGCTTAGTAACCATCCTGCTTCTTGGCTTACAAAATGCATTCTTCCAATAGAGTGACAGCTCTATATGACAAAACATATGTTACTTCCGGAACAATGCAAGTACATGGCTTTAATTTACTATACAAAGTTTATTTCCATTCCAGCCTTTGATGAAACCAAACTTCCCATCCCATCCAAATTTTTATTAATTCCATTTATGCAAGATTCCATCTTCTTTCACTTCTTTTAATTCAGATCAGAATCCAGTAGCTTGACATTTACTTAATGCAGACTTTTCCTGTGCTGGAAAAATATATGTTGTTCCATATAATTGCCTTCTGCATAAAAACCTAAATGATTCATTTATTGACTTTGAGTAGTATTCCATTCTTTTTCTTTTTTAATGGAATTAGTCCTTTGTATGTATAAAGCATTTACTTTGTGGTAGATGTGGAAGTCTTAAAAAATCTACGTTGTCCATTTTAAAAATGGAGCTACTTGTTTGTGATGCATTGCTACCTGTTTGTTTAGGAATAAACAAACATTTTATTAATGTCAGCAGTGTCTTACGGTAGAGTGGTTTAAATGCATGGATGTGGCCAGTCTCTACATTTATGAAAGGCTTATTTCAAAAGAGGAAAATACTAAAAGCCTCAACTGGATTTGAGGAAATAGAAACCCAAGCGCTACTATTTTTAATGGTTTATTAAGCACAGAAACTATTAGTAATGAATTTAAAGCATTAAAAACAAATAGTCTGCGACAGTTTGTGTTCTCTCTTGAGAGGGGAGTTTTCATTCAGCCTGAAAAACATGAATTGATGTGTTGACAAACTTGTCAACCCTCGCCAAAAGTGACATTTTTGTAATTCAGTTTCACTAGTTCTCAAACCAGAGTGAGCTGCTCCATTTCATTTTCCAGCATGAAATTCCGAAGACCAAAAAAATGGGTAGATTGACCGTGATCTGTCGTTTTGCAGGAAATGGTGATGTATTGAATCCCTTTGTAGGGGATCCCTTGTAGTCTTGAGACAAACTGAATGAAACCTCTGACATTAGACCTCAGCTGGAAAGTTAGAATATACGGATACCTTGGAAATCTAGGGTGAAAATTAGGGTGCTTTCTACCCTTAATTAAAATTTTAGTTCTATTTCTGTAGCTAAGGAGACAGAAGTGATGGTGCCCCAGGAAGGAAATGAAAAAGATGTTATGCAGTGAGCCTTTGAGCTGACTGGGGGCCATACAAAATCAATTGGAGCGCCACATCCAGCCCACCAGCCTCAAGTTGGAAAGATCTGCTCTAAGAAGGCCAATGAAAAGCAGCAATGCCCAGTTATTCCTTTAGCCAGTTCTTTAAGAATTGTTTAAAGCATTGGGAACCTGTTTCCTCTGAAAGGCTTAGGATCTTAAAGGGGTTGTTCACCTTCCAAATACTTTTTTCTGTTCAGTGGTTTTCAGATTGTTCTCCATAAATAAAGACTTTTTCAATTACTTTCCATTATTTATCTTTCACTGTTTTTCCAAAATTTAAAGTTGAATGCTGGTGTCTCTGGTGTTTGAGTCTGACAGCTCAGTAATTCAGGTACAGACTGAATTTTGCAACATTTAATTGATACATTTCACAACATCATCTCTGGAGCATTAGCAACTATTGTATCAATTCTAACAGCTGCCTGCAATGAAACCCGGAGATTCTGCTCAGCAGGGACAAAGATAAGAAATGTATCCATTAAATGTATCAGTTTAGAACAGAGCTGCTTTAGAAGGTGAAAAAAATTACACTTTACACTATATTATATTTATAAATATTTATATTATTTATATTATATTTATATATTATTTATACTATTAATATTATAAAAACGCTTACAAATAGAAAATAGACAGTAATTGGAAAAAGTCATTATTTATGGTGATCTATCTGAAAACAACTAGTTGTTTGAAGGTGGACAACTCCTTTAATATTGTTGTGCTACTGGGGCCAGATAAAGTTGTTTAGAAGACAGAGCCAGACAGCATCTCCAATATTAACATTGTATACTCATTTTGTGTTTTATAAGAAATGTGGTCGGTTGAGATAGCATTTCCTTCCACAAGGTCTGTTTTGCTACAAGGTCAAACACCCCAGATGGCATGCCTGTATATTATAATGACTTTAAGGATGTTATGATTTCGTTTTTTGCGTTATGAGTCTTTAAATACAGGAACAAGCTAAAAACCAAAATATCCCCAAGATGGTGATGATATAACTGGTCTGACATTATACTACAGAGGTAGTCCTGTGCACTTGACACAGATCAGCAAGACAATGGTAAAGTGATAGCCAATTTAAAGGAGAAAGAAAGGGATTTTACACTTGGGGCTGCTAAATGTTAGGCACCCCTAAATGACTACTTTTACCTACCTGATACCTTGGGCCGGTGCTCCTATCAGCCAGAAACTGCACCGGTCTGGGTCTTCTTGCGAGCACCACGGAGAGATCAAGTTTCCGCTCCTTTGATTACACATTTCCCAGGGAAATTGCATGCGCAGTAGAGCAAAATAGCCAACTTTTTCTTTAACGGTCGGATTACCCCTCTACTGCGTATGTGCAGCCTGAGAAGACCAGAGGAAGCAAGAAGTTGAACTCTCCATGGTTCTCGCTAGAAGAACCCCGGACCAGTGCGGTTTTTCGGCTGATAGGAGCACCGGCCCAGGGTATCAGGTAGGTTAAATAGTCACTTGGGGGTGCCTAACATTTAGCACCCTCAAGTGTAAAATCCCTTTCCTTCTCATTTAAAGTAACAAAGTAAACAAACAAGAACAAATGTAATTTCATAGCAGCTCACTAATCCACATATCTTACTATACTTGACTATTTCTAGCAGTACAGAAGGTATTTTCTTTTTTTTTTTTCCTGCTGTTCAGTGTCAGTTTTTCAGCTCTGCTTATGACAAAGCTACTCATACAGGTTAATCAATCACAACATTCTTTGTTGTATTCTTTTCCCGTAGCAAAACTTACCTGCCAACTTTTTGTGCTTGTCTGCTCAAAAATGCAGGAGTTTAAATATCAGTCTATTTAGAATCTTTAGTGTAAAGAGATGTTACTCAATCCAACAGCAAAATCGTTTTAAGGCCTTTGACCCTTCAAACTTTGTGGAGAATAATCTGTTTTGCAGACTTGCCTCTCACAGAGCCTATGTACTGGTGGGCTTTGCAGCAGCATTTGGGCATTATGTCCTTACTGTTATGTCCCTGACGTCCTGATTATAGTTTATACCAACGTTACTGAGATTTGTATTGGTATATACAGTCACACCTCAATTTTACATTCTAGCATTTTTTGTTTTAAAAATTTTTTACACCTTTTTTGCATTTTAATGATATTATTCCCTTATTATATAACAAAATTGTGTTCTGGTTCTACTAAAAGTGCATGTTTTTAGTGATACTAAGGGGCAGATTTACTAAATTAGCATGAAGGATTCGAAGTTTGATCGAATTTTCAAAAAGATTTGAATTCGAATTTTCGAATGATTTTGAAGACCACTTCGAACAGTGAATTTTGAAAATTCGATCAAATTATTCGAATAAAAATCTATTTGAATATTCGACAGTCAAATTACTTCCCCTTGAAATTTTTATTGGACTGCCCAGTTCGCCAGATCAAATTGGGTTTCATTATTTTAACCATAAATGGTTAAAATCGTTCAAATCGATCGATTCAAACGATTTTATCGATCGATCGAATATTTTCTATTAGATCGTTCGACCAATCGAATTGCAATAAATCTTTCGAATTCGATATTTGAATTTGAAGGATTTTACTTCCCACATTATTCCCAAGTATTCCCTTAGTAAATCTGCCCCATAGTGGTTTAAAATACTAACCACATACACATACATATTTCTTCTACAAATATTGAATTCCATTTAGTTTGCAACTCCTACAGCATCCACAAATCACTTTGAGTGTTATGGCAGTGGCATATCGATCCACCAACACTCTCTCTACAAAATGTGGATTATTTGGATAAATTGGAGTCTATGGGGTAAATTTATCAAAGAGTGAAGTTCCGCCACTAGAGGGAAATTCCACCGTTCTCCATTCATTTCTATGGGATTTTGAAAGGCCTATTTATCAATGGGTGAAGTGATAAATACTCCTTTAAAAATCCCATAGAAATGAATGGAGAGCGGCGGAATTTCCCTCTAGTGGTGGAACTTCACTCTTCACTTCACTCTTTGATAAATAAACCCATATGGGAGCTAACCTTTCTGTAATTTGGAGATTTCTGGATAACGAGTTTCCAGATAATGAATCCCATACCTGTATTTTATTCCGAAGAAAAACTCACTCCCTGTTCTTATATTCTTTGAATACTTGAAGCTTAAGTTACTTTTCCTGAGCTTATATTTTTATGGATTTGTCACTATTTTCTTCTGGTCCCCTGAAAGATGTCACATGTGGGCTCTACCATATTATTATATATTATAAGCTCTTTTGGGCAGGGCCCCTTGTTTCAGTTATTGGTTGATATATTTGTAAATCTCTATATTTAATGTATGCACTCACTTATTGTACAGTGGTGGAGAATATGTTGGTCCTTTATAAATCTGTTTCCATAATAATATTAATAATCTGTATTAATTTGAATACATGTTGTCCAGAATGCTTGGTACTTGGGATTTTCTGGATAAGGGTTCTTTCTGTAATTTGGATCTTCATACCTTAAATCTACTTAAAAATTATTTAAACATTAAATAAATCCATTAAGATTGTTGGCTCTTTTCTATTTTGTCTATGCACAGGATAAAGTTATGTTATATTCTTACAATGCAAAAATCATAATAAAAATAGAAGCTGAAACTTGCCTTCTTCCACTATAGGCCTTGGCACAACAAACGGAATCTCTTGAATTGGCTCCATGTATTTATGTCCAGCACTCATGATCTTGATTTGTGGGAAGCAGACAACAAGAGTTCCCGGCATACAGGCCTGGCCGTTATACCAACTTCTCACTGTCCCAGGGATATCGCCGGAGACAATTGTGCTTGGGGATGGGAGACTATCACTGGGAAAAAACACACAGCAAGTCTGGAGTTCCACCTGAAAGAGAAAATATGAAACTGCTAAGCATTTTCTACAAGAGAAAAGTATACTAAAATGCAATAGAAGCAGGCACAGCATATTAAGCTGTGGAACACAACAATACAAAATAATAATTAGTATGTGGATGGACAACTTAAATGTAAGTTACCTTTGCTTCAAATATTTTTTTTAAAGAAAACTAGTGAAAGTCCTATATAGTCATTCCAGCAAAATATGTCCTTTCAACTGCACTGTTAGTCCCTGGAGACCTTCGGCCACATCAACATTGCATAGATGATGAAAAGAACTTTCTGCTCCATACACCCAATAAAATAGGCAAAACCATCAATGTCTATGTTCTTTTCCTCTGAACAACTGCATTTACAATACATGATCCAAAAGCAATGCAGGGATAAAGTCCAGAATTACTCTGACTGTGGGGCATATTTATGAAAGGGTGAAAGCAGTGGCATAACTAGATGTTACTGGGCCCAACAGCAAAAGTATTTACGGGCCCCCAGCATACCCAGAGCTTGTCCTGTTTTACCTGCATATATTGAAAGCGCTCAGCCGTGAGCCTGGGGCCACTGCCATCCGAGGCAGTAGCCCAGATGCTGCCTGCCCTCTTCCGCGCCGCGCTTAAAAATCAGCATCAGAGCGGGTCAAAGGGGAGGAAGCATCGCTAGTGTATTGAGCACAATAGTGCTTTCTGCACTAGCGGAGCCGAATTTCCAGGTTAAAGCCCGGAAGTTCAGCTCGTAAACTTACAAGAAGCGGCTTTTTGTCGTCCCCTTGTAACCGGCTGCTCGCTGCTGCCTGAGGTAAGGTTTTCACCTAGCCTCTTGGCAGGAGCGGCCCAGAAAGTGCTCTTTATTTGTGCATCATTGGGCCCCCTATAAGACCTGGGGCCCCCATAACTCCTGGGCCCTCCTATAATTCCTGGGCCCTCCTATAACTCCTGGGCCCTCCTATAACTCCTGGGCCCTCCTATAACTCCTGGGCCCCCCCTGCAGTGGCAAGGTCTGCTTCCACTGCAGGGTGAAAGTGAAAATCTGGAGTAATTTCATAAAAAATGTTTCCCCTCAAAATAACCAATTAACTAAAGGAGTAATAAGAATAAGTAGTGAATATTATCTTTGCATTGCGTAAATTCACAATTCTTTTCCACTTTACTAAGAGTGCAAGAACAAATTTTTGTCAAGAGAAATTTCTCCCAGTTCAGGCAGGCAAACTACTATTTTCATAGATCAGCCACTTTTTACTCTCCAACCTAATTCTCCATAATTTATTTTGTCATGGTGAAAACTCTCTAGAGAATTTTCCCCACTACAATTGTATGAGGAAAATATACTGGTGAATAACAGAATTGGTAGAGTCAATGACATACATTTAAATGATTCCAGTATTGTTGCATTCTTATGAGTCAATAAGCTTCTTGGTACTTGACTGTTGTATCCCAAGAGAGACTGGAATCATGTCTGGCAAATGAAATTCTGTATTTCCAAGGATGAATAAGAGACAATGGCAAGAGCTAACTGTATGCCACTGCAGTAAAGGAATGGTGATAATTTAGCAGAATGTATGACTGGCCAAAGTGACACAATATTACTACTATCCATTTCTGAGAAGCAGCATATTCTTGGAAAAGGCTCAAAGCCTGCAAATAAAATAATGCTGTTAATACTTCCCTATTTCATGTTTGAAAGTGTTGAATAACATAAGAAATGCATCTGACATTCGTGTGCACTAGAGCAGGTCCAGAAGAAACAGCCATATGCTCGGAATATAATGAGACAATCTATTCACCTTTCCACAACTCATTCCAAGGAAATATGATTGAGTCTGAATCCGTGCTGGCACAACAGGTGAGAAAATCAAACTTTTTTGCAGTTCATTAAGCTTTATGCAGAGGGAACCCCAGCTGTCCTGCCACAGCACACACCTAGCAGAGGATAGCACGCTGCAAATATCCGGCGATTAACACTTAAACAACGGATGAATTATTGATCCTGACATTCATGTGGCACAGTCTCCATCCATAATCCAATACTGGAGACAGTAAAGTGAATGTAAATGTTCACATGAAACACCAGGGGAAAGAGTTCTTCACATCACTGTATCAATGTTATTGTAAATCCTGCCTGTTTTCAGGTTAAGTGCTGTAGGGATCATTTATTGAAGGCCAAGTTGAGCACAGTTACCTCACTTGGAGTTAAAGGGAAACGGTCACGAGAAAACATGTTTTTTTTTTAAATGCATCAGTTAATAGTGCTGCTCCAGTAGACTTCTGCACTGAAATCCATTTCTCAAAAGAGCAAACAGATTTTTTTACATTCAGTTTTGAAATCTGACATGGGGCTAGCCATTTTGTCAATTTCCCAGCTGCCCCTGTCATGTGACTTGTGCCAGCACTTTAGGAGGGAACTGCTTTCTGGCAGGCTGTTGTTTTTCCTTCTCAATGTAACTGAATAGTACGCAATGGGACATGGGTTTTACTATTGAGTGCTGTTCTTAGATCTACCAGGCAGCTGTTATCTTGTGTTAGGGAGCTGTTATCTGGTTACCTTCTCATTGATCTGTTGTTAGGCTGCTGGGTGGGGGAAAGGGAGGGGGTGATATCACTCCAACTTGCTGTACAGCAGTAAAGAGTAATTGAAGTTTATCAGAGCACAAGTCACATGAATTGGGGCAGCTGGGAAATTGTCAATATGTCAAGCCCCATGTCAGATTTCAAACTGAAATATAAAAAAAATCTGTTTGCTCTTTTGAGAAATGGATTTCAGTGCAGAATTCTTCTGGAACAGCACTATTAACTGATGCATTGTGAAAACATTTTTTTTCCCATGACAGGATCCCTTTAAGAATCCTGCTGTCTGGAAAAAGTGGACTGAAGCACCAATATCTGTGATTTGCTAGAGCAGCAGTTTCAGGCTTTATTGCCCAACATTTGATTAGGTCTACCCCCCAACAGGTGTAATGATATATAGAAACAGTCACTCTGCTACTGTTCAATGGACACCCAAGATGTAATCATACCCTAATTGGTGTTCAAATAGGGGTACTGCATTGTCTGCACTGGGTGCTTTTGGGAGCAATCCACAAGTTAAGTAATAAATGCGCTAAAACAAGACTGACCTCAATCAAGAGTGTGCCAGGGATTTGCAACCAAGTTAAGAAGGCTTTAACTACAGCAAGCACTTTTGTTCTGGTATCTGCATCCCACAATGAAAACCGTTTTGTAATATTTAGAATAGAAATGTTGCCATGAATGAATAGAATCTAGGAGGATTCAAAGTTGAGGTTCTTAGGAAACATCCCCATTGTGATATCTGGGGACATGCATCTTGCCTACTACTGTAATAGGCAAAATTAGTGTGTTATGTAGATGGTGTTCACTCTTAACCCTTTCACTGCCAGCCATTTTGTCCAAAACGGAACATCTACTGCCAAGCAGT
>CM044441.1:133066144-133098249 GCA_024363595.1 Xenopus borealis
CAATAGTAAAAACCCATGTCCCACTGCGTTCCATTCAGTTACATTGCGAAGGAAAAACAAAAGCCTGTCAGAAGGCAGTTCCCTCCTAAAGTGCTGGAACAAGTCACATGAAATTGACAAAATGTCTAGCCCCATGTCAGATTTCAAAACTGAATATTAAAAAATCAGTTAAACTTTTGAGTAATGGATTTCAATGCAGAAGTCTACTGGAGCAGCTCTATAAACCATGCGTTTTGAAAAAAACATGTTTTCCCATGACACTATTCCTTTAAGTTTGGAAGCAACATCTGTAGCTCCACTGCTGAACTTGTATTTTTATCATCACTACAAAAAGACAAAAAGTGAAAGATAAATTAAAGCCATTGGTCATAACTCTGATTTCAAAAGCCCGGTACTACAGCAAGTAGAGATGACATCTTTAGGCTTGGATGTTTATAGCTCTTGTATCTGAGGACATATCACAGTGCATGACGTTAAGAGTTTTATTTCCCCTTTACCTTTATATAATTCCTTGTGCATACAAATGTTACAGAACTATATGTCTTACTTAGGAGGGAAAACAGCTAAATGACTAACTCTGTATTCCATGGCAACCTAAAGCAAATGGTTGTAGCTATTCCTTGGTTTCACTCCACTTGGTGTTTGAAACATTAATGAACCAAAACATCCTGTTTTGAGATGGAGAGTTGTTTCAAAGCACTGCTGTTGCCCATTTGGCAGCTGTGAAGAGGTGAGCAACATATTTTACAGTGTATTTATTTCTCCGAGAGTGGTGTCCAGGAGCGCAAGCCAGGGGCATGACTACAACTGTATAAGCACCTGCCTGCAAAGATCTTTTGACGAATATACAAAATATGCCCACTTCATATGTAGTTTGTACAGGACTAGTCTGAAGAGCTATGAAATGTGTTGGCAGGTAAAATGTTATAAAATCCATGGAGGAAAATAATTTGCCATGCAATCTTAGTGATGCTGGTCACTAAAATATTAGCAACCATGAATCAGATGTACTATAAACATACTGCTCAACAAACACTTTCTGCAGATTCCACTTTTGGAATATGCAGCCCAAGATGAAAATAAAGTCACTCTAAAAAAATTCTGTGTGAAGTATAGGTCTATAAAGGTCTTTATGAACAGATGCCAAAAACGGCTTTATTTTATATCATTCTAAAATTGCTATTCTTTTGAGCTCCCCATGGTCTGACCCAGTTAAGCCATCTTTTAAGTGTCAGTTGCATTGCACACATTCAGTGTGTTCTGGGCTTATTCTAAGGGGGAAGATACACTAAAGGGAGAAGTGGCCGTCGCTAGCGAAAATTCCCTAGTAAACCAATCCACAGGAACATCAACAATTCACTAACAGACTCAGACAACAGTTTGCTAGGGAACGGGACCATCTCTAACATTCATTTGCACTTTATCACCAGGCGCCTTTTCGATCAGGCGAATGGTCCTTGATTCGCAAATTCGGTAAAGTGTGGATTTTACTAACGTTATCTCTTTCGCCAGAGTTGTCTTCGCCACCTCAGACCAGGTGAAGTGCTAAAATGAAGCGAGATCTTATCCTCATCATATCCTGTCTGCTGAAAATGCATTAAAGTTTAAAAAATGCTGTCGACTTTTCCTTTTTTTAAGTGGAATTGCCTGCAAAAGTCCTAACAAACCTTTTTTTTGGCTTAACATTTTCCCCCAGAAATTTGAGAACATATGGAAAATTAATTTTACAGTGGGGTCATGTGTAGGGCATAATATTAACTCTCTTGTCTTTATTAAAGGGATCCTGACATTTTTTTTCTCAAAATGCATCAGTTAATAGTGCTGTTCCAGAAGAATTCTGCATTGAAATCAATTTCTCAAAAGAGCAAACAGATATTTTACATTTCATTTTGAAATCTGACATGGGGCTAGATATATTGCCAATTTCCCAGCTGCCCCAAGTCATGTGACTTGTGCACTGATAAACTTCAATCACTCTTTACTGCTGTATTGCAAGTTGGAGTGATATCACCCCATCCCTTTCCCCCACCCAGCAGCCTAACAACAGAACAATGGGAAGGTAACCAGATAACAGCCCCCTAACACAAGATAACAGCTGCCTGGTAGATCAAATAGAACTCAATAGTAAAAACCCATGTCCCACTGCGTACTATTAAGTTACATTGAGAAGGAAAAACAACAGCCTGCCAGAAAGCAGTTCCCTCCTAAAGTGCTGGCACAATTCAAATGATCAGGGGCAGCTGGGAAATTGAAAAAATGTCTAGCCCCATGTCAGATTTCAAAACTGAATATAAACAAATCTGTTTGCTCTTTTTAGAAATGGATTTCAGTGCAGAAGTCTACTGGAGCAGCGCTATTAACTGATGCATTTTTAAAAAAACATGTTTTCCCATGACAGTTTCCCTTTAAGGTTCCTTGGACATTTGTAATAAAAAGTGGTAACTTCAAGAATTTGCACCAACATCTCTAATAAATACGTCCATAAAACTTTAATGGACTCACCCTATTTAACCTATTGATCTACGTGTAAAATCACTAGCGAATTTTCAATAGGCACAACGAACGCTAGCGCATCTTTGCTAGGAAATGCTCGCAGTAACGCTAGGATGCATTTGCTTTAACTTTTACACTTGAAAAGTATTTTAAAAAGCAGACCAAAAAGCTCAATTTGCTAGTAGAAGGTTAAGGAACTTTGGGTGAAGTACAGCTGTCTGCTCCTTTGGTCAAATCTAAAAAAACCAAATGATTATATAAATATTTTTAAATGAATAATCAGAGATTGATGCCCAATAAACAATATACACCATCCAAATATATATGTATATGGGGAGGATTACAAAGTAGTGTCTGTTTTAATCTGCTACGTGTTTAGCACTCGATAACATCAGGGGGCAGATTTACTAAATTCACATAAAGGATTCAAAGTTCGATCACATTTTCAAAAAGTTTCCAATTTTCGAATGATTTTGAATACAAATTCAACCAGTGAATTTTGAAAATTCAACCGAATCGAATGATTCAAATAAAAATCTATTTGAATATTTTGGCTATTCGACTGTCGAAGTACTTCCCCTTTAAATTTTTATTTGACTGCCTAGTTCGCCAGATCAATGCTACCAAATTGGGATTCAAAAAGTTTAATGGAATAAAAAGATTCGCTACCGAATTGGGATTCAAAAAGTTTGATCGAATTAAAAATTTCTAATTTTGAATGGTTAAAATCGTTCGAATCGATCTATTCAAACGATTTGATCTAATTTATGATAAAATGATAAAAATCCTTCGAATTGGAATTTGGAGAATTTTTATTCCCTAACTATTCACGTGGTCAAATTTGAGAGTTTTTTAACCCTCAAATTCAACCATTAGTAAATCTGTCCCCAGGTGTTTTGCTTATTGTATGTATTCTTACAAAATGCCTGTATTAGCCAAACGGACATACTGTGTCCTTGTCAAAAATTTCATGCAGAGCTTCCTTAAATTATCACAGAAAAAAACATTTTTATAATAAATAAAAAAAAGTTTTTTAAAATGTTGTGTAGTTAAAAAAAAAATCATGTTATAAAGGGCTTTTTCTTGTATATAAATATTTCTGTTCCATTTGGTAGACACGTCTAATAAGGCTGGGCAGCTGGCCAGTGTTACTAAAATACTCCAAATGACTTTGCCTTTCAACGCTTTATTTCAATTGCTCCACAAATTAACTATGTTTAGGGCTCAAACTCCAGCATTATTGGAAGCAATGGATATGGAGGTACAGGCCATTGAGGTATCAATGTTCTGTTTTAAAGACAGGCAGTACCCCAGCCATGAAGCATGAAATAACAGCTGCTTTATGCAAGGAAGTCAATTTTTTTTGTCAATAACTACTCTTTAATACACTTTTTTTTCAGATAAAAATACTGTGTTTTATTAATTGTGCCAATCTATACATTTTTAAGATGCACAGCCCTTTAAACTGTGCGTGGGGTATTTTTTTTTAGCAAAGTTTTATTTGCACCAGGCTTCTCACCACCCTCCTTATGGGGCCACAATATACAGCTATGTAGGTAATGGGAAGTTTTTTACAGGACCAGAGAAACCTTGATTCACTTGGGGTGCCAATTTGTAACCACCAGTAAAATTCCATCACCAAGTGTGTTTTCCTTGTGTCGTGGCACTTTTTTAATATAGTTTTTAAGTCATTAGCTATATCAAGCCATATTTTGGAGTTTGGTCAAAGTACCATGCACTTCAAGGGTCGAGTCCATTAATGGCAGGGACAATGCACCATTTAAAAAAAAATGCACAAGGAAAGGGAAAAAAGAGAGCATAACCATTTTGTTTATTTTTCCCATCACCCCTAAAGCACACTTAAGCTGGCTATAGATGCAAAGATATGCAGATATGCCACTAACTGGCAGGGCTATATCAGGGTAATCCGGATGTTTGGCCCTATGGACGAAGGATCGGATTAGGACGAGTGCAATGGATTTACAACCAGGGCCGGTTTTAAGCACATAGGACCAATTTGGCCCCGCACTTATGGGGGCCCCGCTCCAGTGCGAGATCTGATTCCTATACCCTTAATTCCCCAGTAGCACTGTCCAGCCCGCTCAAACCCAATTGGCCCAGGCCACAGATGAACCTGATTGGCCCAGCCCACCCCAAACCCAATTCAACTAGCCCGCCCCAAACCCCATTGGCCAAAATAACAAGTGAAATGCATTAATGTTGTATATATAATCCATGGTGCTGCACATACACAGTGGTAGCCAAAATGTGCACTTTTTTTGGCACACATAGATTAAACAAAGTGAGCGAACATTTTCTCCCAGTTGCCCAGCCTGCCCCCATCCCCAACTGGCAGCCATCACTTGGACAGAGGGGAAAGCAGCCACTATTTGCCCATCCAGCTCTGTGACCCTGAGAATGACAGCAGAGTTCCTTCTAGGGGGCCCCACCAAGATGGTTCCAATTGGGCCCCGCACTTGGTACTACCGGCCCTGCTTCCGACGGGTCGGTCGGAAGAAAATCCAACCTTCCCAATCAATATTGTGTCCAGATATCGGTTGGGAAAACCCGTCGGAAGCCCCATACACGGGCAGATAAGCTGTCAAATCGGTCTAAACAATTGATATTGGCAGCTTTATCTGTCAGTGTATGGCCAGCATAAGGATACAGTAGAAGCTACTCAACTTCTATGAGATGTTTAAATTAAAAGTTTTTTTCTGAGTTTCATTATAAGTTTTTTTCAATAAAACCTTATGGGATAAGGTCATTTCACCGTATTAATAAATATTACCAGTTTAAATCTTTTCTGTGAGGGTAGCCATGATTGTTATAATATCCTATATATCTAAACTGTATTACAATGGTGAAATATAAGTCTGTGGATATCTTGGGCAGAGTGTGAAAACCATACCAAATGCCTTCAGTTTGACATCCCTGAGAAGCTAATTTTAGGTAACGTTTAGAGTAAAATAAAGTGAATATATTTCTTACGCAGACTTTTACAGATGTGCAGTAAGAAACGAATAAAATAAAGGTAAGGGAACAGAAAACAAAAATGCAAGCAAATTATTTCCTGCTAATTGCCATAAAGGAGCTGTCTAAGGAACTATCTGTATGTAGTCGCTAAGTGTACTTATGAATTATTAAAAATTATTTTAAGAGAGAGAACTTTCATGATGGGTTACAGAATGGAATCCCATGAATGCCATGTATGTATTCCATTGATATTTAGTTAACTATGTACAATTTTGGATCATACGTGCTAGAACAGGGATCCCCAAACTTTTTTACTCGTGAGCCACATTCAAATGTAAAAATGGTTGGGGAGCAACACAAGCAGTAAAAAGTCTCTTAGTGTGCTAAATAAGTGCTGTGATTGGCTATTTGGTAGCCCCTATGTGGACTAGCAGCCTACAGGAGGCTCTGCTTGCCACTATACTTAGTTTTTATGCAATTAAAACTTACTTCCAAACCTGAAATTCAAAAATAAGCACCTGCTTTGAGGACACTGAGAGCAACTTCCAAGGGGTTGGAGAGCAACATGTTGCTCAAGAGCTATTGCTTGGGGATCACTGTGCTAGAAAATGTACAGTATTTAGATCAGAACAATGCCAGAATATTTGTACTGATCTAAAAACAATGTTCATCCAATTTTCCATACTCACTTAAAGGCACAAATTATTGATGTCTACATTTCTGACTGGTTCAGAAAAAAAATTAAGAAAAGAAAGCTGCTCCGGACGCACCTGGATCCTTTTAGATCCGGGTTGGCATCTGTGCATTTGTAATTATGAAAGTATTTTATACCAAGCCTTTGCAAACTAAAATTTCACCCACCCCTTTTAATTTTGTAATCTGAAAAAATGCTTACAAGCAACATAAATTGAGGCCAGCAGATGGTACAACATAAGGCTTAAGCAGTGCATCTAACTGCCTAGCCACTGCAATATGATTTATAATGACAGATTTGTTTTTAAGTTACACACTGAGGGTCCAAAGGCAGTAAAACAGTTAAGTGAAACATGGTATGACAATAGCATGGAAGACAACAGGTCCAGACTTTCCAGGTTATGGAAAATGCTGTAAGATGCTATAGACCAGTGGTCCCCCAACCAGTGGCTTGTGAGCAACATGTTGCTCACCAACCATGTAGATGTTGCTCCCAGTGGCCTCAAAACAGGTGCTTATTTTTGAATATCAGGCTTGGAGGCAAGTTTTAGTTGCATAAAAACCAGGTGTACTGCCAAACAGAGCCTTCTGTAGACTGCAAGACCATGTAGGAGCTACCAAATAGCCAATCACCACCCTTATTTGGCATCCCTTGGGACATTTGTTATGCTCGTGTTGCTCCCCTACCTTTTTTCCATTTACAAGTGGCGCCCGGGTAAAAAAGGTTGGGGACCCCTGCTATATTGGGCTTGTTTGGGCCATTGTATACTTCAAATAACACGGTCTACTTTGAATCTCAGTCTCTGCATTCACGGTGCATTCAATAAGATGTTGATAAGATATATTATAATTCATCTGAATGGCTCATTAGTTGGGCAATAAGAAGGCAATAAGAAATACGAAGGTCACTATTTGATTCCAGTGTCGACTCTCCAACATCAGAAGGAAACAATATTAAATTGGAAATGGTTAACTTTGCTCTTGCTGGTCCTACCTTCACTGTGTGAATTCCCTCCATAATATTATGTGTATTATTAATATGATTTTGTGAATGCAGAAACCAAATTAATCAAGACTAGATAGTAAGCCATTTAAATATCCAGAGTGGCAGCGCTAATTCTAAAATGATCCCACATGGAAGGTTGCATTGTGGCATTAGGGTTAACAGTATCCACTGAAGCATAAAGACAATATTCCATATAACCAGTAGAGTTTTCATTTCAATTTGATGACTTCTGGCACTGTAAGAGTAAGTCATTTCATACCCCATCTCAAGGAATCATACAATAGCAAGCACTCGTTGGCCTGCGGTTTACTGAAAGCATTACTTGTGGGAGTAAATGGCAAGACTCCAAGTTTAGAATTCCAAAAAAACTCTCATGCCCGTAATTCTTTTTGGTCTGAGATTAAAGTTAATTATGAAAATTCACCTTTTTCGGCATTGAATAACCATAAAACAGGTTGCACTGATTAAGACAAAAGATTAGTCTGTTTAAATCAAACGAACAAGATGGTGCATTCTAATTAAACTTTCGTCATGTTTTCGCTTTATCAAAACATGAATCCTGTACATGAGCCAAGTTTTGAGTGAATATCAGTTTAGTTTAGCAGGCAGCTCTGCTATGTTGCGGGCAAGAAATAGATGCATAATATTTCCCCTGAATAGAGCCTTTAATGTGTAGCTGTAACATAGGAGCTTTATAGAATTTTCACAGTGGCTTGAAAAAACATTTTTAACTTTAAAGTCGATTTCAAATTGCATTTTCATCATGAAACCCAAATTTAGTTCCAAACCAAAATTAGCACTGCGGCATCAGAGTGGAATCTTTACAGAAGGGCCTCTCAAAGCCAGTAAAGATGTGTGAACATGTTAAAGGAAAACTATACCCCCCGAACAATGTAGGTCTCTATAAAAAGATATTGCATAAAACAACTCATATGGAAAACACTGCTTCATGTAAATAAACCAATTTCATAATAATGTACTTTTTTTAGTAGCATGTGCCATTGGGTAATCATAAATAGAAAATTGACATTTTAAAAAATAAGGACAGTCTCCTGGGATCCTAGGATCTAACGGTGCACACAAACATACCAAATAAACTATAAAGTTAGGTCACATGAGCCAATTAACAGACAGAGTTCTGTCTTTTGCTTCCACACTTCTTCCTGTTACAGTTAGAGTTGAAATATTTCTGGTCAGGTGATCTCTGAGGCAGCACACAGACCATCACGAAATGGTGGTTGAAGGCAAGAGATGTAAAATGGCAATATTTACTTAAATATATATTCTAGTTTGGTAAGATTCTTTAATATGCCACTTGATTTGATATAAACTATCTTTTGCTCAAGAATTAATTTTGGGGGGTATAGTTTTCCTTTAAAGCATAAATACAAGAAGTAGTGTTTGCAAATACAAGTGTGCCAAGACAAAAATCTGGTTGCTATGGGTTACTAGACATGGTGCAAACTTTGTGATTATTAACATTTGTGATTATTAACATTTCCCCTTCATAGTTCTTTGGGGGTACTTGACCATTAATGATGTATGGGTTGAGATTTTCCTGACCCGCACCCAACCCTGACCTGCCCTGCCTCAGCCCGCACCTGCACTTCTATGTTCCTTAAATATACCCGGCTCGCCCCGCCCCTTTTGTGATATCATCAGCGACCGGGTCTATTCAAGGAACCCGGAAGTGCGGGTGCAGGCGGATAATATAATATTGCAAAATAATGCAATAATAGAAACTGCAGATCCTGACTCAAATATCAATATTTCTGTATTTCCTGTAAAACAGAAAAAAGGTTCAAAACTATTGACATAGCTATAATGATGCTGTTGCACGATTCAAGATCTAAATGTTTAGTATTTCAAGAACAGTTGCAATGTTGTTATTAAGATTGTGAGATTTGGAACAATAATTTCTATTCTTGGACACAATGTAATTAATATATTATAGCACAGGAAACATGGGACGGACATCCTTTGAAAATCTACATATTAGTAAAAATGGTTAGAAATGTCATTGTAAACATGTGACATCAGAAATCCATCATTTTGAATGACAGAACGTATAAAAAGAATGGAAAGAATGATGCTGTTGGAAGGTAAAAGAAACAAAAGTCGTACCGTTATCTTCTTTATTTATCCTTTTTGTTTTATCTTACCTGCAGTGTAAGTCGCTTTACTGCATTCCACACAGTGCCAATAATTTCTTTCATTCTCTCCTCGGAAGATATTTTTGCTTCTCTAGACGCAGGCAATACTTTTGCTGGCACAGACAATGGGCGGGATTCTACAGCAATGAAAGATACAAATGGAATAAATGGGATGCAAATATTATTCAAAGCACATAATGTGCCCAAACATGCCATTTTATCATTTTCCTTATCCTTATTATTTATATATGCTGAAGACTATCTTATTCCATAGCATTTTACATTGATAATACATCATTCATATCTTATGAAGGGAACTAAGTCAAATTCATAATAATACACGACAACCCCACACACTCCAGTCATCCCTACCAGTGCTTAGAGGGAAATTAACAAATACATTCACAGGTGTGGAAACAGTCAAAGCCAAAATCCATCAGATGCTTCCCCCTGAAGACTCCTTCTAGAAAGTCCAAAAGATTAAACAATGCATTTCTTACATATCAATATTGGAAGCGTGGATAGGCATAAAATAGTGTTCTGACTTTAAACACTTCCTGCCTAATAACAATGGCGGTCAAAACACATGTGCCATAAGCCTAAGTCTTTGTGCCCATGGGGTATTCATTGCATCAGCAGAATTTATACCTACATCCCAGATACCCTATATTTTCAACACATACAACTGCACCAAGACCCACAAGTTGGAAATCCATGATAAGCGATAAAAATGTAATAAACTAATGAAAACCTATCCAAACAGCGCCACATCCCCAAAAAGGTTATTATTAAAAAAGGCGTTTATATTAAAGTACAAAGGAGCCTTTTACATCTGCTACTGTTGTGACAGACAACGATATAAAATTCCCACACATAGATTATTTACTAAAATCTCAAATTTCTCATATTTTTACTAAACCAAACACCCATCCATGAATTTATCTTAGCAAAAAAATAACTTGAAAAAGGTGGCTTGGGAAAAACTCGATAAAACTGATTGAAAACCTGAATCATACAAATTTTTTTGGGTTATCACCCGAAAACCCTGAATTTTTCCAATTAATGGACAAAACCCAGTGCAGACCATGATATCTTCAAACTGTAAAAGGGACCTCTCCCATTGACTTTTATATGGGGGTATATAATGAAAAATGTACTTTTGTTTTGTACAAAAACCCCAACTAGAAAAAAATCCCAACTAGAAAAAAACCCCAACTAGAAAAAAAACCCCTAAATGTCATTTTGGCTAATTTCCTGAGAAAATTTAAACCACCACAAAACCTTCTATTACCAAACATATAGTTTTGCTCTTGAAGAAGAGGGCCCATCTGATTATAGTTTATCATAACTTTTGTCACCAAAAATTTTTTCCTTCATCTTTAAACTTCAGATGGAAAAATATATTCATTAAATACATTTAGATATAGGTGTACTTTAAGCATTATGCTTGAGAAACATTTTTTTTTTCCAAAACCCATAGTTTTAACATGTGGTCCAGTTCATAATAATAATAATAATAATAATAATAATATAACATTCTAATAAACATGCAATGAACCCTAAGAAATAAGTGTAAACTTTTATCTATGGGAATTAGCGAATTGACATGTGTGTCAATGTCTTGAATTCTAAAACTCTCTACCAAAGGTTTTTTTTTTTATTTAATAGGCGAGGGCTGCAGACAAACCTGCAACTGAAGACCCTCAAACAGTCAGGCTCTAGAAACAGATAATTTTCAGTGTTTCAAAATCAAATATAGAAATTTCAACAATGTTAAAACTTCCATAGATGATTAAAAAAAATCACAAATCAATCATATTTTACCTTCCACCCTCCATGCCTCTTTCCAGCGGCGTAACTAGATGTTATTGGGCCCTACAGAAAATTATATTTAAGGCCCCCAAAATGTCTAAAGGTTTACTTGTTTTACAAATATTTTTTTAAATTGTATATGAATTAGGGTCTCATAAGCCCCCTATACCTCCTGGGCCCTCCTGCAGCCGCAGGGTCTGCTTTGTCTCTAGTTACAACCCTGCTTCTTTCCCTTTCAGCCTATTTGTAGCCTATTCATGGGCATATAAACTCCTCTATTTTGGAGGATACAATAGATTTTGGCATCATGCAAAGCCTGCCTTCCTTCATGATGGGCCCTGCCTGTATCCTTTAACTGTGGATGAAGGAAAAAATATTTTAAGCTTATTTTGCTCAATTAACATGATTGCATAGAAATTATAGGCATTATTTCTTAGGATGACAGATTCCCTTTATATATGAAATAAAGTCTTCATTTTTATTTCTGCTCCATTGTTGTTGAGCTATATTTTTGTGCAATTATCAGAATCCCCGCCAGCTATAAGTTTGGGGCTTAAAGCATCTGGATCACACTACTACTTTTTGGTTTGTCTGTTTACATCTTCTGTATTTTCTGCAATCCTAAAGTCATTAGTACCAGTAATACACTGGGCAGTGTCTCAGTGAGTAACAGGTGAGCATCTATCCCTGCATAAGAATATTAATTGCCAGTGTTTAGTTAAAAGTCTCAGTGAGTGTAGACTTGTGGGTTGAATCTTGGGAAGTATCTTATATATGTAGTCAAGCTGAGCTGCCTTTATATTTATTTTTTTTCTACTTGCTCATATAACTATCCTCTGGATCTCGTGAGAGCTTGGATCACCATGGACTTATTTACTGGTTTCTACTGCACAGTAGCAGTGAGCAATTGAGAATGAGAACAATACAACAGCTGGTTGCTGTGTCACATGCTGAATATGCCTAAAGTCTGCAGTGTAACACATTAACTGCGCCCAAGCAGGCTGGGAGCTAATTATTAGTTCCTACTCAAAACAAAGTGGGTTTCTGAGCTGAATGACATTCCCATGGAATGTTTTGTTAAAAGCAAATGAAATCATATTACACATGATCAAAGGCTTAACATAATCAACCTATTTTAACATGAAACAGCAATTACCACCATGCAAGCGGGAGCAAATACGCAGTGCTAATGCTCTAGAGGGTAGTGTTTGATCTGTATTATTAAAACAGTGACTAAATATTGCTGACAATTTAGTAGGCAGGATACATTCCTGGGCTGCTTCAAAAGCCCTTTAAAGAAAGAAAATATGCTGTCTTGGATTTTTTCCTTTGCTAATGAACAGTAATCCAGTGATGTCACAAATAATTTGACAGATCAGTCAGAAAAACATTACATAGCTCAGTAGGCACATTTATCTGTGATCATGAAGAGCTAGCAACATTACAGATAGTTATACTTACATATACTTTACAGATTGTAGAATTTTTAAATCCTATTTTTAATTATACAATTTTAATTGTTCTGCAGTTTTTGACCAGCCTCGGTGAAACCGAGTAATTTGTTAGTAGGTCAGCACTGTAATAGGTTATGACCCAAAACCTATAAGAATCTATATTCTAGTAAAAAAAAATGTATCCAACAGTAGCAGTGTGCATAAAGGATAAATCTGAAGAGCGTGACAAATAATGACTATGTTGTAACATTAACACTAAGTGGACAATGGTACACAGAATACTAGAACCTTTGAATGCACCTCAATGCACTCTCCTAACATGCCTACAAGGGCTATAGCAGCATTTTGCTACAGTCTTAACAGTAAGGACTGTAAGCAACAGGTGGAACATTAACTATCCAGGAGTTATATTAATTTTTTTCCTCAAAATGTTCCCATTAAAGGAGAAGGGAGGCTGGCCAAATGTTAAGCACCCCCAAGTGATTGTATTGACTTACCTGAAACCGCAGGCTGGTGCTCCTATCAGCAGCGTGAAGACAGAAGAAGATCGTTCCATGGTGCTCACTGGTATAACCCCAGGCTGGTACAGTTTTCTGCTGATAGGAGCGCCGGCCTGGTGTTTCAGGTAAGTCGATACATTCACTTGGGGGTGCCTAACATTTGGCACTGCAAGTGCTGCAATTCTTTCCTTCTCCTTTAAGAAAAAGGTGCAGTAAAAGTAATCCATAAGATATTTAGGTTTAAAGCTGTAAGCGAATACCCTACTGGAAAGCTGCCTCTTACCTTACTATGTTGCAAGGTACTATACACCAAGACATTTATTGAAGATGATTGTAGACTAGAAGGGATCTTCAAGATGACAAAAGCACAAGTAAAAATATGGTTGGAGTCTTTGGAGCAAATTCATTAAAGGGCGAATGGTCTGCCACACTTTGCGGCACTTCGTCAGATGTAAATTTGTTACCACTACACTAATTCACTAAAATGTGAAGCTGAATCTCTGTAGCCGAAAACTGCCAAAGTTTCACTAGCATTGATTGATCAGCACGAGCATTTCATAGCCAACTTTTGCTAGCATTCAATTCGGCCTAGTGAAAATTTGTTAGTACTCTTACACCTTAGTCAATTTGAATAGAGCAGGTACTGTACATATAGGTTGTTTATATAGTGAATAAAGTACCCCCTCTTGTAAAATATAAGGATATTATATATAAAGATACCGAGGAGTTTCATGACCATATAAAAACATGAGGCCATGGAACTCCGAGGTAACTTCTAATATCCTCATATTTTGCAACTGGGGGTACTTTATTTATTATAATACACAAGTTTCAGTGAGTCATGTGACAAAAATTACATCAGAACTCACAGTTTATAACTGATGACATCAGAACTCACCGTTTATAAGGATATAATATACAAGATATTCACAGCTTTTGTGTATTATATAGTGAATAAAGTACCCCCTCTTGTAAAATATAAGGATAGTATAAGTTACCGAGGCGTTTCATGACCATATAAAAACACGAGGCCAAAGGCCGAGTGTTTTTATACAGGTCATGGAACTCAAAGGTAACTTCTAATATCCTCATATTTTGCAACTGGGGGTACTTTATTTATTATAATACACAAGTTTGAGTGAGTCATGTGACAGAAATGACATCAGAACTCACTGTTTATAACTGATGACATCAGAACTCACCGTTTATAAGGATATAATTTACAAGATATTTACGGCTTTTGTGTATTATATGTCTTTATTAGAGATGGCGCAAATGCTTGATGTGGCCACTTATTATTACAAACTTCCAAGGAATCAAAATGAAGGCAAACGAGAATCTCTAATGCCCTACACATGAGCCCACCCTAAAACAAAATTGGCATGCCCCTCGAATTGGTTTAAAAATAAAATCGAAAAGGCGAAAGAGTGCAAAGCTACAACAGCAACGGTCTCTTTCACTATTGAATTGTCCGCTATGCCTTTGGTTGGGGTTTGAGCTGAAATTTGACTAGGAATGGCCACTTTGCCCTTTAGTAAACCTGCCCATTTCAGTTCTCCTTAATCACTACCAGACCTACTTAATAGTTTATCATACAGAAAAAAAAATCACCTCCCCTAGGACATTACTACCAACAACTCAAGCTCTTACATACTAGGCTGTCTCATGCACCTTCATAGCAATTCTTAATGGTACAAGGTTGGGTTTGAAAAGCAACATTATACACCCAAGAATATTTCCCTATGCAGAATAATAGGCAAAATCATGTTCCTGCATATGAAGGGATGAAAGGCAATTTATATTTTGACTTTCATGGTTTTCCCAAAGAGAAAACATTAAGGGGCAGGTTTACTAATAGTCGAATTTCGTAGTGAAAAAATTTCGAAATTCGACCATCAAATTTTTTGGGGGGCCATTTTTGATCAAAAATTGACCTATTTAGATCAAATAAAAATCATTTGAATTGTTTCAATGCTTTGTTAGATTCAAACGATTTTTAAAAAGAAACTTTGAATTTCCTGGACTCAGAAAATTTTTCAGGAAAGGTTCCAGGAGGTCCCCCATAGGCTACAATGGCAATTCGGCAGCTTTAAGGTGGGAAGTGTCAAATTTTAAGTTTTTAAAAGAGACTACGTCGAGTTATTTCTATTCGAAACACATTTTGGGCTATTCGGTAGTTGAAGTAGCCCAAAATTACTTCGAAATTAAAATTTTATTCGAAAATTCACTTGACCCATAGTAAATGTGCCCCTAAGTGTTTCACAGCCCTAAATTTCATCAATAAAAAAATGTCACATATTTCAGGATAGTAAAATAAACTGGGCTCTTGTTTATGGGAGATTTTATAGCAACAGTTACTGGCTAGACTGATAAATATCCCTAAAAATAACTATTTTCAATCCAGTGCCAGACTGCTTGACTCACTATCTCTAGTCTGCCATTGGCCATACTATAATAAAAGTAGATTTTTAGGTGATTTTCTCTTTTAATGACCCACACTCCAGAATTAATAACACATTAGTATATGTAAGAATAGGGTACGACCTCAAACTATTTCTACATTCTGTAGATTACAGTAGCGGTCCCCAACCTTCTTTGCTGCGTCAATTTCCGTCTCGGCTCGGCAGCCAAGTTCAAGTATTGTCGCGGCCTGGTGGTTGGGGACCCCTGGATTATAGGAGGAGATTGGCATGTAAGGCACAACAAAGTACAGTTGTAGTTCAAATGAGCAAAATGATGTCATATGAGATAGTAAATAAAAGTGACATCACAGAAAAAAAAAAGATTTTCCCCTACAAGTTGGAATTTCTATGTAAAGACCCTTTGTATTGAGAAAAAATGATGTAATTTCTATCCAGAAATGCCTAATTCACATAGACTCCCATATCTATCTAGCAGCTTACTGTGTAGCCAAGGAGACGGGCACACAAACACAAGGTAATACATTCCTAGTGTAAAATATATATGCTTATATTTTTTTTCTCATAGCAGCCACTGGTCCTGTAGGTATAGTTTGATGCAGGTGCGTTTCCTTGCTTCTGTTTTTATTAATATCAGCACAGCAATAAATTACGTGTTGCAGCTGGAAATTACAGAGCACTGCTAGAGCAGATCTCATCATTAAGCATGAGTAATCTTTCCATATAAATGAAAATAGAGTGAAAATGTAAAAACGTATGCCTATGGAAGATTTTCCTTTTGCTACAATTACACAGCTCTGCGTTCTGGATAGCTTTCACAAACATCTCAGTCATCATCGCCCATAATGTCCTGTAAGGTCAGTAACGGATCGCTGCAAACAAGCAATAAAATTTTATTGTGGACGATGCAGCCCCTGTATTTGGGGGAGCAGATCATTGCTAAGTTATTGCTGGCTTACTTTTAAACCCCCATTATACCAATTAACGGTATTGGTTTAAATTAAGTTATATTTAATACATGCTCAGAAAGACAACTTAATAGGGCTCTTGCCTCATGTCTTGTAACTTCTAGTAATGATATAGCAGAAAAAGAGCTTCTTTATAAATAATGGGCAGTAGGCAAAATGCAAAAAGCAAAGTGCCCATTGTTGAACTTTGGCCTCGATTCTTGCACCCAAACGCACTGCAGTGCTGCATCCCGAAGGAGTATGGGTTGGACATCACAACATTTTTTCCTACCATAACTTGTGCAAGATAAGGAGTTCATGGACATACAAGCGCTGAGGGGTTTTTATATAATGCCATTGTGTACCTCTGTGCCCCAATAAAGTACATTACAGACAAGACTACTGCCTATGGATTTGTTCCACAAACAAACTTTATCTATAACGAATATTTGGGATATCGAACACAGGATAACCCGTGGAACCACGCCAAAAAAGAATCTGGTGAGCCACATCGAATTTTCATTTTTTATATAATGCCAGTACAGGTCTCCTCTGTGGCCAACAGTGTTGAAAACTGCAACTTTTGGCAGATTTTTTTTTTCATGTGGTGCAAGTTGCAGAGATAAAGATTGCTGCAAAAATCTGACAGGAGCAAGTGCTCCAGATCCTATAAAACACAATATTCCTCTACAGCACTCAAACATGTTTGATTCATACATTTATGTATACATTTTGAACATATACTCACAGATCATCATTCCATTTTGACATTACTTGTGATTGAGGGTCCAATCTTTCAAATCTTTTCTTTTTTGGCAAATGATCCAATAAGGGTTGTTTGCTTTACAGAATATGGATGGCTCTGAATGTAGTGCTACAGCCCTCTACATTGGCTGTGGAGTTCTCAATCCAGTGTCTCAGGCCAACTGTTCAGCAGCCCATGCCTGCTCTTGAGCAGAACCTGTAGATCCACCTCACATTCTGAAACTCTTTAACAATGACAATTTTTCAAAATAAATAATTCCTTACATTTGTGAGATGGCATCATCTACCCCCTTACATTAATGAATAATCTTTTTATATATCACAAATTGAAAAGTTATACTTTTTCCTATTAATGTATACCTACTTTAACCTTGCTTGCTGTATGGCTATGTCATATCTTGTGAAAATATGAATTCTATTTATCTGTATTGTTTGTACTAAGCAACTATATGAAAACTTTTGATGTTACGGTCTGAGACACAGGCAAAGATCCGCTGAGATTTAGTCGCCAGGTGACTAATTGCCTTTTCTTCAGGCGACTAATTTCCATGAAAAGCCTTCCCGCCAGCTAGAACTAAATTGCTGGCAGGATGGCACTTAGAGCGCTTCATTTTCTGAAGTTGCCTCACGAGGAAACTGGGCAACTTCGGAAAATGAAGCGCTTCATGTGCCATCCTGACGACTAGTATCCAAATTGCCAGCAGGATGTGACTCGGAGCTTCGTTTTCTGGAAGGTTGTCGCCAGACGACTATATATATAGGCCCTGATGAAAGTTCCGCTTTGGAACTGAAACGTCGGATCTAATAAATCTTTCCTTTTTTTATTAACTTCGTGTTATGTTGCAAGTCCTTGGAGTGCTGTCACCTGTGCAATGTTTATTTCTATATCCTAGACTAGCACCCAGGCATTTTTTCATTAGTATTGGAGTGCGTCCTTTTTTGCAGTTTGTATATATATATATATATATATATATATATATATATATATAATGTCATATTACACTGCACTCGCAATTCTTTGATGATGAACAAGGAAATATAAGTTTATCGAACCAACGTTTCGGTCTCAACTGAGATCTTTATCCACCTTTATAAAGGTCTCTGTTGATACTGAAACGCTGGTTCAGTAAAAAAAAAAAATTAAATCCGTGAGTGCGGTGTAATATGATGTTTTATAATCCACAGACTCCTGTAACCTTCGTTAATGGAGTGTACACTTTTGGCTGAAGAATTATAGCTGAAACATTTCCTGCTGGTTTTTTGAAATAACAGAAATGCTAAAGAATGGTATTTTGTCCAACATCCTAGCTTTAGATTGTAGGCATAATATGCAGCCTACCCATAAAACAATTCTTCACTTGGTTAACTTGCACTATATAATTTAGGATTAAAATAAAAGACTAATACCTACACAGGAATCATACATTTAAAGGAGAAGGAAAGGCTTTGTGCATTTGGGGGTGCCAAAGGTTAGGCACCCCCATGTGATTGTATTGACTTACCTGAAACCCGAGCCAGTGCTCCTATCAGCAGAAAACTGCACCGGCCTTGGGTTATACCAGTGAGAACCACTGAGCGATCCTCTTCCTGCTTCCTCACGTGGCTGCGCATGCACAGTAGAACCAAAAGTCAAACTTTAACTAAAAAGTCGGCTATTTCATTCAACTATGCATACTATACTATACGTTTGCCCTGGAAAATTTGAAGACAGAAGAGGATCGCTTTGTGGTGCTCACTAGTATAACCCCGGGCAGGTGCAGTTTTCTGCCAATAGGAGCACCGACCCAGAGTTTCAGGTAAGTCAAGACAATCACTTGGGGGTGCCTAAAATTTGCCACCCCAAGTGCACAAAGCCTTTCCTTCCCCTTTAAAACTGAAAAGTAATCATGTCAATGACGAAGGGGGTTTATTTACTAAAATACTAATTTATCGCATTATTTAAAAAAACACGAAACAAACTCCAATACCTAATTTTACAGTACCTTATTTATTATTAAAAAAAGCTTGGATTTAATTAGTTCGGGTAAAAACCAGATAAAATCAAGAGAACCCCCAAATCGTACGATTTTTTCGGGGGCTTTCCCAAAAAGGATTTTTGCACGAAAAGCCCAAAATGGTTGAATATTCAGGCTAATTCCAGTGCAGACCACAGAAACTTCCAGATAGGACAGGGATCTCTGCGAATGATTTATACACAACTTTGGCATGTCTGAGATGGCAGATTTTATGATTCAGGTTTTCGAACAATTCAAGTTTTTGATTGTTTTTAAAATAAATAAAAAAACAACAAAAGTTATGATTATGAATCATCAGAACTAAACAAAGATACTGGCATTAATTCTATTTGCCCCCCTTCCTTTAAAAACTGTCATCATGATTGTAATTTATCTGATTTGTAAAGGTGAGCCGTGCTTTCTTTTTTAACATTCTTTAGATGGTGGAGCCCATTATAACACCACGCTGAAAGGATTAGCACACTTGACTCTTTATCTCCATGCGTGGCTGCTTGACCTAAGTCAGATTTCTCTACAGATTTAGTTCATTTTAATGAGCGGTCAGGCATTACACAGCAGGCATTAATAAAGGATAATTGTCCAGGTCACTGATCACTGTTGTGTGATGTGATAATGAGAAATATTTTAAATAGGCCAAATAGTTCTCAGCAAAGCAAACGTAGAGTCTAAGAAAAAAAAAAACTTAAAAAAAAAAATAGATTAGGAAAAAAGTTAATTCAGAGAATTAGGTCATATTTTTTTGCAAGTTTTTCAATATTTTTCCTACAGTGAATAAATGAAGGAATACAGGAAGAACAACAAATACCGTCTCTTGGAAAATGGTTGAAGCAGATCAAAAAAATGATTCATTAAATAAAAGCACATTGGTTTTGATTATATGGCCACTTATTTTAACATTATTGAAAGCATCCCCTAAGTGGTTGCCAAAGGCACAAATCTTGAAGAAGAATATTTTTTCCGTGCTGACATTTAGCCAAGATATAGGACTGGGTAAGAAAAACTTATTTAAAAGATGAATGTCGAGAATTGCAATCATTTGGATCAGGGCTGTCCATCTGGAGGATCGTGGACTGGATGTGGTCCTCCAAAGGGTTTTTATGGCCCCCAGTCTGCTCAAAGGTTCCATGGACTTCACTGTATGACATCATACAGTGAATCAACTGTTTTCACCCAAAATACTTGTCCATAAATTTGAAATTCCTGGTCTGTCCACCCCTGGCCCATTGAGTTAAATCCTATTCCACCCTGTTACCCAGTAGTTATGGGCAGGTCACCAAAAACTCATCACACAGCAAACCCTAGCCAGCAAAATGTTTCCATTGTAGGACCTGCACCAGGCCAGTGCCTGCTTCTTTACACTCTATATACTACTACTGTGCACACCTCCAGTTCCAAGACAAGGAATCTTTGGGAGCAGAGGGGGGAGTGTACTTAGCCAAGTTTGAGCCACACTCCACCCTAACAATGGTTGGGCAAATTTCAGCCTAACCCATTCAACTGGCAATCAACCTGTGGCTTACTGTGGGATTCAGATCATCCCACACATTGCTATTACTGTATATACCTCCCAACATTTTGGAAATAGAAAGAGGGACAAAAAAAGTTGCATGTTTTTGAAATTTCTATGGTTTTTGTGTGTTATTACAGTTTTGCTAATGAAGGTGGATTATTTTATTAGTTACAACTTTTTTGTTGCTTATCTTAAATTGTTACAATGGTTTCTTTGCTTATCTTAAATTGTTACATAATACACCTGCCACGTATTCTGGGATCTCTGTAAAAAGCCAATTGAAACGCGGCATCTTTTTCTGGCTGTACAATGCAGGAGATCAAAGAGAAAGGCAGGACACTTCAGTAACAAACAATCCAGGACTGCTATTACACAGATCTGCCCCAGTCTCTGCTCACAACACAGCCAGCTCTCACTTGTCCTACCACTATACTATTTCCACCATTGCTGTATCCCCACCCCCATCACTTTTTCAGACTACTTTTTTTATATGAAAGGTGTGTCGTACATTATCAATTTACAGAATTATAAATATAGATAAATCGGGCATACAGGTTATTGAAGGAGAACAAACAATATAAACCAACTGTTTTCATTTGGACATTTTCAAAAATGAGGGTCATTAACAGGGAATAAAGATCCTAACATTAAGGTTGCTTGGAACCATGAACAATTTAGCCATGAAAATATTTTGCATTTGCACACATGGGACCGCCACCAGGTCTGCTGACCCACTTTTCAGTAATAAGCACTTACCTCCAAAATCCTGTAACAACCCAGTTGACTACACCCTACTAAGTGCATTATGGTTAAATCCTACTAGAGAATGAGTGGGTTGGGTTAGCCACAGAGTAGTACTTACTCCTATGGACATGGAACGTACAATTGTTTAAACACTCCTAGTGGGCTATGAGATGATGCCGGGTCATTCTCTTTTAATGAGTAAGAGACCTTGACTGGGGTTATCAAAACCAAGGCCAGCTTTAACACAGCTTTGAGATTTTCCTCACCATATCTCATTTAATTCGTCACATTTATAGCTGTAAACAGATCCCAAGATGCACAAATTGGTGTGTGTTATTTTTGGTTACCATGTATTACACTAAATAAAATACACCCAAATGCTTCATAAAAATCAGACTGTAATTCCATCTAAGAGTTCCGGTGACATTATTAAACCGCTTGCGTTTTTGCTTTTGTGGTTTATGATATCACCAGAGCCCCCAACTGGAATTTATAGCCTTATTATAGGCAGTAGAGTATAAATTATTTTTCTGTGTGATACTAACAATGAGTGAACTGTGCTCTGCATGAAAAACACTGTAAAATTTCCAGATACGCAGAGCTCATATTCATTTCAGATGCGTTCATTCCGAGGGACTCACACCTCTGCGTTGTTTAAGTGCAGAGAAGTGGCTTTTGCCCAATACTAAAAATAACTGTTAAATCATAACATTTCACTTGCAACCAGTAATCCAAAGAAAACAATGTCAATTGTGAATCTTGGAGAAGAGGAAGAGAGAAGGGAGGAATTGCAGCTAGAAGTAATTCCACCGAGCTGTCATTAACAATGAATGTGCACACAAATGTATGATTTTATTCATTGTCCAATTAGGGATCTGTGGCTAGTAAGCCTATAGGATTTCCGTTTTTCTGACAGGATTTGCTCCAATATCTACAAAAACTCGAACGAAGTCTAAAAGGCTTACGTGGTAATATGAATAAAATGTATATACAGCATGGTGTGGAGGAAGAAAGGCCTTAGAGTGACATTTATTCAGCTAAAACACTTATTAGGAAATTAAAATTTCATCAGTGCAAGATTATATTAGATGGCCACCCCTATAACTAAAGCATGACTATTCAATTCTATGTGGCCCTTACAGAGAGGCATTGCTAGGTTTTTGTGGCCCAATCTGTGGGTGTTATGAATGCATGTTTATTGTGTGCTAAAGATGATGGCTGCCTATTAGATGGCAATGCCATTGTGCAGTTTCCATAGATGTTAATAGTAGAGCCAAGTAGTTCTGGTGGTAAAGCCAAGGCAGTATTACATTCTCCAGCTACATGCTTGCCCACTCACCATTTCCTCTACCCGATAGCCCAAGTACCCTACAGGGTATGAAACGCGTAGGGCTGATGGAGATGGAAATATATTTTAAATTTGGACTAATAAAACTACATTTTTAACTAACATATTTTGGCCCTGTGGATCATTTTGAGTGCCGGATAACCCTGTACTTTCGTGTGTATCCTGATTTGCCACTCCCTAAAGCTGGGGGTCTGGGGCTGGAGCACCTGGGCCACATCTACAATTTGGAGATATTCACATTTTATTCTGGAGCACCATGTTTCTCCTATTATCTTGAACCATTGCCTCTCCCTTGCCATTCAATCTGCACACCATTCCCCTGGATTTCGGGTCTGTATGGTCCTCCTGGCTCTCACTCCTCTGGTGATACTTTCCAGATGACTAGAGCACAGGCTTTGTTAGTAAGAGCTGTCCTGGTGAAGGAAGAGTGAGGAACATAAAAAACATTCTCCAATATATTTTAGTTAAAAAATGTCCATTGTTTTTATATGAAACTTGACTGTAGGCAGTAAAATTTTCCCATCATTTAAACTTTAGACGGTCCCTAACTGCTCTGCAGGGAAAAGATCATACTTTCAAATGGCAGGAGGGAGGGACTTCCCAGAACCCTAGCAGCTTTGTTTGTTTCCCTGTAGAGCACCCGGCAACCATGGAGAGATCTGAAGCATCCAGAGCAAGTAAATGATGGGGGAATTTCACTGCATACAGTCAGGTTTTTTATAAAAACTGTACACATTTTTTAATTGAAGTATATTGGGGATACATTTCTTTTTCAGTTATTAAAGTAGAAATTGGGTTTTATTTTTGCCTTTATAGCCTCTTTAATGTTTCCAACTGAATCTGCAAGGACAATCATCATGTAGCCAGATTTAAACAGATAAACTGCAATTCTATTTGGAGGATTTTTTTGCTGCAGCCACTGGTTCTGCAGACTTGGAGAAAGTTTGTATTAAACAATACAAAACTATAAAATCCACATTAGATTACATGGACCCATCACAGTCTGCATATTCTGATTATTAACCAGTCTTGCTGTATGAGCTTCTATGACAGATGTTATTGGACTTGTTCTGTTTTAATCATTTATGATGATCCCTAAGAAGCAGCACAGACCACTCTGAGCATGTGCATGGTCTTACAAAGTTACAAAATGGTAACCCCCCATAGCCCACTTAGAAAGCATAAATCATTTGTTTAATTAAGCTCATGTTTATGTTTAGTATTCAAAATACGGCATGGATAGCATGACTATTTAAGACTTTAGTTTCACTTTAATCTAGATGCATAAGGTAAGGAACAGCAGAGGGCGCTCTATGCAGGCTATAATGCCCTATGGCAACTGGTAAGAATAGGGCTGGCATGCAAACCATGTGCTGCTCTCTGAACCGAGTGCTGTAGCAAAGTGCAGTATCCCACACGGTGCAAGAGCTTGTTAAAGGAACAGCAAAAAGTGTTTCACTTACAGTATAGTGTAGCTCTAGCATACACTAGTAAAAGCTGTGTGTTTCAGAAAAGCTACTATAGTATATAAAAATATGCTTCTTTGTAAGCAATGGGGGCAGCCATTCATGCTGGAAATAAAGGAGAAAAGGCACAGGTTACATAGCACATAACAGATAAGACCTGTCCAGTACAATGGTGTTTTGTTTGTTATCTGCTATCCTGTGCCTTTCCTCACTTTGTTCCAGCTTGAATGGCTGTCCTCATGGCTAAACAGCAGCTTGTTTATATGAACTATAGTAATGTTTCTGAAGCAAACACATCAGTGTTACCAGTACAGAGCAATAGTATATCATATTTTAATTTGATTGATACACTTTCATTTTTTGGTGTTACAGTTCCTTTAAGGGAGCCCTAATTTCAGAATATCTTTAGGGTCATGTCACATAAAGCGTTTTTTTTTGCTGTTGGCGTATACTGCCATGCCTGTAAGTGCTGACAGCAGGTCCACAATTGGTCTGCCAGTGGATACACCAGATAGAATATTGACAGTCACAGAAATACCATGAAATACAGATCCCCATGCAAGTATAAACTTCTTTAATAGTAATCATTACCAATTTAAACCTGCTCTGACAGTTTTAAGCAGATCAAAGGGTCAAAACAACTGCAATGCAAGCAAGCCCACAGTACTGTAAAATTATACATCATTACAATCTGTGAACTAGCAACATTATAGAAGAATATAATACATTATAAATAATATATATATAATTCCTCAGATCCTGTGCTTGGCTAAATCATGTTTAAATGGTAATCATATCACAGCTGTATTACAAATTGTTCCACTGTCTCATTCTCATTTGTTAGGGAAAAGCTATGGTCAATATGATGGTACTATATGATTGTGTGTAAATGTCCGAATGAAAAATAAACTTGCCTGGGGGCACACAGATTGTTCCAAGGAAGAACCATGATTATGTGAGGTCAGCTTCAGAACAAGCAATTTCTGGGAAGATCACTGAATTCTCAGGGTCTGTAGGCGGCTACTATTTAAATGCTTCTGGGAAGATCCCATCAAGCCAGAGAACCACTTTGTAACTAATGTCAATATTTAAATATATATATATAATTTTGGCTCAAAAGAAAGTTCTAGCGTGTCAGGTTGAATGGAAAGCTTTTATTCATTAGCAAGTCGAAATATTTCACAGTTGCTTCTTATTCACCCTATTTTAAATGATGATGATAAAGGCTGCACATGAATGACAAAATCCCAGTGCCTGGGGTAGACAGGCATATTGAGCGCACAAAATACACATATAAAAGGGTTTGGTTGGGATGAAAGGGTATTTGCAAAGCTTGCAGCTTGCTTATGTTGATAGCATTACTCATATGTAATGAAATAAAAGTACAAGTGAATTGATGCCAAAGGTTACATCATTAGAGACATCCAGCAGAGAGGCCAAGTAAAGTATCTGTCATAAAAAGGCCTTGAATAATGGCACATGGCACCTCGGGGAGAGGAAACCTCTAACTCTCACATTCTACAGAACTAAAATTCTAAAGTCTACAGAACTAAAATTTCCAGCAACTTCTGCTGATTCAGGCCCGCCATCAGGAGGTGACAAGTGAAGGGGTGCTCGGCAGCGCTGCAATCTTCAAAGAGCCGGGCCCCCCTTATGAGCTCTGAAGTCCTGCGGCAGAATGCGGAAGTGCCGAACGTTTGCGAAGTCCTGAAGAGGCGGAAAAACCCGAAGTCACGAAAGGAGCCGACACTGAAGTCCTGAAGCGGCGAAAATACCTGAAGTCACTAAAACATCTATAATTGAAGTCCTGAAGCCACAAGTTCAATTCTACTGACACCAATGTGGGTTTTTTTTTTTTAATATAATTTTTTATTTTAATACTCTATAGGGAGAAGGAAATTCGGGGAGATTGTCTCCTGCTAAAAACGCCAGGCGACAAAATCTCCCCGAATCTCCCTGTCTGTCCCTACCCTAAAACTTACAGTATAAGGGAGCCTTGGGGGGGGGGGGGGTTACGTTTTTAGCGCTGATGTCTGTGTGGTCTTTTAACTTTGATGTGGAGAGGGCAGGGATTAGGGGCGGGGCTTGGGTGCTAGGGTGCAAAATTTTGTTGTGCGGGGCCCCGTGATTTCTGTTTCAATAGTTTTTTATTGGATTTTTCAAAGATAATTTTTAAACATTTCCAAAAGAAAGGTATATTATAGTGAAATGAGTAATATTTTTTACATAAAACTTAGAATTATACTGATAAGTTACAGCAACAGTAGCAAACAATGTTGATATAGACAATAAAGATATGTGCAATAAGAACAATAATAATCCAATATCAACATTCGCATTAGTATTAAAGTAACTTCAACATTAATGATTATGCCAAATATAGATTTGACATAGAGGCCCTGTGATTTCTAATGGCGGCCCTGTGCTGATTAATAGGGGTGGAGACTGTGACAGAATAGCTACTACTGTTTTTGTCTTCTCTATTATATTCACATGGTTTATTTGGGATCTGCCACTCTCCTGCCAAACTGGGAAAAAGCTTAAAGGAGAAAACTGCAAAGGCCCGGGGTTATTCCAGTGAGCACCACAAAGCGATAGTCTTCCGGCTTCTTCAAATTTCTGGGGGCAGACGTATGCACAGGAGAACAAAATAGCGGCTTTTTCTTTAAAGTTCCGCTCTTCACCCTACTGCGCATGCGCGAGAGAAGAAGCCGGAAGCTGATTGGCCCAGTCACCAAAGAATACACAATTTTGCCTCCAGTTTTCTTCTCTCCGGTCCAAATGTATTGGCAACAAAATGGATTGTGATTATATGTCTTGGTTGAATTATCTATCTACCCTTTGTAATCCAATAATCCAAATTTTTTAAAATTTCCCTTTTCTGTATAATTATAATAATAATAATAATAATAATAATAATAATAAACAGCAGCTTGTGCTTGATCCAAACTAAGATATAATTAATCCTTGTTGGAAGCAAAACCAGCCTATTGGGTTTAATTTATGTTTATATGATTTTCTAGTTGACTTAGGGGCAACTTTACTATTTTTCATCTAAAATCCCTCGAATTCCTTCGAAATTCGATAAGCATTCGACTATCGAATGCTTAGCGAGTAGTTCCTCAATATTCGATTTCTCGATGAAAAAAATTGTACTCTTTCCTTCGAGCACTCGAAAAATTCGTACGATTCGAACAATCGAGGCGTTCGATCGTACGAATGGTATTCAAGCCTATAGGGGGGATTCCCATAGGCTTCTATTGGTATTCGGTAGGTTCAATCTGGCGAAGTAGGCAGTCGATTAATTTTAAAGTTAAAGTCCTTCGATCATCGAATGGTTGAATGATCGAATATCCGATAATTTGAATTTTCGGTATTCGATGATCGAAGTGGCCAAATTTGCATATTCGATCTAATTCAATCGAACTTTGATCTCTTCATGTGACTTTTGTAAATTTGCCCTTTAATGTGTGAAGATCCAAATTATGGAAATACCCCTTATCTGGAAAGCCCCAGGTCCCGAGCATTCTGGATAATAGGTCCCATACCTGTATAAGAATCTGGCCTGATGCAAACAGAGCAGTCCTACAAGAAGCGCCAGATAATAAAAGCATAATTGCACTGTATGTAGGCCATATTCTGTGAGTTTTGGAAAATACGTGTTCCTTATGTACAGCTACAATAAAGTTGTTTACATTTTTGGGAAATTTTCAGTTAAACTAGGGAAAGTCTGTGATTATGTCGATGGTGGACTATCTCTGAATTTCAGAGCACTTAAGAAAGATTGAGATATGTATATGAGAAAAGGACATAATATTTGACAGTTTTTGGTTTCCTCTGAGAAGGACAAATATGTGCTGATAAATCTAGACCTTTGGAAGAAAACCAAGACTAGAAAATTAGGACAGCACCAATATAATATGTGGGCTTGAGCTTGCCAGTTATGAGGCTGAATTACTTAGGGGAGTAAATGTAGAAAAAAAAGAAAGTATATACACCACTTCACACCATACACAACATTATCATAACTTACATTTTCATACTTGGTTCACTTTAGACATGACAAATCAAATTCATAAAAATAAATAAATTTTTAAGGTCAGCGGACTCTCCAAATCCTGGCACATTAAGGCTCAGGCCAGACGGGGAGATTCGTCGCCTGGTGACTAATCGCCAGGCGACAAATCTCGCCGAACCACTTCCCCTGTCTTCCAGCATCTTTTATGTATAATCGCCTGTGCCTATTCACATGCAGCGCTGCGCTTTCCCAAAATCACTTGAAATTGCCTAAGAAGACAACTTCGAGCGACTTTGGAAAAGCCAGTGCCGCGTGTGAATAGGCGCAGGCGATTATTCATTAAAGACACTGGAAGGCAGGGGGAAGCGGTTCAGGGAGATTTGTCGCCCCAAAGAAGAGGCGATTAGTCGCAAGGCGACAAATCTGGAATTTTCCCATCTGGCCTTACCCTTAAGAGCAGAGACACACGCGAAGATTCATGGAGATTTAGTCACCCGGTGACTAGTCACCTATTCTTCGGGCAACTAAACTCCCTGAAAAGTCTTCCCACCAGCTAGATTTTAAATTGCCAGCGGGATGGCACTCTGAGAGCTTTGTTTTCTGAAGTCACCTGAACTTTCCTTGTGAGGCAACTTCGGGTGACTTCGGAAAACAAAGTGCTCCAAGTATCCCGCCGGCGATTTATATTCTATCCAGTGGGAAGTCTTTTTGGGGAGATTAGTCGCCCAAAGAAGAGACGATTTGTCGCCGGCCGACTAAATCTCCCTGAATCTTTGTGTGTGTCTCTGCCCTTAAGCATGCACAGAGCTTTTCTTAATGTCACCTGTATTCCTCTCCACTTTACATGCCTGGCAAGAGACTGCAGAGAATGTAAATACATCTTCCTCATGTATCTATGCAGTCATAAACCATGGTAGCATCACTCCAATTTGGCTACATTGTACTACTGACTGGAAATCGTTTTCTTAAGTATACATTTATGAGGAAATGCATACATGAGAGATAAACATACAAAACAATTTAAAAATTTTCAACAATTGCTATTTTACCTCCCACAAATGAGCAGAAATATATCCAGAAAGGCACGATAAACATCCAAGATGAGGGTTACAAGCTTCTAATTATATTGATCAATTCTGGACTCGCCCATCAATTAGATTGCACTGGGGAAATGTAATAATCTATATAAAATAGAAGTTATGATTTTTTTCCCAGCCATGGAAAACGCAAATTCACTAAAGCGCATAGTTGTGTCCAGGTCGCCGAACGCTGGCAAATTTTCTCTAGCGTTACTTCGGCAGAGTGAGCAATGCCTAGCACAACTTCTCTAGAGTTCTTGCGCTCAGGCGAATTTGCATACGGCGGGCAATTTATAGTGGAATGGAGTGATTTATGTTACATGGTGCATCTAATACATTACATTTACACTGATAACTAGACATGCCAAGTAGTGATGGGCGTATTTATTCGCCAGGGGCGAATTCGCGGCGAATTCCCGCGATTCGCCACTGGCGAATAAATTCGCGAAACTACCAAAAAAATTCGCCAAAAAAATTCGCCGCGCAAAAAACAGTCGCGCGTCGTTTTTGACTCGTTTCGCGAATCGGCGAAAAATTCGCGAATTTCTCTGGAAATTTGCGAATTTTTCGGCAAAGCGAAACGCAGCCGTTTCGCCCATCACTAATGCCAAGGGAACCTTTATAAAGTCAATAGAGTTGTTTTAATGCCCTACACATAAGCCCACAGTTAAATAATGTGCCATATGGTAGAAAATGTATGGGGGGGAACCAGGAGCGAAAACTTTTTTTATGCCTTTTGCAGCCTAACACCCTGAAAAATTTAAAAAACACCAGTGTTTTTTCTACTTAGAAGATATTACACAGTAAGTAACTGAAGATTGAGGATGTTCTATGCACTCTAGTGCATTTCACCAGATCAGAGCTGGAGAAGGTAAGTCTGGGCGAAAGAGGTAACATTCAGTAAAATCTGCATCTTAGGGAATTTGTGGAGTTACGTCAATTCGCCAGAGCGAAAATTCACCTGGTGTTAGAGTGTGAAGCAACGCTAGCGTACATCTCCTTCACTATCAAAGGGACGCCTGCGCTAATTTTTAAATTGGGGAAGTAACGAAATGACGTCACGCTGGTGAATTTTCGCTAGCGTTAATCACTGCGCCCTTTATTGAATCTGCCCCATGGACTTTAGTGCATTTAGACAAAAAAGTTGCAGAGACAAAAAAAGCTGCAACATGAAAAAACTACCATTGAATTTACTGATTTTGGAGCAAGAAAACGTGTTGTGCATAAACATAATTTGCCACCCAGTGATTTCAATGTTTTTTGCAAATTTTTAGCCACTTTGTGAATTTTTTCATTGTTTTGCAATTTTTCGGCAAAGTGCTTTGGGAGAGATTCGTTCGTCACTAGTGATGTAATGATATAATGTGATCTATAATGAAATTCTTAATTAGCATAACATCAAAATTAGCATAAGAAATTATTTCAATATGTGGAGCTATGGCATAACTAGAATCTACTAGTATCCACAGTAAAATCATGTTAATGCCCCTAAACACTGGGAACAAGACATTTTTCATAAATGTATATTGAAACTGCTGATCAGTCAGTGCCCCCTACACTTCCAGTTCCCTCTGGCAGTCACAGGGTCTGCTTCTTCTATAGTCACACTGAGAAGCGAGTTCTGCCATAAAAGCACTGAAAATTCTGCTGTGAACTTTAGAATGTCAATATAGGTATGGGATCCGTTATCCAGAAACCTGTTATGGAAAGGTCATCTCCCAGAGACGCCACTTTATCTAAATAATCCAATTTTTTAAAAAATTATTCAGTTTTTCTCTGTAGTAACAAAACAGTAGCTTGTTCTTGATCCCAACTAAAATATAATTAATCCCCGTTGGGGGCAAAACAATCCCATTGGGTTTACTTAATGTTTATGTGATTTTCTAGTAGACATAAGGCATGAAGATCCAAATTATGGAAAGATCCATTATCCAGAAAACCCCAGATCCTGAGCATTCTGGATAACAGATCCTATGCGAGTATATGTTTGCATAAAATGTCAGCATGATGTTATTATCAATAACAGATATTACTGCTGAAAATCCTCTATAGACTTTCAATTTCCTGCCAAAGTGAAGCTTCGCTAAAACCTCGAAATTCCACATGGAAATGTTACACAACGATGAATAGACTAGATTTCTTTCATAGGGAACATTGTGAGATATACAGGCAAGTCCTTAGCATAACCTTGGCATTGCTGAAAAATTATGTTCTTGCTTTATTAAAAGTTGGCCCTGGCTGAGCACACAATGTAAAACAGAGGATAAATCTATGTACTACTTTACAACTAAATGAGCAAGAAAAGAAAAAAAAGCTTGGATAATAAACAGAACCTGAGCAGTAGAAATAATAAAAACGGACGGCTTTTAATTATGAGTACATTAAATCGCTAACAGAGGGACTATTTGTGGAAAGCCCAGAGGTACAAAGCCCTGTTTGTACAGCTGATCCACGCAAAGCCTCTGACATGGGTTTCTTTAGTTAAAGGAGTGCACATACCTGTTACAGTTTTGGTTTTGACAGGACTGCTGGCATAATCAGAGGGCTGATTGGACGGCTGCTTTGCTAAAGGGGCGCTGCCAATTGACACCTCATCTTCTTTCTTCCTTGACAGTGGTACAGCAAGAGGTGCAGATCCCAGGGACTGTGGAAGCAACAAAAAAAAAAAAAATGAAAATAAGCACAAGTAGGCAGGTGAGTGGTTTG
>CM044441.1:133103748-133135098 GCA_024363595.1 Xenopus borealis
CGTCCTTGGAGTGCTGTCACACCACTGCATGCTGCATATATATATATATATATATATATACACACACACACGAGTGGCAAATGCCTTTGCAGACAGAAAGCTAAATGCATAAAGAGGTAGCTGCTTAAATGCATATAGCAAAAGTCAACCTTCTGTAAAATATCGAAATGAAAAAGTGCTTTATATACTGATAATTTATTATACTTTACTACATGGTGTAACATTTTGCATGTCACAAGGCCCTAAATCAGGTGCAGAGCAATTATGAGAAGCCCCATTTATCAAGTCAGAAAGAGAACAATACAAACCTGCTGGGATTGCCTGCTGCTCCGTCTCTGTGGATAGTAAGTGAGCCATGTATACAGTACGGGGTCCACACTGACCGCTAGACCTTGAACACTCGCCAGCAGAACAGCACCTACAACAAGATACAAGACAGACAGTATTAGATTCATCATATTAACATGATAGTCCTTTATATTGCCCCAACATGTTAGCCAGTGCTTTATTGAGATCATTCATTATTCACATCAGTGAGCCTTACAATACAATGGGGCAGATTCACTAAAGTGCGAAGTGGCCGAAGCTATAGACATTTCGCCTTTCAAAAGGACATCACCAATCACAGGTGTAGAGGACAATTCTCTAACGAACAAGACAGTCACTAGCGTTCATTAGCACCCTATCGCCAGGCGACTTTTTGCTCTGGCAAACAGTGATTACTCAAAAAATTCACTAAAATGCTAATTTTACTGAACTGAATTTTACTCTTTGTCAAGAGTTTACTTTGCCCCACCTCAGAACAGGTAAACTGAAAAAACAAAGCTACATCTTCCCCAATCTTATGTCAGTGACATCATATCCTGTATGCCTGAAATGCATTAAAGTTGTAAAAAACCACTGGCGACTTCTTTTTTTAAAAAGCAGGATTATCAAACTATTAAAGGTGTTTTGAAACATTTAGTGGATACATTTCACAGCAACATCTCTGGAGTATTAGCAACTATTGTATCAATTCTAACAGCTGCCTGTAATGAAACCCAGAGATTCTGCTCAGCAGGGACAAAGATAAGAAATGTATCCATTAAATGTATCAGTTTAGAACAGCCAGAGCGGCTTTAGGCTTAGTCCAGACGGGGAGATTCGGGGGCGATCCGTCGCCTGGCGACTTCTCGCCGCGACGGATCGCCCCCGAATCTCCCCGAATAGCTAGACACCGGCATAGCTTGAAAACGCCGGCGTGTGTTCACACGGAGCGGCGCGATTTTTAAAATCGCTCCAAATTGCCTGGCGAGGCAATTTGGAGCGATTTTAAAAATCGCGCCGCTCCGTGTGAATAAGCGCAGGTGTTTTTAAGCTATGCCGGTGTCTAGCTATTCGGCGAGATTCGGGGGCGATCCGTCGCTGCGAGAAGTCGCCAAGCGACGGATCGCCAGCGAATCTCCCCGTCTGGACTAAGCCTTCGAAGGTGAAAAATTATACTTTACACTTCAATATTAGAAAAACGGTTACAAATAGAAAATAGACAGTAAATGGAAAAAGTTGTTATTTCTGGTGATCTATCTGAAAACAACTAGTTGTTCGAAGGTGAACAACCCCTTTAAAGATAAGTTATGGGGCACGTCACATTTGTTTAAGAGTGGGCTCATGTCTAGGTCATTAGAGGATCTCTTCTGTCTTTATTATGATTCATTGGACATTTGTATGAAAAGTGGCCACTTCCAGCATTCGCAACAACATACTAATAAAGACGTCCATACTTCTTTTAGGTACCCACCCTATTCAAACTTGCTGAAGTGTAAGAGTGTTAAAGTTTCACTAGGTAGAAATGAACACTAAGAAATGCTCACACAGCCAAAATGACACTAGCGAAATCCCCCAGCGTTCCACCAACTTCGCATTTTTGTGAATTAGCATAGTTGTAACGAATTTGCGCCTGGCAAAGTGGTGTGGTGAAGTGGTGAAGTGGTTGATGGCGAAAATTTGCCCTTTTGTGAATTTGCCCCAATGTCCCTAACACATACACACAGACAAACATACACAATATTTCTATTAACAATTTCATCAGGAGCCAATTAAACTACTTGTATTCTATTAGAATGTGGGGAAACCAAAGTCCTAGAGGAAAATCACTCATGGGATGAACATATACCCTACTAGCCTTAGAATTGAAGCCAGAACACAAACAAAGCTAACAAATGCCCCAATATGCCACCCCAAGAAATAACATGTCATCTACAGAAATGTAACAGAACCAACAGAAAAATTCTTTAAAGTGTAGCTGTCCTGCTACACTCCCTCATATTGGATGTGCAGCTTCGTACCAGATGGAGAGCCTGCAGGTTGCCTGATGCAGATGTAATCATTTCATTTTCTGTAGTTTACAAACCATTGCTCAGACAGCAACATAATAGCTGCTCATAGACAAAACCTTAAAACCACACATAGGTTCCTTCTTCATGCTAAGCCCCAAGGAGTAAATATTTAGGCAAACCTAAACTGTTCATTGTTTCAGCAGGAGACCATTGTTTTGCCATAATTCTTCGTACTCACTAGTCACTTGTTTTATTATACCCGATAATTAAATCAAAGCACCACAGCATGGGGCCAAAAAACTCCTTCCACTGAAAGACATAAGGCTAGAAAGGCAACTGACTGCAGCATTTGGTTATTTCAGAACAATTAAAGATAATATTTACTCTAACCAAAAGTGGTCAGTTGCTACTCAATGCCCCAGGATATACTCCTTGGCCAGGATTAACAAATCAAGCTACTGAAATATATGTCTGTTTGTGTTTATGGGAACAAGGCGGGGAGAGAACAAGCCAAGGAAGATACATAGTTCCAGGAGCTACATTATTCTGGTGGCTCCAGAAGAGAGTATACCAAAGTATAAAATGCTGAGATGTGGTCTATACAGGGAACATTGAATATTCAATCTCTAAAAGATGACCTGAAAGGGTAAAAATGTGGCCTCTGTGGTTTCTACCCCCAAATTCCTTTGGAAACCATCTGAATTACTTTGAGGGACTATTGCTGTTAACTCTATGCCTGTGACATTAAAATAATGGCTCTTTACTCTTAGGGGTCTATTTATAAAACACAAAAAACGTCAACTTTGGACAAATAAAGTAGGCCACGAATACAGTCATTTTCTCGAAAACCACCTACACCATGTAAGCATGAAACAAAAAGAAAACAAAAGCTGAATGATGCACTAAAGTATACAAAAACCTTTAAAACCTCTATGAATCTGAGTTACTAGCAGAAAACCTATAAAAGTTTGAATGGCTAAAAAATAAAGGTCTAGTAGGATCAGTGCAGCTCCCATTGACTTGCATAGAACCTTAATTGCTTTCACTTGCTGAAGTTTTGTATTAAGAGTTTTTCGTGGGTTTTTACACTTCTTAAATCGGATATTTTTTTGCATTTTGAGAAATTTTAAGAAGCACAAATTTTTAGAGATAAAAAATAGAAATTCAAATGTTTAACCTTTTACATTATCACAGTTATCCGAATGCTGGATTTCAATAATTTGCCAATGCTCCTGCATAAAAATTACTGGGTCAAGTATGCAGTCTATAAATGGCCTTTACTTTTCACTTAGTATTTCAATTCATTGGTTTGTGTAAATGAATGTGAGCATTGGGCTGTTAGTAGTGATATATGGCATTACACTTATCCAGACAGGTTGACAGAGGTTAATTTACCTGTGACTGGGCGAAGCTGTTTTGGCACATCAGTTCCCTATGTTTCAGAAAACCATATTTGCTCAATACAAGAAGTATCAGACTCTGCTTCAAAGCATTATGAACAAACACACTAGACTTTTCCTGAAGTAATAAAGAATGTGTGTAAAGCTCAAAATTTCACTTTTCCCAGGCATTTTCAATACTCACACTTTCCAGAAGAAGTCTAAGAACAGTGCGTGTGAAATTTCCACACAACGTTTAACAGGTGACCACATGAGACCACAAAGGGCAAGAAAAGCCATCGCTATAAGATGAGATATACAAGGCTTTTACTAATCATTGCCAATGCAAATATTTTCATTTGATAAATCTTGATTAAGCTCTGGACTTTATCTGGGATTGGCTTCCTAAGAAATATTAATCTTCAGTAAATTCATGCAAGCTGGGGCGAATGCACTGGGATTTAGCCGATAATGATTTCCATATTTGGAAGATGACAATACCAGTTCTTCAAAAATTCATTCCATGCCAGAATTCCGAAAACACGCAGCATTTGCACACACAAATTAAACCCTAAGGCTTCCATAAATGTTGTGTATATATAATATATACATGGACAAGTATATGAATATAGAGATTAGTGCAGATACAGTAGGGAAAATTTGCCCGGTTATTATTACATAATAAATCATGATTCTTTTTCTATTCTAGTCTTTAGTGATAAAGAGGTCCATCGCTAACCAGATGGCAAGGGGCCATTATATATATATATATATATTGTACACAAAATTCACAATTCCCTGTCCTTAGGCTATTTTCACCACACTGGTACTGAGGCTGTATTGTGTGCATTGCAGGGCGGTAATTTTCAAATCTGTGATAGAACTTCCCATACACCTATTGCTTCCAACTGCTAAATTCCAGGGGCCTCAAAATATCTATTTGCCTCAGGTATTTTCTCTTAAGCACTGTAGAAAGACAAGCATTCACCCATACAATAGTGAAAGCACCTTCTGGACCAGGGACGTAACTATAGAGGAAGCAGACCCTGTGGCTGCAGCGGGGCCCAAAAGGTATAGGGGCTCCACAAGGCCCTAATTCATATTCAGATTCATTATATATTGGTAAAAAAGGTCAACCACTAATTTTGGGGGCCTAAATAAAATAATTTGCTATGGGGCACAGTAATATCTAGTTACTCCACTGTACAATATTATTAAATTGGTGAATTTATCTCGACATTCAATGGTGTTCAATTCTTACGCAAATACTCTCATATAAGTACTCACAGAGCATGCAAATTATCATGAGATCCAGGGAAACTTTCACCAAGCAACTTGCCAATTCTAATTGAAACCACCAATGTTTAAGAAAGTGTTGTCAAACTTTTCCAAGCGGTTGGCCAGATATATTTTAGATAACATGTTTGTCAGCCAGAGTTTACTAAAATGATAACAAATAAAAAAAATATTTGGAGATGATGAACTACCTGGGTGCCATAAATATGATTAGGAGGTCAACATCTAGTCCATGAGATGGATAACCCTGACTTAGGGCTTGGAGAAGGATAACCCTGACTTGGGTTGATCCCAGGCAGGCTTCATGATTTTGGAAGCTTGTCAAAAACGTTTGTTCCAATGAGGGATGTAGGAGAATTATGTATTCCATTGATGACCATGAAGTTGCTGGTCTTGAGGCTTTGTATGTGACCACACTGTCTATGATTAAGTAGAAAGGTGTTTCATGGGACAAGTGGCTTGCGAGGCCTGATATAAAATAATATGCATGTGTTTGTAGTTAGCTCTTCTGGTAGAGTACTCCCCTCATTGAGAAATCACGCAACACTAGAGGACCTGCCACCAGGACCGGGACAAGCAGACTGGTGCCTGTACAGCCACCACGATTTGACCCCCCACAACTAACGTGCGTGTGCATGCGCTGTAACTGAGGAAGGAGTGGCAGAGGCGAGGACAGGGGAGGAGAGAGCGGCACAGTGGAGGGGAGAGCGGCAGAGGGGAGTGGAGATTGGTGGAGAGGAGAGCAGCAGAGTGGAGGGGAGAGGGGCAGAGTGGAGGGGAAAGTGGCAGAGAGGAGGGGAAAGTGGCAGAGAGGAGGGGAAAGAGGCAGAGTGGAGGAGAGTGCAGCAGAGTGGAGGAGAGTGAGGCAGAGTGGAGGAGAGTGAGGCAGAGTGGAGAGTAACAGAGGGGACAGCGGCAGAGTGGAGTGGCAGAGGGGAGGGCTGCAGAATGGAGAGCAACAAGCAGAGTGGAGAGTGGCAGAGCGACTAAGAGTAGACAGAAGACCTATTACCAGGTATCTGCCCAGGACCCAACTATAATTATGCCCTAGGCAGGAGCCTCTTCTGCCTACCCCTAGTTCCAACCCTGACTGCCACACTGCCATAACAGTAGTAGACCCCTTCAGTACCTACAGTATACAAACGAGTGGCCTATAACAACAAATCCAAGACAGCAGCTTTTTCCTGGTTGTATGAAGCAGCCCAAACATCCCATGCATCTTAAAGAATTATATTAAAATATTTATGACAAGAAGTTTACGAGTCAGAAAAAAACAAAAAACAAATAACCAGATATATTTTAGGATACCACAAATATAATAATGATATTATGGCTAATGTTTATTTTCCTTTTTTATTTTATCTGCTAAGCCTTTCAACACTGCAGCTTCCTTAGTTCATTTGAAAAAGTCTAAACTACGTAGGCAATTTATTTACATGCAGGACAGGAAGTGTACATGATAACCACTTTATTTACGTTATGCCAAAACAAAAACAATACAGCAAGTTAAAAAAAAAAAATACAATACAAGTATAAATACAGTACAGAAAAATGCACTTGAAGATCTAAAAAATTGGTTGAAACCTTTTAACAAGCATTAAAGAAGGTTAAAATGCTCCATTATTCCAACTGGTTACACGTCAACTTGCACTTTGTGTTGGCATGGTACACAGCTCATGATAAGAATCTGGGCAGTTCTATCACTTTAGTTTCTTGGCTACCAGACGGATCTCTTCTTGACTTGCCAATGCCGTCACAGCACTAAAAGATTTCCATAGCATGAAGTCTTCGTGGACTGCCATGTAAAGCATATCAAAACCGTTCTCTTTGACGTCCAACCACAGGTGCCAGCACATTTGCACAAAGGCTGTTAGATGAACACAGTGAAACTGTGTTCTTGACCAAGCCAGTACTATATGAATTACTGGGTTAATTTACAATTGCAAGGCGCAAAAAATAGTTGCAGAATTATAGTAATTAAAATGCTGTACACTGTTAGACTTGTATTGTGGGACAATTTATATTATTTATTAACAAGGCATGAGAAAACTCTTGCTCAAGCCCTATAAATAACACCTGCCTTGGCCAAGCAATATTTGCATGCTGCACCTATAATCACTCAATGTTCCGCCAAGTGAATTATACTCAACTAAAGAGCATGTAAGTATATGTCCATGTCCTGGCCAAGTGACATTCCTTCTCTCATAGGAGCAAGTCATGTCCTTTTCAATGCTATGCGCTAACCACTGTTAGGGGCAGAGTTTTTAAAGGTCGAGTTGTTTTTCCATAATAAAATTGAGTTTTCAAGGGTATCTTTCAATCAAATAAAAATGAATTTTTCAAGATTTATTATTAGGGATGGCGCGAACTGTTCGCCGGCGAACTTGTTCGCGCGAACATCTGCTGTTCGCGTTCGCCAAAAGTTCGCGAACGTCGCGCGACGTTCGCATTTTGGGTTCGCGTCAATTTGGCGAATTTTTTTTGCCGCATTTTTTTGCCCTCTCACCCCAGACCAGCAGATGCATGGCAGCCAATCAGGAAGATCTCCCTGGACCACCCCCACACACCCCCTGGACCCAAAAAAAAAAAATGTGCATACCTCCCAACTGTCCCTTTTTTGGAGGGACAGTCCCTCTTTTGAGAGCTCAACCCTCTGTCCCTCATTTGTACTGGAAAGACCCTCTTTTTTCTGCACTGAACAGCCAGAAAAAGAAGCAAAGATTTGAACTTGGCTTTTGGCAGAGAGTCCAGAACAGCTAACAGGTGCGTCCAGAACAGCTAACAGGTGCATGTAAGATACTTTGTAACACTTTTGACATAAGAAAATAATGGATTTTTCTTTTCCCTTGATCCCCCTCTGGCATGCCACTGTCCAGGTCGTTGCACCCTTTAAACAACTTTAAAATCATTTTTCTGGCCAGAAATGTCTTTTTTAGCTTTTAAAGTTCGCCTTCCCTTTGAAGTCTATGGGGTTCGCGACGGTCGCGAACCGTTCGCGAGTTTGTCGCAAGTTCGCGAACGCGTCCGCGAACTTTTTTGCCGCGGTTCGCGCCATCACTATTTATTATACCCCGAAGCTTGAAATAGTTCAAATCTGAAAATTCACCAGCTAAAACCTGTCGAGGTAATGTAGAAGTCATTGGTAGAGGTCCCTTGAAATATTTGAAGATGTTAATAAGCTTCATGATTTTTAAGGTTTTTTTGGTGGTTCGGCAGTCAAAAACTCAATCAATTCGAGCAATTCAAGTTATTTCCCCGCAGTTTTTCACCTTAAAATATACTATTTCGAGATTTTTACATTTGAGTTTTTTTTATTAAATTAGAAACCATTCCAGTTGTGAGTTTATTCAACGTCTAAAAAAGCTCACATAGCTCTAAAATTCAACCTCTGATAATTAAACACCTTTGTGGCTAAAAAAGCATGATTTGTATCAACTGTTGGACTTAATGTTGCTTTATTAAAAATTTCTACTAGCCCCACACATCAGTTCCACTTCCTGCTCCTTCCTTTCCCAGTCTGTGCTGGAGAGGGGGAGCAGCAGCACTCTGCACTGTACTGTAGGATAGGAACCCATCAGCTAAATGGACCAGATAGGGAACTGAAACTAGAGTCCTGCAGTGGGTCGGGTACCCACGGGTTACCTGCAAAAACCTGCGGTACCCTGCAGGTTGCGGGTAGAAGTTCCAGGTGTGGGTATAGACGCAGGTCAGCGGTTCTGCTGGTTTGCAGGTAGGGCCGCGGGTCTTCTCAATAGTGATTTTTACTCCTTTTTTCTGATCATGTCTACTTCTGATGATGTCACTTCTGGTTTATCCCCCTCCTGCTGTGCTTCTGAAAGGGAATGTAAGGACATGCCCATCCCTCATTTGAAACACAGACAGGGGCTGTAGCAGATCTATGGGGAGCTCCAATAAAGGGTCCTTTTTCAATATAATATAAAAGGGGCGGTTCACCTTTAAGCTCACTTTTAGTACGTTATACAGTAAGCAACTTTTAAATTGGTTGTAATTAATTTTTTTTATAGCTTTTAAATAATTTGCATTCTTCTTAAAACTATTTCCCGCTTTCAAATGGAGGTGTAGGGGCCCGGAGGCTCAGTTTGGAGTAGTGGACCAAGGAGGAAGCAATAATTCCAACACAGTTCACGGTATCGACAATCCAGGCAGCAAGGTTCAATATCTGAATAACAGGCCGAAGTCAGCAACAGGAATCCAACTAGAATAACAATAAGTCACACCCAGGAACTCAGTAAGAAGAACCTTTATTTGGACAATGTTTGTAGGCCTCAGGCTCCTTTAAATAGGTCTACGTTTGGCGCCAAAAACGTGGGCGTGATGACATCACGACATTGGCGCTGGTGTCCTGACATTCTGTTGCTGGTGTCCATGCCGACGCCGGCGTCCGTTTTGATGCGTGGATCCATTTTGACGCGGGCGAGATAGCGCTGGTGTTATAGTGCTGCGCCCAAGAAGAACTGTGTGGGGAGGCTGGACGCCACCATCTTGGAGTGGAGAATGGCGTCGGAGGTAACCTTACAGGGGGCCACTGACCCCATCTAAAAACAAATGCTCTGTAAGGCTACAAATGTTTTGTTATTGCTACTTTTATATTACTCATCTTTCTATTCGACCCTTCATGTTCCAGTAACAGAAAATGAAACCCAATTGCAAATTGTCTCAGAATATCATTTTCTACATCATACTAAAATTTTATTAAAAGGTGAACAGTCCCTTTAAGGCCCACATATATTATTCATTAGCCCAAAAAATTATTTATTATTGCCTACAAGATTGGAGAGGAATTTTGTTATGATATGTCTCCTTTAAGCCTTAGGTGTGCACCATAAGTCCTAGGATACCAGGGAGCGGCCCTTATTTTTTAAAATGGTAATTTTCTATTTATGATTACCCAATGGCACATACTACTAAAAAGTATATTATTATAAAAATGGTTTATTTATTTATATGAAGCAGGGTGTTACATACGAGCGGTTTTATGCAATATCTTTTTATAGAGACCTACAGTACGTTGCACAGGGGTTGTAGTTTTCCTTTAACAAGCCATCAAAACATAAACTGTCCTGTGTCGGCTGAAAGAACAATGCACAAGAGCAGCGACCCAGGTGAGCAAACACAGTTATCCAATGAAAGCTCATTTTAAAAAAGATTGGTATTCTAGTATTTTGCTTCCCTTTTTTATACAAGTAAGCAGGTAGCAAGACTAAACATTACACCTACATGTTCAATGTGCTGCATCATTAATTTGGCAAGCAATAACCTAGTGACTTAGAGGTGTTTGGGAGACTTTAACAGAAACACAGGTGTTGTTGCACGCATGCCACTAGCACTCAAAGCCCGAATACAAGGGGGAAAGAACAAACCGCCAATGTGTAAGGAACAGTCTGTATTAGCAGTAACTATGGGCAATGTTTAATTAACCCAAATATACATTAACACAGACAGGCTGCCAAGGTATACAACAAATGTGCTAAAATGCTTTGATTTCATTCGGAAATAGGTACAGATGGTCTTTAAGTGATGGGGGCTGGATACAAAACATGGGGGCAGAATCTCAAAGTGACAAACCACACCAAAAAAAAACTTACCGGCAGCTACATTGCTGGTAAATTTGTAATTCCTGCCTTGGCAGATGGCAAGCCTACTCAGGCCTAGGGCATTAAAGCTGGCAGGCTCTAGGACCTGGAAGTCTAGGGGCGTCAAATGAAAAAATCCAGGCCTGATTGGTGAAAAAAACATTGCTTGAGCATTTGTTGCCAAGGTCCATCTATTGCCCCCTTCGGTGTGTGTGTAGCTTTTAAGACAGAAGAGGATTAAACTGTTCCCGATAATGAAACAGGCAAGAAGTATGGCACAAAAGCAAAGACAAATTTTCCAGTATTCCATGTTTATCTCATGAAAATAAAAATAGTCATGTTCTCAGATTAAAATACTGAATTCAAATATTATAGACTGAATAGTAAAATGAAACCTTGCGCATAGATGATATTCTTGAATCAAACAAATATATAGCTTATTTTCAAGAAAGAATTGATGTGGAAGACCTTCGCGTCTAAAGCAAAATATAAGAGATAAGAAATGTGCAAAGTAAGTGAATCCAGGTAAATACTTCTATAAATATGATTTTGGTATTGAAAGCAACTTGGCGAACATTTTGCTATCCAGCTCTTTTACTCTTTTAAGGCTTTCTGTTGCTGACAAGCTGCATATGTGCCAAGTCCATTACTTCAGCATAAGGGCCGAGGTATTAAATTGAAGTGAGAAGAGTGGAAAAGATGGGGGTAGGGGGCTTTAAATTCATTGGGACCCTAAATTTCTGTATTTTTATTTTAGTATCAGAGGCTTGTGAAGCTGAACTGGCCCTTGCTGAATTTCTCCTGGAACTTTACTATATTAGATCAATTGTTGAAAATAACAAGGCTATGACATCCACGTATGTATTTATTTAGTGTGCAGTGGAACAACACAAAAAAGCAGGAAAAAAATACTATATACCCTAAAGGGATACTGTCATGGGAAAAACTTTTTTTTTTTTCAAAACGCATCAGTTAATAGTGCTGCTCCAGTAGACTTCGGCACTGAAATCCATTTCTCAAAAGAGAAAAGATTTTTTTATATTCAGTTTTGAAATCTGACATGGGGCTAAACATTTTCTCAATTTCCCAGCTGCCCCTGGTCATGTGACTTGTGCCAGTACTTTAGGAGGATACTGCTTTCTGGCAGGCTGTTGTTTTTCCTTCTCAATGTAACTGAATGGAACGCAGTGGGACATGGGTTTTTTGGGTTTTTACTATTGAGTGCTGTTCTTAGATCTACCAGGGAACTGTTATCTTGTGTTAGGGAGCTGTTATCTGGTTACTTTCCCATTGTTCTGTTGTTAGGCTGCTGGGGGGGGGGCAATAACACTCCAACTTGCAGTACGGCAGTAAAGAGTGACAGAAATTTATCAGAACACAAGTCACATGACTTGGGGCAGCTGAGAAATTGCCAATAAATCTAGCCCAATGCAAGATTTCAAAATGAAATATAAAAAAAGCTGGAAAAAAAAATCAGACTTTCAATGCAGAATTCTGCTGGCACGGCACAATTAACTAATGCATTTTGGGGGGGGGGGGAAATCATTTTTTCCCAAGACAGTATCCCTCATTCAGTACAGAAATCCGAAAATGGACTGTATAAAATGACTGGAACCTTTTAGCAGTATTTAAGAGAATGGTTAAGAAAGATTTGGATTCCAAGGAGGTGATTCCAGTTTAATTAAGTGATAAGTACTGTAAACTAACCAGTGATGAAGTGCAGGCACCTGCAACATACAGTACGAGGCACAATTTTGGTTTACATTGTCTGTAGGTACTACATGCATCCTTGTTGAGGATACAGTAAGATAGGATTTTCACCATCTAAATAATATAAAGGAAGTATTTTTTAAAGGGGAAATTAACATTTAATATTTGCTTCAGCATACTCAAATACGAAACTTTCTAATTACAATCAATAAAAAAATGATGTACTGTTTCTGAAATAATCAAGTTTATCTTCACTATCCCTCTCTCAACATCTGCTTATCTTCATTAGCTCTTCATTTATGAGTTGGGTGTCAGATGAATGATCCATTATATCTTATAGGGGGCTTATTTTCTAGCAGATGTATTAGAGGACACTCTATTAAATTCACCAGAAATCCTGTCTCGCTACATGCAGAATTTGTGTAAAAGGCAGTTATTTTGTTAGATTGACACCCAACTGCTGCATGAAGACAGAATGAAGAGAAACAGATTCTGAGAGAGGGATAGTGAAGATACACATAATTATTTCAGAAACAATACAGAATATTTAATTGATTGTATTTAGAAAGTTTCTTACTTGAATATGAGGAAGCTTATATAAAATTTTTATTTTCATGATAGTTCCCCTTTAAAGGAGAACTAAACCCTAAAAATCAATAGGGCTAAAAATGGCATGTTTTATATACTGAACTTATTGCACCAGCCTAAAGTTTCAGCTTCTCAATCGCAGCAATGATCCAGGACTTCAAACTTGTCACAGGGGGTCACCATCTTGGAAAGTGTCTGTGACACTCACATGCTCAGTGGGCTCTGAGCAGCTGTTGAGAAGCTAAGCTTAGGGGTCGTCACTAATTATCCAGCAGAAAATGAGTTTGGTCTGTAATATAAGCTGATGCTACAGGACTAATTATTAAATTCTGATGCTAATTGCACTGGTTTCTGTGCTGCCATGTAGTAATTATCCGTATTAATGACTAATCAGCCTTATATTGTGACTATATTTCTATTCTATGTGTACTGTATATTGTGAGTGGGTCCCTAAGCTCAGTAAGTGACAGCAGCACAGAGCATGTGAATCAGTGAATCAGCAGAAAAGAAGATGGGGAGCTACTGGGGCATCTACTGGGGAGAGAAGCCAGGGCCGGAACTAGGGGTAGGCAGAAGAGGCATCTGCCTAGGGCACAAAGCTGAGTTAAGCGATTAGGGAGGGGGGTGGTTGTAGCTGACAGAGCACCTAGGGTGCCATGTCAGCTTGTTCTGGCCCTGACAGAAGCACAAAAAATGATGTACAACATTTCTAGCTAAATATTTAGTTTAACTTTCCTTGTCCTTTAAAGCTGTACCTATATGTGAGTTTTACAATTGAAAATGGCCTCTTTTCACGGACAGGCATTATGTTATGTTATGGATTTATCTGATAAGAATGAACTGGATGGGACATGATCATATGTCTGTTTCTCTGGTTTTTTTGTTTCATGAACTATATTAATTATATATACTGTACATTAAAACCATGCCCAAAATGCTAGCGGATTCAATATTCTGCAGAGAAAGTCACACTTGCAAAGCCTCCAGATAACAATTAACCCAGCCCTTTCAGTGTTTCTATCAACCTTTTATATAAACCCTAATACCTTGAGCACATTTCCTCCGTGACTTTTTAAGGCAACACCATTTGAAGTGATGTCCCTTTGATTTTATTTTTTACTTAATTAATTAAAATTTTTTATTGCAGATTCCAACGAAGATATAATTAATCCTTATTGGAGGCAAAACCAGCCTATCGGGTGTATTTAAAGAAATACTGACACCAGAAATTATCATAATATTGCTACTATGCTAACTTTGCCATAAAATATTTGCATGCTGCTTTTGCATTACTTTAATAACTTTTAATGTACATTCATATTTTAAAAAGTAGTTTTTTTAGTGTCCGTATCACTTGTTTACATTATTTCCTAGTAGACTTAAGGTATGAAAATCCAAATTACAAAAAGCTCTGGTGTGTGTGTGCGTGTGTGCATATGTGTGTGTGACACATTCTTCCCCCCATTGCAAATACAGTAGCCTGCAGTTGTAAAATAAAAACTGCTTTACAATTTCTAATTTTGAGTAAAATAATCAGGTATAACTACAGTAGAACCCCCATTTTACATCCCAGGAATTTTTCCCTCATTTTACATTGTTGTTTTGTGGTCCCACCTATATATTATGCATTATTTATTTCCCTGATTTCACATTTTCCTGGATTTTTTCCACCCTGAAAAACGTAAAATGGGGTTTCTACTGTACATATGACAATCTAGAAGGACATGTTGTAAAGGAAAATAATGCCTGTTGTGCATGATTTGCCAGAGGTTACATTTTATATCCTTTAAGAATCCACCTCTCAATTCTTTGGGGAGCACATTTTTGATTGCAACCACGATTGTGGTCATCTCTTCAGGGTTTCAAGACTATGTAATTATTGCACCATTATTGTACCTGCACACACTTGAAAGTGAAGGCCCTGCCTTAAAACCAAAGTTTATCTAAAGGTGGCCCATATATGGGCTGATAAAAGCTGCCAACAGACCGTTTCCACAGATTATTAGCTCATGTATGGGGCACTCTGACGGGCTTCCTTGATAGTTATAAGGGTGAAAATTGGACAGATGTCGATCGGCAGGGCTAAGAATTCCATCGGATCTCTCTGTGTATGGCTGCTTTTAGAAGGGCCACACAAGGTCTAACAAAAGGACAAACAAAACACATAATCGAACACCAACTGCCATATAGATGATGAAACCTAGGAAAAAAACAAGTGTGTTCTCCTTGAATTTGTGTAGACAGAATGTGCTAATAAGTTTCTAAAGTAAAAATGAGATCAAGGTTACTCAAGGATCACATAAATCAAGAAGAAAGAGGCAGCACTCAAGGTTCCCAATCCAGCCATTAAATATGAGAGAATGGCCTTGGCTATTTATTCCCCGAGAACACGCGTGTGTGTAGTTATAAAGCACTGTCAACATTTAAAGTGTGCGGATTTCCTGCCTTACAGGCCCCGCCGTTCATCCTTTAGGTTTGTACTGAATACTGGCTACAGATGCAGTAACATTTACCTTGGACTCATAACAGACACTCGCATTTATAAGACATAAAGATGCACTTCTTGCCGCTCAGGAACAACAAGCACACGTGTGCATGAATAATTTACATTAATGTAGAACCGCAAAACTTTTACTTCTACATTTTCTTCTTAGCTCTGCAAAGAAATATTTACAACCCAATTAAAAAAACACCTTCATACTCAAGAGATGGAAGCCAGTGCAGATGAGGAATGTGTTGGCAATCAGAGTTCAAAGATTTTATGTTCTCTCCCTAAAATTATATTTACTTTCCTGTTGTGAGAACAGTTAAGAATGCGCCACTGCAGTCATCATTGCAGAAATGGTTAGAGGAACGGTGGACCCATCATCACATATGGATAAAAGAGAGGTAGATTATATTAATGGTGTAAAAAGAACAAAAGCTCATTCGGGAGAAGGACCACAACAAACATATTTCTGTCCTGTATCTGCAGCCTGATCAGGTTTATTTGTTACATAGCTTGTGGATGGCCTGTGAAGATGACAGATCACTAACATATTAGACATAACATGTATTAGGTAAGGAGAAGGGTGGCATATCTTGGGTGTAGAATAATAATTGGATGGTTTGTTGTATATTGCACTCAAATTGTTTTGGAAAGTCAAGTTTTTATTATTAAGTACTTACAATGGTTTAGAGAAATAAGAAAAATGGTCCCACATGTGAAAACTAAAACCATGACAATACAAGAGCCTTTCTCTTAACATATCAGAACAAAAGGCAGCTAAGCAATGCAGTCATCCCGAAAGGTTTTCATTATTGCTTTTTTCATCAATTAAAGAAACAAAGGTAGAGAGAAAAAAATAAGAGAAAAAGACAGAGAGTCAATGTTACCAAAAGCAGTTATAAAGTAGAGGGTATATGAGGGATGGCCCCCATTTGGGCATTACCTGAAGTAGCCGGGGGTGACTAAATCAGAGAAGTATGGTTATTGGTGTGGCAAGGAAAAAACATACATTCTCTTGCTTTGAGGCATACTAACCAGTGCAGCATTAGTCAGCCACAGCTCACTGGGCAATGATCACTTATACAGCCAACTGCACTGTATTCTATGACTGGATTACCAAAACAAAATTTATAAACCAAAAAAGAAAATCTGGTCAAGGGGTGTCTCGGTTTACAGGACCATTACAAATTGTAATTTTCTTTTCATGTTTATTTTACTAAGCTTATAAGGTGTTACTGTATTATATAGCGGCTGAAGGGAAAAAAACCTTCCTTATTTGTTTAGCATAGCCAATCTGCTTTGGTATAGTCCCCAAACAAATTAAAAAAAAAGCACAAAGTGTCACGACTCAGTGGGGTCAAGACTGGATGAATAGGGCAGACAACTGAACATTCAATGGCACAGAGAGCTCTCTAGGTGTTCTGTCTAGGTTCATACTTTAAAAGAATGCCAGCATAGGTAAAGTTATTGAGAGAGTTGGACAGAAAGGACTGGATGGAATAGGCAGAAACAATATTTTTAAAATTAAGAGAGGAAAGGTGAAGTATTTGGTATTAGGCCAAATCTTCCACGAAGGATTCGGGGGTTCCGCTGAATCCAAAATAGTTGATTTTGTGCATCCCTACTAAAAATGGGAAAGAATTCCATAAAAGGTAGGAATACATTTAAGTGACTAATAAAATAACGTATATGAGGAATCAGAAGTGTAAAACATTTGCATAAAGCACATAGATATGGGTGAATTGTGTACAGCATATGTGGAATATAAATTGGCCCGGCTCCAATCCATAACCTACAGCTTGTAGAAGGGCTCATGTGAAACTGGGGCACAAATTTACAAAACTTCAAAGAAACCACAGTCTCATCAGTATAAGAACTGCTATAGTCACCCTATACCTGCTGGTAAATGATTATAAAGACAGATTTTTGGAGGTAAAATGGGTAACAGGAACCCACCGAGATATAGAACAGCATTGAATGTATGGCGCATTGTCATTAAGAAATGTAGCAAAGAAATCTTGTGAGGTCAGTGCATGGACTCCACAGTTGGGATTCATGATTTAGATCACAACAGTAGGGTACCTGACAAGGGCACAACTCAGTTTCACAGACCAACACTCCACACTACAAACGACTGCACGTTTGATAAAAATGGCTGCACAGTCTATTCCAGCCAGCGTTCAGTTACACAGAATCTGTGAGGGTCGAAATAAGGACTATGAAATAAACAAACACAATATTCAATACCTCAAGCATATCTTGTTTCTACACATTTTTATGGTTTCTCACTTCATACAATTCTAATGAGAGTCTGCCCAAGCCGAATACCTCAGAAATGCAGGAAATCACAGCAAATGTTCATCCCAAGCACTCAAACAACACGGACTTGCTCACTTGCCCCTAGGCTACAATGGAAGTTCTTAAATATACGAGGCTGGGAGAAGAAAAAAACCCAAAAAGGACAGAAAGAGAGATTTTAAGTGAAAACAGCTTCTAATTCTGCATTGGGTTCTCCAGAAAAAAATGTTAAAAGCAAACAGAAATCACTGTAACCTTTTTCGATCCTTTTTGGCATGTCCATCTACGTCTATTACTCCAAAACGTGGAACTGAAAGTGACCGGGCAACATGGAAACTCTCTAAATATAGTATTACCTTAACAATTTAATTCCCATTCAAAATAAGAAACCTTGAAGGTAGGGTCATCTTTATCGATTAAATTATTTTATATCACATCACTGCTTCTCCAACAATGACAACAATCAACTGCCAAATGGACAAGACAAAAACAGTTTAGAGCTTTTGAACAAGGACATGGTGAGGGCATGAAATGCACAGGTATGAGGGTATACGGAACTAAGTAACATCATTACTGAAGTGTCTACACATTATCCACCTGTCTCATACACTTAGAATCTAGCCCACAAAAGCACCAGACCAACCATAATTCTGGATTAGGAATTTCAGAATTTAGAACTTGTTACAACTTTACCAAGTAATGGTGTTGATTATAGCCATTCTTTTGCTTATCTTATGTGGCAAGCTTTAAGCAATAAAAATACAGTCCATGGACTGTTTTCAAAATCTGAAGGTATATTGTTGGGCTGATTAGATTGGCCCATTTTTACTTTTCAGATGGATTTTATCATCCAATGTATATCTCTGGTTCTTCATAGGACGTGAATTGGATTGGGAACTGTGGCTATATCCCATGTCATGTCTGTAGAATAGATCCATCTAGAACAGTCAGATGGAGATGTCCAAAATTGTGACCTCAGGCTTACCTGACAACTGTAGTAGGGTGGGCGGATGTTGATATTCCTTCCTACTAAGCACCAATAGCAATGAATGTTGAGAGTTCTAATCAGTGGCTCTTAGGTTGTTGGGAACACCCAACATTGAACAATTTTGTATTGCCCTGTCCTTATACCTATAGATCCATAAGTTGTCGGGTCCAAAACTTGTATAATAATTCCAAAAACTAGGAAAAAACTGTAGAATGACAACATTCTTTATAGAAACAAAAAATAAAGAATGAAAGAAGAAAAAGAAACCAATGGCATGAGAGCAAACCTATAGCTATGTCCAGACAAACACAATGTTAAATATAAACTCTAAAGGTGGCCATACACGTAGAGATACGCTCATTTGGCGATGTCTCCAAAGTGAGCGGATCTCTCCCCTTTATGCCCACCTTGAGGTGAGCGATATCGTGATGATCCGATTGTGGGCCCTAGGGCCCAACGATCGTATCATAATGGAGGCCATATGGGCAGTCGGATCGTGGGACCGCATCAATGAACAGATGCAGGGGCGATCCAACGGGATTTTAAGTCCCGCCCGATCGACATCTGGCCGACATTCGGTGACCCCATACACGGGCCACTAAGCTGCAGTCTGTCGGCCCGTGTATGGCCACCTTTAGGGGCCTAAGTACGATTGCTCAAGCTATTTGGCTCAAGCAATCAAGGAAACCTACTGTGAGTTTGCATACTCAGTAATCTCATTCTAAAAGTATGGAGTATGGAAAGTCATGGTAGGTTTCCTTGATGAAGCAATCATAAATAGACCCGATAGTTTCCTGTTCTTCATTTTGAAGACATATTTATGACAGATGGGATCTAAAAAATAATGTATGCAAAAAATAATTTTAAAAATTACAAACCAGGGATTAAACATCAAAAGATCATTGTTCTGTAATAAAATATTTTGTTTTTTGAGGAGACAGCCATGTAAATGGATAGAGTAGGTTCTATATAACCATATTTTAGGAGGTCTTCTACTCCTTAGCCCTACTTCATATATCTGCAGCTAGACAACACTACACAGACAGACAACTCCCAATTACAATCAGCCATGAAACAATCTTTTCTCTACCCCAAAGTTCAAGTTCAGCAACTACAAACTACAACAAGTGATTCCCATGTGCAGCACTCCAGGTGCATCTGTACTTTGTTAATGATCCCCATGGAAGCATATTATGTAGACTTAAGCATCTAAAAATATTTTGTTGTGTGTGTGTGTGTGTGTGTGTAGCTGATTCTATTATTTGAAAAACTGTTTAGAATGAGATTCCTACTTAATGCTGAAAAGTCAGAGTTGTTCAACTAACAAAATACAGTAAAAAAATGCTTTCTATTTAAATGTCCTTTTTGGACAGACTGTGTGCATCGTAGACAGATCTGCTGTTCAAGTATCACAACATAAAATGTTCTGGCTGCAGTCCGTGTAACGTTTGTGATCTAAAGCCCTGTAGCTCTTGGCCGCCTGTTGAGCTGTTACTGTTGCTCCAGTATAATGGCTATATTGCAGTTTTCATGTTTATAACAAGTCAGATTACAAAAGACAGGTTATTATTAGAGATATAGGTATATGACGTGAATAAGAGCACAAAAATATAATGTGTCAGGGCTGTGGCTAATCCCGAGCATTCTTTCTGTGGACCATTACATTTAGCCAAACAGCCACCATTGTGCATCTGGTTTTTATCTGTGTATGCTTTTGACTGATATGCCAAAGCTGGAAAAATCTATTTGTAATACGGTAAAAGCAACACAAATAAGTCCTTGAGTGTTTTCCAGGGCTCTCATCGCTGTCAGTAGCTTCAGTGACAAAGAAGCCAGTATGGAGTAGATAAGGAACTCACAGTCCCAGCACATTATTTGCTGGGAGACAATAATGCCTGCTTGTGCTTCTACAGAATGCAAATACCAAGTTTAATGGGGGTATTAATTAAAACTTTTCTCAAGTTCGAGCGAGAGAAATGAGAGGTTCTACCATTTTTCAGTTCTCAGGTTTTTATCCTTGGTCGCTTGAATTATCTCGATGCTGGGAATACACCACAAAAGAATATTCTAATGTTTCATAAGGTATAGGGTTAGGACTTTGCGCATGGGAAAGCAAATGGAGCAATTGCAAGAAGATGAAACAATGCTATAATTTTCATTCAAACTAATAAGGATGTGTGTTGGGTTTTTCTTTCATGTGCACTGTTTTTAGTCTACATATACCCTGTATTGCAATTCCCAGAATACCAACTCTTTTTAGTGATAGTGGGAGGTCCATCAAGCATTTCATATGTATGTAGGCAAGAGGTAGGCTAACATGAAATAACGGTATCATATCAAAACATTGAATGGATGTAGACATCCCACAATTAATTGGTACAGGCAAGGGATCCCTTATTCTGAAACCCGTTATCCAGAATGCTCCAAATTACGGGAAAGGTTGTCTCCCATAGACTCCATTTAATACAAATTTTAAAAAGTCATTTCCTTTTCCTTTTTCCCAAGCATTCTGGATAACAGATCCCTATTTTTTACTTACCCCTCCATGCAAATTCTGTTCTCAGGAGTTCACGGCAGCCATCTTCTTTTCTTTGTTAAACTTAGGAAGCAGATCCGAGTTTTTGGCAGCGTTTTTTCGGCGCATGTGCAGTTGGAGTAGTTTTTCATAATTTTCATGACATTCGTTGCACGCGCAGTTGTTTGGGACCGGAATATTACTCCAACTGAGCATGCGCCAAAATTCTAATTCTGAAGAAGACCGAAGAAAAGAAGATGGCGCCAGTGAACTCCCAAGGACAGAATCTGCACCGAGGGGTAAGTAAAAATTAGGGGCATTTGCCCGGGCGGGTGGGCAGCTAGGCTGGAGGGTCTACATAGGGTAGGGTTTTTTTATGTTACAGTTGGAACTCTCCTTTAAGTGCTATGTAGTAAGAGACATAGTCATTGTGGGAAGGAGGTCCCTGCCCTGTAGAGCTTACAGTGTATATATATATAATGTATCAAAATAGTGTGTGTGTGTGTGTGTGTGTGTGTGTGTGTGTGTGTGTGTGTGTGTGTCTCACATATATAGACTTTGAAACACTTGTACACATACATCATAGGATATCCCGCACACACACAGTTTAACAAAAGTAAAGGGGGGCTGTAGAAATCAAGAAAGAAATTCCTTGTGTGTTAGACAGCCTTTTAGTTAAGAAGGAGTACGCAATCCTCCTCTGCTTTAGAGCCTTTTCGGCACTTAAGCTCTACCCTCTTCCTACAAAGTCCTTAGGAATATTAAAAGAATTACGAAAAGGAAGTACTTAGAATAGAAAAGATCTCCTCATCTTGCCTAAGAGAAACACAGCAAAATAGTCTTTCCCCATATGCATTTGAGTATATAGGAACACAGGCTGATGTGGTCACAGTAAAGCTGGGCTTTATTAATGGGCTATTATTGGATTTCCTTGCACATACATGAGCCTTGTTAAAGGTAATCTTTTGAATCTAAGTATTCCAAAAATGGGAATGCCGTGCCGATCCTGGGAACCACAAGCAATTTCTAGAAAAACATAACTCATGTCATTCTCTTATGGAAGCCAAGACGTTAGAAAGTTCATTTGAACTGAACCAGCTAGCATGATAGAGAGAAATGCCTTAATAAAAAGAAGATTTGCCTCCTTGTTTTAAACATGCACTTTTGTGCTGAAAAAACAGAAGTTAGAACTTAGGCAAAAACAATGTTTAGAAACCATTGTTCAATAGTGTCACATTATTCCTTGGAACACAAATGGAAATGGACATGTGTTAAATAAAGGACACAGTTATAGATATTCAGATCAGTGTATAATATAATTTATTTATAGATATGAAATCCATTGTCTGGAACCTATTATGAGATATTAAGAGCTCCAAAATACAGCAACGGCATTTTCCATAATGTCCTATTTAGATAAATAATTCTTCATTTTATAGCATTTTCCTCTTTTTCTGTAATAAGACAGAACCTTGCACTTTATCTATACTTTAATAACTATAATTTAACTATATTATTAGTAGCCTTAAGGTAGTCGTTGCCTTATTTATTGGCAGTATGGGTGCCGTTGTTATTATTATCTGTGAATTCCCACCCTTAAAGAGCGTATAAAAACGATTAATTTTGCTAACAGCTTACTTTAAATATTAATTATAAGTCTAAAAAGGAATTTGTATACAATATACGCATGTATAGTTAGATAAGTATGGGACTTGTTGCCCCACTTTTATTGTTTAAAGGGGAACTAATGTTAGAAATGTTGTATTTTATATACTAAACATGAACATGAACTTACGGCATCAGAAGCCTAATTAAACAAATGATTTATGTTTTCAAAGTTGGCAGAAGGGGGCTGTCATCTTGCAACTTTGTTAAACATCTTTGCAAGACCAAGACTGTGCACATGCTCAGTGTGGTCTGGGCTGCTGCTTAGGGGATCATCCTAAATTATCAAAACAGCACAAGTCAAATAATATCTGCCATTGAAGCTAATGCATCAAGACTGATTAATAACCATAATATTGAGACTGTACTGGGCCTGTGGATACAAATCTCTACATGCTCACTGGCTGCTTTACAGGGAAACAAACAAAGCAGCTTGAGTTCTGGGAAGTAAGCATCGGGCGGTTGCCACCTGCTATTTTAAAGTATGAACGTTTCCCTGTAGAGCAGTCTGGGACCATGTGAAGTTTCCTATACTCAGCAGTAAGAGCAAGTAAAGCAAAGGGGGAATTTCACTGCATACAATCAGGTTTATTATAAAAATGGTAGACATTTTTTAATTAAAGTATATTGGAGATAGATTTATTTTTCATTAAAGAAAGTAAAATGGGATATTATATTTTTGCCTTTACATCCCCTTTAACTCCCAGCACCAGCCAAAAGCATTCCAGCAGTTGGTCGGAAACTAGCAGAGGCAGTACAAAATCTATGTAAGAAAATAATAATGACAGTTCTGAGAGCACTGTGTCTCTTGAGAGTAACATTCAGCCTGTTGAATAAATCTGAAGCATCATAAACCTTTTTGGCTTGCTGTGCATGCTGGGATTTGTTGTTCTAAATTGTGCAGAAGACTGATATCCTGACATTGTAATCATTGCGCACTTACTGTGATGCGGATGCTAACATTTGTTTTCTATTAAGAGTATTTCACAATTCACTAACATGCATGTATCCATACAACTAAAATAAATCATTATAAATTATCTAGAGAAAACCCATCAAGGGCCGCAAGGACTGAAAAAGCTTGAAATAAAGCAGCATGTAAGGAGTGTATCTCATTTTCTAAAGCTAGTGAACAATGTCAGAAGCACCAGTTGGTGTTCCCCATTAGGGGGCAGCAACGTGCAGCATACTACAAAGCAAAGGGCTCCTCCATGTGCCTTAATTAACTTGTTCGCATGAACCACTCTCAAAACAATCAATGAAATTCTAAAGATATACAGCCTTATGCTAAAAGGAAATAACACAAAAGATTAAGGTTATTGCATGTCAAACAAACTCCCCTTTAAAATGTTACCACAGGAGCATTTGCAAAGACCACCCAGTGCTTGACAGCTTCTTACAACATGAAATATTCTCCCTAATTTACACTGGTTCAGCAGGGCTTGCGACTGCCCAGTTTTGTTTTGGTTAAGTCAGGCAATGGTGCTGGGGATTGCGGCTCTTTATCAAGCTGGAGCTGTGTTAGCCAGTCTGTGGGTGACACGGTTGCTGGAAATAAAAATATCTTATGATAAAAGAGTTGATGCACGGATTGAATGAATGAGCTCCATACTACAAAGCATATAAGTGCAACATTACCAGAGGTGTCTGCTACATCCAGGCCGCACCCTGGCATTTGAATGAAGTACCAGTCTTGTTTCAGCTCTTTACAGGATTTCTTCTATTTAAAGGACAAGGAAAGTTAAACTAAAGAATTAGGGTATGAATATTATACATGATGTTTGTGTACCAGCCCAAGGCAACCACAGCCCTTTAGCAGTAAAGATCTGTGTCTCCCCAGTAGATGCCCCAGTAGCTCCCCATCTTCTTTTCTGATTCTGATTCACTGATTCACATGCTCTGTGCTGCTGTCACTTACTGAGCTTAGGGACCCACTCACAATATACAGTACACATAGAATAGAAATATAGTCACAATAGAAGGCCAATTAGGCATTAATATGGACAGGGCCAGACTGGCCCAGAGGGACACCGGGAAAAAACCCGGTGAGCCCGAGCCCTGATGGGCCACCTCTGGGCCAGACCCCCCTCTCCTGATCTCCTGGGCCTTCATAAAAAATCAATTGTGTGGTGCCGCACAGCGCACTTCTGCTTGCGCATTGGCTCCGGCTGTGCATGAGCACTGTAAGGCTACAGCTGCGCTGGGGCCAGGGGGTCTGGAGGGGGCCCTGGATGGCAGTCCCAGTGGGCCCCAGGCCCCCCAGTCCGACCCTGAATATGGATAATTACTACATGGTAGCACATATATTAAAAGTCCTTTTCAAACTAAACATCAAATCCAAATTCTTCTTTTCATTAAAGTATTCATAGCATTTGTAAAGTCATTAATAAATCTCAGCTGTCAATCAAATATTGCCTGCCCCATCCCTGGCATAGGGGCGGGGCAGGCAATCACTTTCCATTCAACACTTACAAGATGTCACTGCTCTCCACACATTCCCCTTCTCTCTTCACCATTTAATTGTGTAGCCAGTACATGGGAATGGACATCAGGTCCTCCATTCTGGTGCACAAACAAGATTCTGAGATGATGCAAGGCTTGCCTTAATAACAATATTGCTCCTGCCTGCTTGCTATAATTATGAGTTCCCAGAAAGAACAAAACAAAATTCAAATAATTTATACAGTATAATTAAAAAAAATTTTTTACTTGATAAACGTGATAATATAGAATTTGGAATATTTTTTTCGGGTGACAGGTCCCCTTTAAGGGTGCATGGGCACCCGCAGAAAATGGCATCATTATGCACTAGCATATTCTGCAGCCATTATACTCTTTACTGAGTTTATACCCAATGTGCCTACAGTGCAGACAAGTTATAAAACAACAGATTTCCATGTCACACACATGGAATGCTGAGTTTTTTCTCCAGAAAAAAACTGAATGTCAGGAATGCTACAAACTGGTCAGTGCACCTCTCCCATTGACTTATACAGTAATTCGGCAGGTTTTAGGTATTTGAATTCAAATTCTTAAAGGGCCAGAGTAAGAAAAATCTCAAAAATCTAATTTGAACTAAAAAAAAAAAAACCTCAAATTGAATTTGGATAACTCCCTAGTTGAATTTGACAGTTTTGACCTTAAAAAAAAAAAAAAAAAAAATTGAATTCTGATTTTTTGCCCCATAGTATGTAGGCTCTGTACCAGGGCAGACAGGGCTTAAAGCCCAAGAACGGATATCCATAATAAAGGGAATCTTATTTTTGCATGCCCAATATCCAAGCTGTCCTGTCTCAATCCAGGGGATTAATGTTAGAGCTGCACCTCTATAACTGTCCTCCAGTGCACTATGCCAACAGGATGATGAGGGAATTAGTGCACACATGGGGAGCAGAGCCACAGACTCCTAATAATCTTTATTTTTAATATGTCAGCATCTCATCTTATAATACAGTACTCTAGTCACATGCCCCTTTCTGTGCCCAAAACATAAAATGTGTGCCACAATGCATAAAACCAGTAGTACGGCACAAGTATAAAGATTCCATTTTACTGACACAATCTGGCATGGTAAGGACTAAAGAAGGAGGCACATGCATTCACTAAGTTTACAAGCAAGCTCGAATGCCAGTGACCAAATTCCAATAGCGTGAAGGTTTAGAAGTAGAGCAGAGACATGTGGGGGGGATTATAAAAAGCAGCAATCAGGTGCTCTCCTGTGACTTGGCAGAATTAGCCCACGATAAAGGTTTTTGGTACAGATGAAGTATTTTGGCATCTTCCATTGAAAAATGTTATTTTAAATTCATGAGGACATGAATGCACCTCCTCATTCAGCACCAAATTTAAAAAAGTCCTTACTGGCTTTTTCCGAAAATAGCCTTTAAACGGAGTCTGGTATTTTAGAATTTTACAGATCTTAGGGTTCTTACAGTTTTTACCTGCGTCCCCCTGCGTTCTAGGTTCATGAGTTCAGCCGCAGAGGAGCGCAGGAGTAGACGCACTGAATTCTTTTTAATGTGGCTGTACTCAGACGCATGTATTATTATTTTATTATTATTAACACGAATTTCTATAGCGCCAACTTGTTTCGTAGTGCTGTAAAGTGAATGTGATTATACAACTAAATCACATGAATTACATACATAAAACATGAGGCGTTACATACGTCACAATAAATATGGAGTTACATACATCACAATAAATACTGATACAGGGGGTGAGGAAGGCCCTGTACAGAGAAAGCTAAAGGGAATGATACACAAGGTGTACGCGCCGAACGCAGGTTGAGACGCAGCATGTTGCATTTTACCTGCATTTGGCGCTTACATGAGTCTGTGTGAGTACAGCTACATTGAAAAGAATTCAGTGCGTCTACTCCTGCTTTTTACCTGCACTCACCTGCGTTCTGGTTTCATACGTTCAGCCGCAGGGGAGCGCAGGTAAAAAGCGCTCGTCTGTAAGAGTCCTTATTTAAATGTCCAATGAAACGGGTAGGTGATATAAGGCCCTATTATCAATATGTCCACATGGAAATGCTTTTTGATTTTGTTTATATGTTACTACTACAATGTGTGACAGCTACGAATCAAATAAAAAATTTCCTGAATCAGTGCTAGAAGTTTTCCACGTATTTTGTCCCTGCAAAAAAAAAATCAATCTTTGCACAGGAAAAAAATGCAAAACATTCAAGAAGGTCCGTTGACTCCAATGATTGTGCTGCAAGAAAAAACACCCATTCACTTAAATGCATTTGGCAAAAGGAAGAAAAATGCCTGTTGGCTCCAAAGCATTTGGCACTGGTGAAAAAATTCTGATCTGAAAAGCTGCCATGTAATGTGAATTAACTACTAATTAGCATTGTACGGAGACATTTACATTCTGTATACAGGTATGGGAACTGCTTTCCAGAATGCTAAGGACCTGGGGTTTTCTGAATAATGGATCTTTCCGTAAGTTGGCTCTTCATACCTTAAGTCTACTAGAAAATCATATAAACATTTAATTAACCCAATAAGCTGGTTTTGCTTCCTATAAGGATTAATTATATCTTAGTTGGCATCAAGTACAAGCTTCTGTTTTATTATTACAGAGAAAAAAGGAAATTGCTTTTAAAAATTATTTGGATAAAATGGAGTCTGTGTGAAACAGACTTACCGTAATTCAGATATTTCTGGTTAAGGGGTTTCCTGATACCATACCCATATATATATATATATATATATATATATATATATATATATATGGAAAAAAATACCGCACTCAACAGCCTCAGTTAGGATAATTGATTTTAATAGACAAACAAAAGATATTCCAACGTTTCAATCACATCATAGTGATCTTCCTCAGGGATCACTATGATGTGATTGAAACGTTGGAATATCTTTTGTTTTTCTATTAAAATATATATATATATATATATACACACATACAAACATCTATATATACAGTATATTTTCTGTAAGTTCAAGTAACGATACAGCCATAAAAAAGATGGGGAGTAACTGTGAGCATTTTCAAAGGAATGGGTTTTTTACTGCATAGGGTTGGCACCTTTTCCTAAATTTCCACTGGCTGGTGGTGGGGGCAGGAACAAAAGGGTGGGCTGCAGTGGCATAACTACCGGGGGAGTAGGGGTTGCGATTGGTGCAGGGCCCGCACCCCCTCAGGGCCCGCTGGCAGTTTATGTGCTGCTGATTCCTGCCAGATTAACCCAGGTTCCAGCTGGAAAAATCACGTACGGAGGGAGGGTGGGGGCCCAGCTGCACATCCCGCGCCAGGGCCCGCCCCCCTCTAGTTACGTTACTGGCGGGCCATGATGTAAAAGGGGTGGACCGTGATGTAAGAGGGTGGAGCCAAGTCACACGATGTCCAGAAGGTTGAAGAAAAAACTAACAGGAGCAGGAAAAGGCTTTTTTTTAAGGGTTTTAAATAATTTATCGGCAGCTATATTGCTGGCTTTGGACTGTTACATAAATCCCAAAATCAAATGTGTAGCAATTCTAGATTAATTCTTTTTTGAACTTTAATTCTCCTTTAAAATTGATTCTTCAAGCATCCAAGAAAAAAAAGTAGTGAAAAAAAAGGTTATGCTGCCATAAATAAATATGCCTGAAGAACCTCTATCAAATAAAGCACAATAATAGAGTAAAACAAAGAATATGAAAAGCAGAAAGCTGAGCAAAGGATAACTTGGGAAAAATTGGCATCAGCTTGTGGGTTGAGAGCTTGAGCTCCAGCACTGGTTTCTTACAAGCTGTTTCCAATTCAGGACAAAGCACTAAAGCATCACACCCTGGGAATCTGCAAACAGTTTGTGGAAGGACTTACTGCAGTAAATTCAAGGTGTATATCCTATAAAATGTGCAAAGTCAGCATAATGGAAGTATGGAAGTGGATATGAAAGATGTCGGTTATATAAAGGAAAAAAAAATCAGCAGTCATTTTGATTCACACAGTGCTATAGGTGAAGGCATTATGAAGGCTTTGCCTACGCAGTGATCGAAACGCCATGTTTCCCCCCACAATGCATGCATACAGTCACTTGCACATGATGTGGATGGAAATGATAGAGCGCAGTGCTGCAGAACAGGTTAGCGCTTTGTAAATTATGTTATTAATAATAATAATTAGCAATCATGCAGTGGATGAACATTACACGCCAAATAGCATTAATTTGCAGGGATGAATTTACGATAAAAAAAAAATAAAAAAAAATATTACCCCCTCAGGCATGTTGCTGATATACACTTAGGTTAAAGGGCAATGGGTAAAGGCAAAACATTTAATTAAAATCCCATTTTTACTTTCTTTAATGAAAAAGAAATCTATCTCCAATATACTTTAATTCAAAAAATGTCTGTTTTTATAATAATCCTGACTGTATACAGTGAAATTCCCCCTTCGTTTTACTTGGTCTGACAGCTGCGGATAGGAAACTTCAGACGGTCCCTAAATGCTCTGCAGGGAAACAATCTTACTTTCAAATGGCAGAGGGGAGCCCCCCCACCTTACTTCCCAGAACTTGAGCAGCTTTGTTTGTTTCCCTGTAGAGCAGCCATCAACTGTGAAGAGATTTGTATCCACAGACCCAGTGCAGTCTGCATAGTCTGATTATTAATCAGTCAGATATTATTTGAATTGGTCTGTTTTGATCATTTATGCCGATCCCTAAGCCTAGCCCAGATCGCACTGAGCATGTGCACAGTCTTGGTCATGTAAAGATGTATAACAAAGTTACAAGATGACAGCCCCCTGCACAAGCTTTGAAAGCATAAATCATTTGTTTGATAAGGCTTGTGGTGCAGTAAGTTCATGTTTATATTTAGTACACAAAATACAGCATTTCTAACATTATTCTATTTTAGACTTTAGTTGCCCTTTAAATCCAGCAGTAGAACTTGGGGAGGGGGGGTTCGATGTTTATACCTCATTTCGCAACACATGTATAGGATCTGTTATCCAGAAACCTCCAAATGTGAGGAAGGCAATCTCCCATAGACTCCATTTTAAACGAAAAATTACATTTTTAAAAACAATTTGCTTTTGTTTGTAATAATAAAACAGTAGCTTATACTTGATCCCAACTAAGATATAATCAATCCTTATTGGAAGCAGCACTATTGGGTTTATTTAATGTTTGATTGATGTTTTAGTTGACTTAAGGTATGAAAATTCAAATTAGAAAAAGATCCCTTATCCAGAAAACACCAGGTCCCGAGCATTCTGGATAACATGTCCCATACATTTACTGCAAAAAATATTGCCTGCACTATGGATGGGGGAAACTAAAGTATTTTTCTAAGAAATGCCCCATCAAGCATTCTTGTGTGGTTAGCTCACACCTCTGGTGGGGGAATAATTCTAGGATGAAAGTTGCCCTTTAAGATAGTTTTTATCCTGGAAAGGTTAATATATTACCAAGGAATGTAAAATGTATGGAGCTGGCACTGTGCCAACACTGCAGATTTTCAAAACTGTTGAATGTAAAGAGTTGGCAGGGGGAAAGTTGCTAGAATAGGGCAGAAAATAAAAGTATAAAGTTGTGTAGAATAAATATATATATTGTTTTTAACAAATCGTTCTCTTAAAAAGCATGTTTTTTTTAATTTTGAGATTTATGAAGTAAAAAAATTAAAAACTTGAATAAAAACTTTAGCACGTAAAAGCAGTCGATGTCCTACAGACGTCCGTGGAGCTGCGATGATGCTAATGGACCTTTTTTTTTTTTAATTTAGAGTTTTAGAGGTTTAAAGATTTTTTTTCTCCCATAATTGTCCAAAAAAAGCCTTTTTTTAACCACATCATTGAGAATTTTTTCCCGTTCCTGCTCTTTATATTCAGATTTTTCTCTAAAAAAGTTTTTTTTTCCTTAAAAATTTGAGGTTTATGAAGAGTAAAAAAATGAAAAACTAATACAAACTTCTGCAAGTAAAAGCAGTCAAGGTCCTACAGAAGTCAGTGGGAGCTGCGATGATCCTATTGGACCCTTCTTTTTTTTTTTTTTTTTTTTTT
>CM044441.1:133136542-133168102 GCA_024363595.1 Xenopus borealis
AAGTCGCCAGGCGACAAAATGCCCCCGAATCTCCCCGTCTGGCCTTAGCCTTAAGGTGCTACTCTTCTCTAACTGCAGCCTCGGTTGGTCTCATCCCCAAACAAAAATGCCCCCTCCTCCTGCTCTGCAAATGGCTCTGGTTTCAGGACACTACTCAGCTCTTGCAACATCAGCACAGGATTCCACATTTAAGTTTAATTAAGCAGCAGTGTGATTAACTGGTACTTCTGTTTTTGGAAACGAGGGGATCTATTCAAGAGGAGGATCTAGCTCGGTGCGACCTGTCCGAATGTTACTTGGAGAGGTGGTGAGTTGTTAATTACTGTACGCTCCTGGTTACCTCAGCGGAATAAACTCATACAAGGAAAACAACATGTCAAAATGTGTCCTGCAGACCTGGCACTCACAGAAAGGCTCACATTAAAAATAAGGCTATAAAATGAAAACAGTTTTTGCTTCCAGCCTGGATTTCAAGAACTTTCTGGAACATCCAGTTCTATAGAAGTCTATCTCTGTACTTGATATCTCCATGGAATCTTTGCTCCTTCTTCTATGGAAACCAATTCATAAGTAGTGTGCACTTGTGTTCTGTTTATGCAAACACTTGCTAGGGCTATAGTAAACCTTCTGCTTACGCAGGATTTAATAGCAATGGACCTCAGGCCGCCATATAGTAACACCGACAATAGCGGGATTTATAAAAGCATACACACATGCCCTATGTAATGATGCTCTATGATAGAGGGGATCTATAATTTAAAAAGGTTACTGCCGAAAATGAATGCAACAATTTGATTGGCTAAACTTGAGCAGAGGAGCCCTTATTTTGTCACCTGAAAAAAATATTATAAATCCTATTTTATCATGTTTGTCAAGCAAAACAAACTTTAATTACACTGTAAAAATTGTTTAAATCTTGCGGGGAATAGAGTAACATCTAGTAAATGCTGAATGGAAAGTTAAAGTAAGGCATAGAAAAGGGGCAGGCAATATTTGATTGACAGCTGAGATGTTTAACAACATTTAAAAACAGCTATGAAAGCTTTAATAAAAAAAAAATTTTTGATTTCATGTCTAAGTTGAAAAAGACTTTTATTATACAGCATTTTTTTTCAACTTTAAGTATCTTAAATACAGGATTTGGACCATCTTACCTTAAAGGTGGCCTTAGACGCAGACAACATCACCAAACAAGCAAATCTCTCCCCGATATGCCCACATTGAAGTGGGCAATATTGGACTGATTCGAGCGTGGGCCCTAGGGCCCAACAATCGGATCATAATGCATCTGAAACAGGATTTTTTAACCTTCCCGATCGAGATCTGGACGACTTTTGGCCAGATATCGACCGGGGAAGCCCGTCGGATGGCCCCACACACGGCCAATAAGTTGCCTTCTCAGTCTGTCAACAGCTTTTATCGGCCCGCATATGGGGAGGGCTTAAGTCTACTAGAAAATCATGTAAGTATTTAATAGACCCAAAAGGCTGGATTTGTTTCCGATAAAGATTAATTAATGGATCAAGTACAAGCTACTGTTTTATTATTACAGAGAAAAGGGGAAATAATTCTTGGGTTATTTGGATAAAACAAATTCTAGGTGAGATGGCCTTTCTGTAATTCGGAGCTTTCTGGATAACAGGTTTCCAGATAAGGGATCCCAATTTTTACTTATTCCTATTTATTTTTTATTTTGTTTTTTAATGGAAAAAAAACAATTGCTCCTCGAGATAATTTTATTGTTGTTATTACTGTTTGTTACTTATTTTTCAGATCCTCCAATTCCAGTGTCTCATTACAACCACTGCCTGGCTGTGAGGGTAAATTGGGCCCTAGCAACCAAACAGCCACTAAAATGTCAAACTTGGAAAGCTACTAACCAAAATACTAAATAATAAAAAAAAAAAAAAAAAAAAAAAAAAAAAAAAAAAAAAAAAACACATATTTAAAAAAAAAAAAAACTCAAGACCAATTGTAAATTTTCTCTAAATCATATTGACAGTTATTTTGAAGGTAACCTATCCTTTTAAGTAGAAAAATAAATGCATTTTCAGCGTAGTATTTGGGGAATGGGTTAGCCACAGTCTTTATAACAGTAACTATTTGTTATAGGAATAAACAGAAGCCATTGCAGTAATAGAAATTAGAATCAGACAGCAGAGGTAGTTTAGGACTAGGATCTCCTGTACCTTCCTCAGGATTAGGAACTGGTATGGATTATACTTTCCTTAAGATTAGAGCAAGGATCTCTTGTACATTCCTCAATATTAGGTAGATGCACCGAATCCAGGATTCGGCCAGGATTCTGCCTTTTTCAGTAGGATTCAGCCAAATCCTTGTGTCTAGCCGAACCAAATTCAAATTTGCCTATGTAAATTAGGGGCGGGGAGGGGAAAAAAAGGATTTGGCTGAATCCCAAATAGGGGATTTGGTCCTAATATTAGGATTAGTATCTATTGTACGCTCCTTAAGATTAGGAATATGATCAACTGTATATTCCTCAAGATTAGAGCTAGGATATAGACTCTGCATAATTTGAGAAGTCAGAAACACACCTGAATTCACTGAAAACTGCAGTCTGCAGGTCTGCTGTATAATTGTAATGATGAGCTTTCATGATTTGCTATTAGGACTTTTACAAAAATCTGCACAACTACAGAAATAGTGTGCAATAACAGCAAAGAATGGCAAAACAATTTTCCGGTTACAGTTTTATACCGATATAAAGACCCTTGCCTCGTTTGACAAATATCTGAAAATTCTACTTTTTACATTGTGGGCTAAGGATTAAAGGACCAGTAACATCAAAAAATGAAATTGTTTTAAAGTAATACAAATCAAATGAAGTGTTGCCCTGCACTGTTAAAACTGCAGTGTTTGCTTCAGAAACACTACTATTGTTTATATAGATAAGCTGTTGTGTAGCCATGGGGGCAACTAGTCAAAGAAGAAAAGGCTCAAGTTACACAGCAGATAGCAGATAAGCTCTTGTAGAATATAATGTTATCTGTTATCCATTACTTCTCCTGTGCCATATAGCCATTTTTCAATTTCCGCCATTGCTACTTAGCAGCTTGTTTATATAAACTATAGTAGTGTTTCTGAAGCAAACAGATCAGTTTTAACAGTGCAGGGCAACACTACATGATATTTTCTTTACTTTAAAACACTTTCATTTTTTGGTGTTACTGTTCCTTTAACAAATACACAAAATACAACTGAAATGCTCAGAGGCTCACTACATATTATAAAGCGTAACACTATTCATCAAGTGATAACCCCCTACAAAAGGGTGCAAAGTTATATATTTTAAAGCATTTGCAGTTTAGGAACAGAATATTGAATTTTTAACCAATTTAGCCGATATATGAACACACTTGGAAAAAATAATTATTTTTCTATAAATCCCCTGTTTGCTTGGATCAGCGATGATCAACAACCAGAAAGTGAATTTAATATAAAGCTTGATTTTAATTGGTATTATTATTTATCTCATATATGTTGTTCCTCGATATAACTAGAAGTAGGGGGTCTGTCAATGGCACACAAGGTTAAATAGGCTAAATAGAAAGAACGAAAATGAGAAAACCTTAAAATGAAAGACCGTTCGAAAAGTTGGATAGAATAGATTGATCAACCAAATGTTGAAAGATCACCTGAAAATGAAAGATCCTTTTTTTAATAAATAAAAATATAATGTTGGAAATAAAGAACTTGCTTTTCTTTGTACTGGTATGGAACCCTTTATCCATGTTTAGGACATGCAGATAGCAGATCTTTCCATAATTTGGATCTTTATACCTTAAGTCTACTAGAAAATCATATAAACATTAAATAAACCCCAATAGGCTGGTTTTGTTTCCAATAAGGATTAATTATATCTTAGTTTGGATCAAGTACAAACTACTGTTTTATTATTACAGAGAAAAAGGAAATCAATTTAAAAAATTTGGATTATTTGATTATATTGGAGTCTACGGGAGACAGCCTTTCCGTAATTCAGAACTTTCTGGATAACGGGTTTCCGGGTAACGGATCCCATACCTGTACTATTCAAACAGTAGTAGAATAGTGCAAAATGCATTTTCATTCATTTAGTGTATCCTTTTTCCAGGAATCTGAAATCTGTACAAGGAGAGAGAATATGTATGATTAGGTCTAACTCCCACTCTGTTCTGCCTGGGTCTCAGGTGTGATTATTTTGGTGGTGGTGATTATTTTACAGGGAGATTATGTAGGTGGGGGAAGTCCCTTAACAGCTTACTCTCACTGACTCTGAAGTGCCTGGGAGATAGAAGTCTGAACAAAATTAAAACATTCATGAGCTGCAATTTTTTTTTAGAATCAATACAGGTATAGGACCTGTTATCCAGAATGCTTGAGACCTGGGGTTTTCTGGATAATGGATCTTTCTGTAATTTGGATCTTCATGGTTTACGTCTACTAGAAAATCTTGTAAACATAAATTACATCCAATAGGCTGGTATTGTTTCCAATAAGGATTAATTATATCTTAGTTTGGATCAAGTACAAGCTACTGTACCAGCAATATTTTAAAACAAAACAAAAAAATAAAGATTTTCAACACAATCCCAGAAAGATGACCTTAAATACCAGATAGTAAATTTTTTGCACCCTTTTTTACAATGATACTAACAAACAGCTACCGACAGAAAAAAACACATCCTTAAGCTCCCCATAGACGCAAAGATCTTTCTCTGCCGAACGACTGATCTTAGGGAAGTCCGACCAATCTGTCAAATGATCGTGCGGTTAGTGGGATACAAACAATCGTACATCTTACGATTTTTCGTCCGACATCGGTCTGAAAATTGATCGGCCAGGTTAGAAAATCTTTATCGGTCCCCATGCAATCTACCTATGTTTGCAGGGCAAAGCAGGCTGCGATCCTTCAGTTTTGCTGCCAATATCGCCTGAAATGGTCTTTCTCACGATAACCATTGCCTCTTTTAAAAATCTGTACGTCTATGGCCAGCTTTAGCCAGTACAAACAGCAAAGGATCCAAATTACAATAATAAGGAAGGCATCAAGAATGACGTTTTGTAGATCATCTACTCTGCGCTTAAGGGTAGGGACAGACAGGGAGATTCAGGGAGATTCTGTCGCCTGCTAAAAACGCCAGGCGACAGAATCTCCCCGAATCTCCCTGTCTGTCCCTACCCTTATAGGTAGAACACAAGAACAATGGATGGTTTCTAGGCTGAAATGGGTTAATGAGTTGCTGTTTCACAGCCACTTAGGATGAAGGGCCCATTGTGGTGGTTAGATTGGAAACAGATGAGAGGCTAAAGGCTGCAATGAAGACATGAGAGATAACAGAAAGATGTGGGCCAGCAGCAGAAGATGTCCACTTCAGGGTCAAGAATTTAACAATAAACAGATCCACCACTATAAAACCACTTTTGATGGCATGTTTTCTTCAGTGCAGAGCTCTCTCACCCCATCCTAAACTCGCTAAGAACAAACACAAATAAACACTTCAAACATAACACATGCCACAGTGTGACCCATTAGACATTAGAGGAGGCAGTGAAGCCAACAGACTCCGATCTCTGCAGGGGTCCATGCGTTGACTTTCCATGCTCAAGCCCAAGACGAGCTTCCCTGTCCATTCCTGTGATAAAGCAACATCTCATTTGCTGTTTATCTTAGAGGACGTTTGCAAGCCCCCTTTCCTTTTGGTTTCTAGGAAAATCTGTAAGAGCTACTGGTTAAGATGGCAATAAAGAGAGGCCAATCGTTATTTGCTTTCGCATCAGATCGCACTCCAGGCAGAACAGAAAGAAATGAACAAAGTATCTCAAAGCAAGCTGATAAGAAAGGTGTTAACAATGGAATTTGCTATCACAAGGCAATTTTTTTTTCTTGCCAAGAGACAAGAGTGTAAATTAAGTGGGGAAATCACAGGATCTGCTACTGACAGCATTAAAGCTCGGAGAGTCTGTTTTGCCTCAACAGTCGGAGCGAGGAATCCTGATTGTTCTTATCATTCCAATAAACCACTGAGAGGAATGGGAAAAAAGCTCTCAAGTGAGGGCTCAGAACTTCAGAAGCCTACAATTTACTACTTGCCATGGTATATAAATTAGCTACTTATCAGCAACCATTAAGTCAATTCTTCATATCAGGCCTTTTCTCACTCTGGCGCTTTTTTTTTTAACTAGACCTTGCCAAATTTATATTAGCCGATAATCACTACTAATAAATATTAGCTGCAGAGCATCTTTCTGCTGTTCAGTAGTATGTTAACTCACTCAGCAAAAGAACTTTGTGCTCAAAAACTAAAGTACTTTATAGAGAGTGCAGAGATAAATATTTAAAAAACAGATCTAAACTATAATTCATTAAATTAAATTGCAACACTGCAAAAACAGTCAAGACCAGTAGCCTTGAATTTAGTACACTACACAGTAAAAAGATGTTTTCTGCAAAAAAAATAATATACATGTCCCTACACTATATTCATGGGTGCCCTAACAGCCATCACATTGCCCCTAATGCTCCTTTCTTGCTGCAAGGGCTAAATGAGCTCCAGCACTAAAGATGACTACTATTATTTGAAAGTACCATTTTTCTGTCTGAGTCTATTTTTGCCCGATATATAAAAAACTGTTCAATCTGGAACATGTAACTGGCTCAATGTCTGATCACTACAGTTCTTTTTATTTTTGGGATCATTGTAAACACAGGTATAGGACCTAATATACAGAGTGTTTGTGACTAGGGTTGCCACCTGGCCGTTATTTTACCGGCCTGACCGGGATTTTTGATGGTTGATCCCAATGTTATTAATTGAAATAAATACCGGCCTTCCTATATATTTATCTTTTTTTCCAAGAAAAGGTGGCAACCCTATTTGTGACCTTGAGTTTTCAGGACATAAACCCAACAGGTGGTTTAGCCACTAATATGGATTCATGCAGCTTAGTTGCATTCAAGTACAGGTATTGGATCCCTTATCTGGAAACCTGTTATCCAGAAAGCTCTGAATTAAAGAATGGCCATCTCCCACAGACTCCATTATAATGAAATAATCAAAATTTTAAAAAATTATTTCTTTTTTCTCTGCAATAATAAAACAGTAGCTTGTGCTTGATCCAAACTAAGATATAATTAATCCTTATTGGAAGCTAAACCAGCCTATTGGGTTTATTTAATGTTTACATTATTTTCTAGTAGATTTAAGGTATGAAGATCCAAATTACGGAAAGATCCATTATCCGGCAAACCCCAGGTCCCAAGCACTCTGTATAAGATTCTGTTTTATTACTACAGAGAAAAAGGAAATCGTTTTATAAAATTAGAATAATTTTTTTTAAAATAAACTCTGAGGGGAACATTTATCAAAGAGTGAAGTTCCGCAGCTCTCAATTCATTTCGATGGGATTTTGAAAGGTGTATTTATAAATGGGTGAAAGTGAAATTTCACCCTTTGATAAATATGCCTTTAAAAATCCCATAGAAATGAATGGAGAGTGGTGGAATTTCACTCTTTGATAAATATACCCCTGAGAGATGGCCTTCCCATAGTTCAGAGCTTTCTATGAAGAACCAAATACGGAAAGATCAGTTATCCGGCGAAACCCAGGTCCCCAGCATTCTGGATAATAGGTCCAATACCTGTACAAGATTCTGTTTTATTACTACAGAGAAAAAGGAAATCGTTTTTATAAAATTAGAATTATTTTTTTCAAATAGACTCTGAGAGATGGCTTTCCGTAGTTCGGAGCTTTCTATGAAGATCCAAATCATGGAAAGATCAGTTATCCGGCAAAACCCAGGTCCCCAGCATTCTGCATAATAGGTCCAATACCTGTACAAGATTCTGTATTATTACTATAGAGAAAAAGGAAATCGTTTTATAAAATGTGAATTATTTTTTTCAAATAGACTCTAATAGATGGCCTTCTCGTAGTTCAGAGCTTTATGGGTAACAGGTTTCCAGTATTCTGTACTGTTAAGGAACAGATTAAGAAATGGCGAATATGTAGGGTTTACAGAATACATTTTCTAAATATATCACAGGATGAGTTTTAGAGTTCCCACATTTTACATAACTTTTTTGTGGTACCACCAATATATAATCCATTTCTCTAATTTGACATCTTCCCAGATGTTAATTATGCCAGTCCCCTGAAAACATTAGAGGCTTAACTGTATGCTCTTTAATGGTAGGTATTACTTAGATTAGGGGTAGGGTTGCCAACTTTTCTGGAAAAAAATACCGGCCTTCCTATATATTTAGATTTTTCCCTGTTAATAACATTGGGATCAACCATCATTTTTACAAGCCAGGCCGGTAAAATACCGGGCAGGCGGCAACCCTAATTAGGGGGCTAATTTATTCTTTAACTCGCTTGCACTTTCAGGCGTCAATTACTTTTTATCCCCAAAATTTTTTCGTTTTGTTTCTCTAATAAAAATATATTTTTACAAAAAGCCCAACCACAGAAAAATTGTCAATTCCAGAAAATGCAAGTAAGTTAAAGAACTCACATTTCCTAACTTTGTTTTACCCAAACCCAAGGCTCAAATGATCATAAATCAGCTCCGAAGGGCAGAGGGGAATAGTTTCTTCTGCACATTGAGCCTTTTCTATGCACCACCACAATTAATTGAATTATAAGGCAGAATATTTACAATTTACAGAGCCACTATTTTTTTTACCAATTCCTGCACATGCCATTTCAAAATCCATATCTGTGTTTAACTTAACGCCCCATTAATGTGCATTTAGAATACGCCACTAAGTGACAACTTGTCTGCATAATGTAGCCATTTCACTGAAATAATAGGAGCAATAATATAACACTGAAGCTGGGGCATTCTCTTATTATCTCTTGTCCTTTGGACATTAAAAATATCCGTCTACAAGAACATTATAAAGGCCCTTACACATACATGCTTCATATCAAGAAGCCTCTAATGCAGATGGCTGTACATGGTATTTACACAATGTTTATGCTGCACGGAATATATTAAAAATAAAGAATAACAGTATTCTCATGGTACAAGGGGCTTAAATCCATAAACAGGAGCGCAAATGAAGTTGAAAGTAATAAGTGAAATAATAAACAGAACAAGGCTTGCAGATATGTTCATTCTATATAAAATTATGCTGTAACTTGTTTTTGGATAACTCTTTCAATTTAAACATTTTTTTTATTACTATTAAAAATTGCAAATAAAACATAGTTTTTTTGTACTTTGTCACCATTTATTTGGTCAGTCAGTGCATGGGGAAAGGATGAAAAATGTATCATTAATTCCTACTTTCCTCATAAAAATAACAAACAATGTCTTCTTTAAAGCAGGCTAAGTCTAGGGCCACACAATATGGATGTGCTCCCTAGTTGCTGCTCTGCCAGCACCCTTAAACATTAACTCCACTCAGGTGCAGGCAGACGCTGCACATTGCAGAAACGTAAGATTTAGCATTTTGCCGCACCAACCTGTACTTGAGTAGAGAGAGGCTATGGCCACACCATAATGATCTTGGTTTTGGCCTGCGCAGAAACACAGGCCGAGAATTCCCTCCTCTACTGTGCTGCCTGGACCCGGAAACATTAACTCCACTGAGGTGAAGGCAGGCTCAGTGGATTGCACAAAAGGCAAAAATCTCTTGTTTCAGTACTGAAATCCGCCATATCTGCCTGAACCTGAGCAGTTGTTGTGTTTCTGGGTACAGACAGTGCAGCAGAAGTTTGGGGGAATGGCTTACAGGGTTAAATTGGATTTTAAATATTAAATAGTATTACACTATTTTGTATCTTCCCCTGTTTTATACCTCATTGAGAAATCCATTCGTTTGGGGATATCTGATGTCCAGGAATCGGAACTACTTCATTACGGGCTATACACCACAACAGTGGTTTGTAAGTAGGCAATTTAGCCATACCTCCACCACCGGTTTTGTTTTTCTAAACACTTGGCATAGTTTTAATACAAAACATAAAATCACTCAAAAAAAAACCCTTGGGTAAACACTATCCCCTGCAGGTTAAAGTTATAACCAGTTTGATATCATGGGGTGAACATTTGATATAAAGACAATATTACACTATATTGGTTTTCTAAAATTTCCGCTGATCTCCAAAAAAGGATAATATATTTCCTTCTTGGCCTGGATTAACACACGTAGTGGAGAGACTACGAGGAGACCAGCAGGAAACCGCTTGGACTGACATTGTAAATTTGGGTTGGCCGAGAAAAAAAACTTTTTTTTTTTTTTTTGACCACCCAGCAATTTTTGTGAAGGGTTAAATTGGGTTCAACCCCTGCAAATGAAAACCCAGCATACAAACACCCCTCCATACCTTGACATAATGTATATACATTCATATCATAACTATAGAGTTTAGTATCACAATAGCCTAATAGCCTTTGATATTCTGTCTGTCCAAGAAATCATCCAAGCCCCATTTAAAAGCATTAACAGAATCAGCCATCACAACATCACCCAACAGTGAATCATCATGCAGGAGAACGGCCTGTGGAGGTTAAGAGTAATATGGTGTGGCACTAGTCCTAGAGCTGGCCATACACGGTCTGAAAAAACCTGCCAACAGTCTGAGCTGGCAGCTTATTGGCCCGTTTGTGGGGCCTTCCAACAGGTTTCCCCCAATTGATATTTGACGGAAAGTCGGCCAGATGTCGATCGGCAGGGTTAAAAAATCCCATAGAATCACGGACTACATCTGTTCGTTGATGCGGTCTCGCTATCCGACTGCCCTTTCTCCTGCATTATAATCCAATCGTTAGGCCCTAGGGCCCACAATCAGATCAGTGCGATATCGCCCACCTCAATGTGGGCATATCGGGGAGAGATCCGCTCATTTGGTGAAATAGCCAAATGAGCGGATCATTATGTGTATGGCCACGTTAAGGCACATTATCTACATTAGCCCAGAGGAATAGAGCAAAAGGGTGCCAGTGGGAATACTGCCATTGCTTTGTCTGAGACAGCGAGCTGGCCAGCACTAGTGATGTCCTGACAGGCATGAGACTGCAGAGGAAGCAGACCCTGCGTCTGGAGGGGGGGGGGGCGCAACAATTTCCATATATATTGGTAAAATAGTTCAACCTCTGAATATGTTGGGGGCCCTCAAATTAATTTTCTGTGGTGCTCAGTAAAGGTGGCCATAGACGCACAGATAATATCGTACGAAACGAATTTTCGTATGATATTCGGTGCGTGTATGGTGGGAAATGAGCCGACTGACATCGTCAGAGGATTAAGATATCGGTCGGCTGGTTGATCGGACTGGACAGAAAATTTTGATCGGATGCCTTTGAAAGCTCCCTGAACATCGGCCATTGTTAGTGCTGAATCGTCAGATACAAGTAGAATTCTATTGTTTCTACCTGTATATTTGACGATTCAGCTCTACACGTGTGTGTTGAAACGAACAATCTTTCTTGGAAAGATCTTTTCCGAGAAAGATCGTAATTGTTACGTCTATGGCCAGCCGCTGTCCTGGCAGCAACAATTAATTACAACTGCAACTAAAGATACATGTACTGTTCCCAATCAGGTTCATATTCACATGGATTTTCCAATCACCTCTGACTTGAACAAAAACTGACCGCTCCGAATGACAAAACTGATCTTCTTCAAATACTCGCAAAACATCAGTCTTCATCATAATGCTCCAGCTGTGTTCAATTTTAATTGCCAAGGCGGGCTGGGAATTTTAGTTCATCAACAGCTGGAGGGTCTCCACTGGAATGTCCAGTAGAACATCCATGGTCTTTATTAGCTCTCAGCTTTAACACCCTCAGATTTAACAGTATGAGGGCTTCTTTTGTCTCGCTGGTAGAAGGACTAGTGTTACTGAGCTACGTTGGCTAGGGAATTGATAACCTGATAGGACAGCACACACGCTGACTGTGCCAACTGCTGGTCATTCAATGCTTGACTGTTTGTTTTTGTTGCTGTTTCTGTGACCCCTGTCGGATTTCACTGCAGGAGCTGGGGCCGAGTCAGGAATCCTGCTTCTGCCAGAACACAAACAAACATTTTTAAAAACCAACATTGAAATAACTAATTGGGGCCTTCATTCTCTTGTTTTCCTTAAATTATTTCATGCATAAAGACTCCTGGGCTCCACATGAAACCCCAGGGGGGCTTTAATTAAATCCAAAGTAATAAAACAATTAGCACATATTTCACCTTCATCTGAACTTCAATTATTTCTTACCAGATAAAGTAAAGAAAGAGAAAGAGACTGACAGAAGAATGGACAGCTGTGCCTTTTACCTGGAAACATATATTTTAGAGATATGATAGGCGATCGATAGAATAATGCAGACGTACAGGGGTGGTCCACTTTAAAGAAGAAATAAACCATAAAAAAAAAAAAATGCCATATTTTATATACTGAACTTATTGCACCAGCCTAAAGTTTGAGCTTGTCGATAGCAGCAATGATCCAGGACTTCAAACTTGTCACAGGGGGTCACCATCTTGGAAAGTGTCTGTGACACTCACATGCTCAGTGGGCTCTGAGCAGCTGTTGAGAAGCTAAGCTTAGGGGTCGTCACTAATTATCCAGCAGCAGAAAATGAGGTTGGTCTGTAATATAAGCTGATGCTACAGGGCTGATTATTACATTCTGTTGCTAATTGTACTCGTTTCTGTGCTGCCATGTAGTAATTATCTAGCCTGCTTTTTTAGTTAAGCTTTAATTCTCCTGACTTCTAGTATATTATAGAATGCCCAGTTCTATGCAACTTTTCAACTGGTCTTTATTATTATTTTTTTAAAATAGGTTTTTAATTATTTGCCTTTTTCTTCTGACTCTTTCCAGCTTTCCAATGGGGGTCACTGACCCCATCTAAAAAAGCAAATGCCCTTTAAGGCTACAAATGTATTGCTAGTACTACTTTCTATTATGTTCAGGGTGTTTCCTATTCATATTCCAGTACCTCGTTCAAATCAATGCAAGGTTGCTACGGGTAATTTGGACCTTAGCAACTAGATTGCTGAAATTATAAAATTTAAGAGCTGCGGGATAAAAAGCTATATAACTCAAAAAATACAAATAATAAAAACCAAATGCAAATGGTCTCAGAATATCACTCTATCTACATCATACTAAAAGTTAATGCAAAGGTGAACTACTCCTTTAAATAATGACAATGGCGTAGCTGACATAGTAACATACTTGTATACAATTGGCAAAAGTACCGGATTTCATTATTTAACATACCCACATTTTAAAAGGAAACCTTTTGGTACACTGTGTTCTGAATTCAATGAATATATATTACTTATTAAACGACCAGCATGATGAAACTGTAATGCCGCAGAGCTTTTAAGTGCCCCTCGTCGCTCCTAAAAGAACATCAGTGACGTCATGGTCTGAATAACGAGGTCAAAAATGATCTGCAGATTTACAAAAATCGTGTAAAAAGCTCAAACACAGCCGTAGGTGGCAGCATTCCCTCATTCTGGAGCCAAGAACCCCATGGCTATTAGTCATTAACTTGACACAGCACTTAGGAGAATTCTGGTGGCAAACATTTTTAAAAATATTTACATACCCCCCCTGAGTGTCCTGTTTACTTCTTTATTCAAACACTTGCATATCCTAACACTTCCAAGCCCAGGTTAAAGCAACAGTACACAGATAATTGCTGAGTTTTACACACTCCCTACAGTTTGTATCTTTTGGTAGAGCTACTGTCAGCACATGTAAGTATGATGAGCCAAGCTGACTGTCCGTCTCACAACCTCACTCCTTTATTTTATTACTGTTCTTCGTTAACATTCCGCTGCCACGGTCAGATTTATGGGGAAGAGCTGCAAAATCTGGAAGCTAAGGAGTATTCTATAATCCTCAAAGGTAAGCAGTTAGTTTTGAACAAAAGTATTTACCCTAAAATAAGAAAAACAAAGCAAAGAAGTGCAAATAAGGGCACGTCTCATGACCTTACACCCATTGTGAAACGGATGACTCAGATGCCATGTAAGCGAAATAAGCGAACATTATTATAGTGGTGAGATTTAAGCAGAATTATTCTATTTTCTTGCAATATATAAAAAGAAGATATTCCCATTAGATGCTGCCTGCATATTAGGGATGCACTGAATCCACTATTTTGGATCCGGACAATCCCCTGAATCATTCGCAAAAAATTTGGACGAATACTGAACCAAATCCACTATTTTGGATCTGGCCGAACTCCCAAATCGGAGGGGGGGCAGGAGCCGCTGCACATGGGGAGGATTGAGTCGAATCCGAATCCTGCTGAAAAAGGCTGAATCCAGTAATTGGTGCATCCCTACTGCATATATTATTGTTGTTTCATTCAACTGATCAACTATGCTCCATGTTTTAATCAAAGGTCTAGTTGTATTTTACCGGAAGATTTCCGTTTTCGAGAGTCAAAACTCAAATTTTTGGGTTAAATGAAACCTTCAAATTGTTTTTTTTTTTTTTAAACTTAAATTAAAACTAAAATTTTAGAAATGTTTTATACCCCGACCCTGGAAATAGCTTGAGTCCGAACATAACAACATCTAAAACCTGTCAAGGTCATGTAGAAGTCAATGGCATTATTTTGAAATAAATTTTGAAAAACAATTTTTTTCCCTATGACAGTATCCCTTTAAACTGAGCAGAAGGCACGCCATTTGTATACACATTTATTTGTGGCGTGGCTCTTTTCTCTCATCTTGCTTGAAGCAGAGGCTGCTACCCATCAGGCATTTACCAGGTTGCATTACCAGGTTGGGATAGAATTTCTAAAATAAAAAACTGAAGAAGGTGAAAGTGGACCAAAAAAAAGAGAATAGTATTGAGAAAAAATATTGGAACTGTGGACATCTATGGCTTCATCTAAACACAGGAAATTAAAAAAAAATTAATTTAGGATGATTACTATAATTTATTAATTATAACTGAGAATATTCTTTTATATGATAAAAATATATATACCCCACATTAAACAAGCCACTACAGGAGACTTATGCAGAAATGGAGTGCTGTCACCAGTATTACCTGTTCGGTCTCAGGTGCCTCCAGGTCTATGACCCCAAACTGCCAAGGGTCCAATATAGTAGAATCCACAAGCGGATACTACAGGAGACTTACACATACACATATTTACGTTAATGTAGAAGACTTACAAAGTACTTATCACATTGTTATGCAGTTACATCATGTTCATTAAAGTCTTCCTCTTTAAATAAAAAAATCCTGATGCATTTTTGGAAAAATAAAGTTAAAGGGAAGGAAACATTCAGTTTTGCTGAAAATGTTTGATTCGGTATTCCTGCACCGGCATTGCAAAGCTGCTTTGTCGATTTTCCGACATGATTTTTTTCAGTATAAAATGAAATATAACAAGAAAATATTCAGTCTTGAAAATGGGAAGATGGCATGGTAAGTGATTGGCCATACTGTGGACATGCATATGTGTGTTTGGAAGCCATAACTCTACCAGCAGAGGTCTAGGTAGTGACTTCCATGCTAGGTGTTGTGTTATACATAAAGAACATAAGTATTCTGATACTCCCACAGCAAATGTTATGCCTAATCTAATATTATTCAGCTATATGGCTTGAAAATTCAAGCTGGTGTATCAAGCTGACCAGCTCTGTGACATGTTGCAGCTTGTTTGTCTCTTAATCTGTTTCTTGGTATATGTGTAGCAATGACAATATTACACAGCCCAATTTAAATCTCTCTAATCTAATAAAAGTAGTGCAAAGTACCATTTGAAAGCCAAGGAGCCCAAAGGCAGCTATTTTTAAAGCTTCGGCGTGCTGAAAAGAACAAATACCAATATGCCACCTAAAACGGTGCTAAATATTTATGTTCACTTCACGGCTCAATTGTAGTCTGTGAGCTGCATCTAATACTTTAAGTGCAGGGTGTGACCTCTGTCTGGTATGTTTTAATTTGATAAACTGGTATCTATGAGCACAACAGTGGATGTTACTTGGCAGAAGTTAAGATCAGCCATTGACTTGCATGACCTTGCTGGTTGCAGTTCTCCTCAGACCACATACTAGGAAGCATTCAGACACTGATCTTCCCAAAAAAGGACTGTTAGGGGACATTTCTACTTTTGAAAAGGAAAAAAGAAATCACAGTTTAAAAAAAAAAAAAAAAACTAGAAAGTTTAATGTCAAAACTCTTATAAGTAAAGTATTCACTGTACAGCTGTCCGTGTGTGTTTAAAGGAATTGTTCAGTATAAAAATAAAAATACATAGGCTGTGCAAAATAAAAAATGTTCTTAATATAGTTAGTTAGCCAAAAAAAGTAATCTATAAAGGTTGGAGTGAGTGGATGGCTAACATAACAGAACACTACTTCCTGATTTGCACCTTTCTCGGTTTCCACTGATTGGTCACCAGGCAGTAGCCAATCAATCAGAGACTTGAGAGGGGGCACATGGGCCATAACTGTTGCTTTTGAATCTGAGCTGAATGCTGAGGATCAATAGCAAACTCACTGAACATTTATGTCCCATGGCCCCCCTTCAAGTCGCTGACTAACTCAGAGTTAGAGAGTTGAAAATCAATGTTTTGTTAGACATCCAGTCACTCCAGCCTTTATACATTAAATTTTTGCCTAACTAACTATATTAGATACATTTTTTATGTTGCACAGCCTATCTATATACCGAGCACTAAACTGTTCCTTTAAACTACAAATCTCTGTATATCATTCGACAGCAATGCCAGATCATGAATGTACTACAGCAACATGTACAGTGTAAAGCTGGCCATAGACAGATATAGGCAGATATATCCAGTGGGGTAACTAGATGTTACTGGCCCCACAGAAAATTTATTTTAGGGCCCACAACATATCAAGAGGTTGTCCTTATGTTACCAATATATGTTGAAATTGATCATTAATTGGGCCTTAAGGGGCCCCCTATACCTCCTGGGCCCCCTTGCAGGGTCTTCTTCCTCTGTAGTTATGCCCTTGGATATATCCTTATGTCCAACGAACACTTGTATGATGCAATCTCCTCATCGACCACTAACCATTTAGATAAAATAAAGCAGTAAAAAGAACCAATCAGATGATATTCTGCCCGGTACAGAAATCGTACGAAGGTTATGTCCGACAAATAGTAGTGACAGTCGTCCACCGATATCGTCAGCGATGTTATCGGTAGCCCGCAGAAATCTTCTAACCTGTCCGACAGGTTACCTATCGCAATGGCGCTAAATTGTACGCATTTTCGTTTCATACAACTTTATCTTTGAGACTGTGGCCATCTTCATTCTTGCATATCTATTTAGCTAGGAGTAGTGAGTAAGTGTGTGTATTTTCAAGGAAAAGTCTCTTCTCCCAACAAACAACCAGAAAGTGCTCATACAGTGTTGAAGATCAACCCCCCAGCCTGGTATTAATAACCCCTGCTGGAATCTGTAATCCTACAGTAGGCTGCTTCAGTAAACTGGAATATTAAAGTCAGAGAACTGTACTTCACTCTACAGTGATGCTTTTCTAATTTCTTCCCCAAAGTAACATTATCCTTTCTCTTAGCATTTACATGGTAGTTTACTATAATAGCATTAACATGATAAAATAAAAGTTACAAGAAGGATTCCAAACCCTTCCATCATGACCTTAAAGACAAGTGATCTCTATCCATAGGGAAGCAGCTTTACAATCAAAAGAAGAATAATTGATATTTGTGCTTAAACATGGGGCTGGAGAGCAAAAATGTCTGTCAACATAACATTTCTCCTTGTGTTTTTGTGTTTAATTAATACAAAACTGCCTTCAGCCAACGCAAGCAAATGATATAATAAAACATGTGAGCAGTAAGACGATATGAAAATACCTGTGATTAAAGAAGTGCTTCCGAAATCAGAGAACATGGTTCAAGTGCCAGTATCAGCGCTACATAACCTCAAGAAAGCCAAAAATTACACTGTAAGTACTTTAGGGGTTTCAGTGAAATAGAAAGGCTTACAGTTGAACATTAACAGTAACCAAAGCAATTTATGTTCAACCACAAAGGAGAACTTGTTTGAAAGGAAACTCGCCAAGGCTTTTCTTGCTATTTCTCACTTTCTTTATCTTATTTGGAAATGTGAAATGCAGGTAAGAAGTGGGGGTTTTTATGCACTGTCTTGCCTTGTTTTCACATGAAACTCGTTGCTTGTAAGGGTGGTGGCACATGCAGCTACTTGGGGAGATTAGTCGCCCAGCGACAAATCGCCTCTTCTTCAGGCGACTAATCTCAACTAACTTCCTTCCTGCCAACTAGTAATGTAAATTCCCAAATGGATGGCACTCTGAATGCTTCGGTTTCTGACGACGCCTGAAGTTTCCTCGTGAGGCAACTTCAGGTGATCCGAGTGCCATCCGCCGTCGATTTACATTCTAGCCAAAAAATTATTCTAATTTTTAAAATTGATTTCATTTTTCTCTGTAATAATAAAACAATACCTTGCAGTCTATTAAGTCTTGACAACATAGACAATTATACGCTTTCTACTAGATCAACTAGAAACTAGCTTTGATATCGTCGAGGCAATAATTGGCTTTTTTAATTTTTTTTTTTAGTACACTTTAAAAGTATGGAGATCCAAATTACATAAAGACCCCCTTATCTGGAAAAGCCCAAATCCCGAGCACTCTGGATAACTGCTCCCACACCTGTACTGCCTTGCTAAATTAAAGTTTGAGCAACATGTTAATTAGTATTAGATTATACTTATTAGAATCAGTATAATGCCCATAGTAATTGATAATTGTGTGTAATTATAACCATTGAACCATAACTTCCACAGATATAATAATGTTTTTTGCATTTTTATTTCACCATAATCCTAAATGTAATTTTTTTTGTTTAGTAGACAAAATGTATGGAGATCCAAATTACGTAAAGAACCCTTTATCTGGAAAAAGCCCAGGTCCCAAGCATTCTGAATAACTGCACCCGTACCTGTACTTGCTACATTATAGTTTATGCAACAGGTTAATTAGTATTATATTATACTAATTATTATAATGCCCATAATAAGCTATAATGTTTGCGTAATTGTAACCACTAAAATTACTTCATTATGCTTCTTCGCATTTTTATTTCATCATAATCCTAAACAATAAAATTTAGCAATTGTTTTTATTAGATGCAGAAATGTTGCCTGGAACAAACACAGATTGTAAAGGATTCAATAGTGCAGTTGCCCTGTACAGTGGCCTAACTAGAGTGCAAAAATCTTCAGAGGGGTCCAGCGCACTCCGATCCGCATTCTCCCTCCCACTTCCCACCATGGACTCTGCCCACTCCCCACCCACTCCAACAGAGACTCCACCCACTATCTGCCCATATGAGGATGGCTCAGGGGGAAATAGAAAACAGAGATTAATTGTTACTGATGTTAGCAGAGGTGAAATGAGGAGTGAATTGCTTATGGACAAAGTATGAGAGTATGGCTCATGGGGAAATAAGGAGAGTATGGCACGTGGAAAGATGGAGAATGTGGGGAGATTGGAATATTGAGATTAGGAAAGAGGATAAGATGGCACAAGGTGCTATACCTGTCTGCCAAACCATTTGCCTAAATAATAGAGAACAACAACTTTAACATAACCTGATAGATGCCTTCTCTACAAAGCCATTGATGAGGGGCTGCAAGTAGTGTGTCTATGGGTAGGCACTACATGTGTAGTTTCTTCAACTTTAACACATAGTTCATTGCAATTAAGTAGTTGCATGGTTAAATCACGTAAAACCAAGCAGATTTTATATTTTCTTTAAAAAAATCTTCCTTTATTGCTAAGGGGGGGGGGGTAAAATTAACAACTGCTAGGAATGCACCAAACCCTCCAATTCAAATCCTCATATTCGGCCAAATTCCTGAATCCTACTTCACAGATTTATCTGAACACCAAACCGAGTCCAAACCCTCAGAGATGCTGGAAATGCCGATGCACGAGTGTCACATTTTTGGCTTTACATAGGGTTCAGATTCAATTTACTGTTTAACTCACATGTCTGTATCCCTTGTCCTCACTCCTGTGCGCACCTTCTGCTGCCCTTTCCTCCCTCACACGCTGGTCTCCAGTCCAGCCAAATACACATGCAATAAAGTTTTGTTAGGGAGGAGGTCCACACAGCATTTCCTTAAAGTTTAAACTTTACAAGACTCACACTTCCTGTCTATGACATGGTGGTCACCTGACACGTTTCATGCCTCGTTTTGGCACTTCACCTCTGATGTGAAGTCCCAGTTCATGGTTTTAAATGTAACCTGGAATAAAGCTTTTCAGATTCAATTTAGCCATACCTCCCAACATTTTTTAAATAAAAAGAGGGACAAAAAAATTTCTTGTTGCGCAGAGAGGCAAAAGTTTTAGACAATGTCCATTTTTGTGGCCACATCCCCTAATTACCATGTTTATATTACAAAATTTGGCAGGTTATGAAAGTGTGAAAATATTTCTTTGTTTTTTTTTTCAGTTATTAAAGTTTTGCTAATGAAGGTGAATTGCCCTTTAAGCTGTGAGTCTAAACTGTTACAATTACTTATTTGCTTATCTCAAAATTGCTACAAAGCATCTTATTTGCACCTGTTTGCTGTTCTGGGCTCTCTGCCAAAAGCCAATTAAGTATGAAACTTAGTTTTTTTTTCTGGCTGTTCAGTGCAGAGAAAATAGGGATTTTCCAGGACAAATGAGGGACTGCAAGTTGAGCTGTCAAAAGAGGGACACTCCCTCTGAAAAACGGACAGTTGGTAGGTATGATTTAGCCAGGCTCTTGGATTTGCCAGAATGCTGCTAAAAAAGGACTCGGCTACGATCAGAACTGAATCTGGTTTTTGGTGCATCCATTATTTTAAGCAGGACAAATGTTTTTTCTGCATTCATTGTTTTTGGTGTCAACTTTTTCCTGCAAGCATATCCAATCCATTGTGAGAAGTTTTCATATGCAAGTTGAAATGCATGGACTTTTGCATGGGGTTAATGATTTTTTTTTCTCAATTAAAATTTAGTCCATGGGTCACAATCGTTTTATCCACTGCAGATCGTACAATACAATTTGTTGAAGTTTAAAAAAAAAAAAAGGGTATAAAACTCAAGCAGATTGACAGGGTGCTGGAGAAAGGTGGGGGGAGGATACTGATACTCTTTTGAGGGACATTGTATTTTGATAGGACTGTAATACATTCATTTTCCTCCTCCTGGTGGGGCCCTGGTATTTCTAGCTATCACTGTTTTCTATTATGTATATCTGGTTTCAAGGCACGACCCATTACGTAACATAACACTACAGCATAAACGGAACAGGAAAAACCAACGCTTTGCTTTTTTTTTTTGTATTCTTGAAACAAAGTACAATTCGTTTCAAATGCATTTATTCTATGTGGGCGATAAAGAAAACAGACATTTTTATGTTTAACAAAAGGACAAAAATTCATTGTTTTCAGACTGCAATGCCTTTATTAGGACCTTCTCCTAGGTCATAGCGTTCCACAATCAGTCCATAATGATTTTATCCTTCATTTTTATAGCAATGGAGGGACACACAGGGTGATCTCCTATTTAAGATTAATTCTACTGGAAGCGTCTCCAGTAAAGTGTGCTAAAACTGCCGGCGTCTTACAGATACAATCTCTGCAATAAGTTACTACAATGGAAAAACAATGCTATCTGGATCTGAATTCCATTCCCATTCAGTTTTGCCCACCAACATAGTTAACAACATAATTTTACCTGTCTCATATGGAAATGGTTTAAACTACGCTAGATGACAGCTGAGCTGATTTAGCAAAACAAACCATATAATTGTTTATTTTATTATGTTTCACTGTCTTCCAACTTAATCACACTGGATTTCACTTTGACCCGGAGAACAGAAAAATAAAAATGAAAAACCATAAAAACATTGAAAATGTTTCAATGGGAAAAGGCTCCATCTAAACAGCGGCAACTTTGATTGAATCTTTCTATACGTTGCCTCGGGACGGTAGAATAAATTGTGATTTTAAAATGAAGCAATTAAAGACCTACTCTTTGGATCCGGTACTCTGTGGATTTGGATGTACAGGTAGGGGACCTGTTACTCAGAAAGCTTGGGACCTGTATTTTTCTGGATAATGGATCTTTCTAGGATTTTCAAACCTTATGTCTAATTGAAAATCAGGTGGATTTGCTCCCAATAAAAATGCATTTTATCTTAGCTGGGATCAAGCACAAGGTACTTTTTTATGATTACAGAGAAAAAGGAAATAATTTTTAATTATATGGGTAAAATGAAGTCTATGGGGTATGGCCTTTCCATAATTTGGAGCTATGATTGATTTTTGCTGGAATTCCGCATAACGGATCCATACCTGTAGTCCAAATGCACCTATCACAATACAGAAGCTATGAGCTTTAAGGAAGAAGTGAAACAATGATGATGGTTACATGCTTAAAGGGATACTGTCATGGGAAAACATGTTTTTTTTTTTCAAAATGTATCAGTCAATAGTGCTGATACAGCAGAATTCTGCACTCAAATCCATTTCTCAAAAGAGCAAACAGATTTTTTTTATATTTAATTTTGAAATCTGGCATGGGGCTAGACATATTGTCAGTTTCCCAGCTGCCCCCAGTCATGTGACTTGTGCCAACACTTTAGGATGGAGTGGCTTTCTGGCAGGCTGTTATTTTTCCTACTTGATGTAATTGAATGTGTCTCAGTGGGACTTGCCTTTTACTATTGAGTGTTGTTCTTAGATCTACCAGGCAGCTGTTATCTTTTGTTAGGAAGCTGCTATCTGGTTACCTTCCCATTGTTCTGTTGTTAGGCTGCTGGGGGGGAAAGGAGGGGTGATATCACTCCAACTTGCAGTACAGCAGTAATAAAGAGTGACTGAAGTTTATCAGAGCACAAGTCACATGACTGGGGGCAGCTAGGAAATTGACAATATGCCTAGCCTTATGTCAGATTTCAAAATTAAATATAAAAAAACTGTTTGCTCTTTATAAAAATGGATTTCAGTGCAGAAGTCTGCTGGAGCTGCTCTATTAACTGATGTGTTTTGTGTAAAAAAAAAAAAAGTGTTTTCCCATGACAGTATGCCTTTAAGAAATGAATGCATATGCTTTTCCACCAAGCTTCCTTGTTCAGACTGCACAAGTTACTTCTACCAACCAACACAAAGGGTTCCGACTGTGTATACAATCCTATTACAAGTGGGATGTGAAACTATCAGCCTTCACCAGCATAGGAATTTCCCTCTATGAGCAGAAGAAATAACAGATGCTAACATGACTGGAAGTCAAATTCCAGTATTACCAAAGTCTATTTTTAAGAACAGTTTTACTATATTGAAGAGCCAGTGTTTTACATTCTTACCTACTTAAAATAATAAAAGAAATCTAACATTTGCCATAGCACACTCTGACGTCAAAATAATGAATTTCAGATTTTCATCACTTTGATTCAGCTCAAGTATGTTAGTTTGCAGTCTAAAAGGACCGTATTTTAATTACAAATTTCTTTAATTGACTTTAATAATTACAGTTAAGCTGACGGATTTCACAGACCTCACACGGCTTTCAAAGGGTAATTTGAAACTTGAAAAATTTAACTGGTTGAAGAAATGAAGTCAATGAATCGGCAATTAATAACAGACTCGCTTTGATGGCTTCTCGGCAACTCACTGTCACACCACACCATAAATCTGATGCAACTTCTGATGTTAACATAGGTACCCTCTGACATGGGAAATTCTGGTACAAGGCTGATCCTCTGCCAATAAACCAGTCAGACTATTTAACTCATAATCCTCCTCCACCCTGATGTTTAGTCACATGCACCCAACCAAAGAGGGGGTCATTGGTTCTGCTAATGGCACTGAAAGGGAACATGTAAAAAAATCACTTTGTTAAAGTAGAGTAACACTGGGTGACTTTGTAATGAAATGTAGGTATTAGGAATTAAAATCTTATTTGGTGACAAAACAATTAATACAACATCATTTACACAGAGCGTTAAATAAAATGTTTGTGGTTTATGGCTTTAGGAGGATTCTTGCAATGTTAGGTACAATGCAATTCATGAATGGCATTGTACAAGTATGGGCTCTGTCATCTGGAAACCCGGTATCCAGAAAGTTCCGAATTACGGAAAGGCTGTCTCCCATAGACTCCATTATAATCAAATAATATAAATTTAAAAAAATGATTTCCTTTTTTTGTGTAATAATAAAACAGTAGCTTGTACTTGATCAAAACTAAGATAAAATTAATCCTTATTGGAAGCAAAACCAGCCTCTTGGGTTTATTTAATGTTTACATGATTTTTTAGTAGACTTAAGATGTGAAGATTCAAATTATGGAAAGACCCATTATCCAGAAAGCCCCAGGTCCCAAGCATTCTGGATAATAGGTCCCATACCTGTACCTAACAATTGATGTTATAGAATAGCTACTTCTAAGCAACTTTTCACTTGGCCTTAATTTTTTCTTTTTTATAGTTTTTGAATTATTTGACTTCTTCTTTCCACCTTTCAAATGGGGGTCACTGACCCCATCTAAAAAAACAAATGCTAATGCATGGTTGTTACGGTAAGTTGGACCATAGCAACCAGATTGCTGAAATTGAGAACTGGAGAGCTGCTTAATAAAAAAAAATAATTAAAAACCGCAAATAATAAAAAATGAAAACCAATTGTAAATTGTTTCAGAATATCAATCTCTACATCATACTAAAAGTTAAAAGGGTGGTTCACCTTCAAGTGAAGCTTTTAGCATGTTGTAGAATGGCTAATTCTAAGCAACTTTTCATTTGGCCTTAACACGCTTGTTACTGTAAGTTGAACCTTAGCAACCAGATTGCAGAAATTGCAAACTGAAGAGCTGCTGAATAAAAAGCTAAATAACTCAAAAACTGCAAAAAATGAAAACCAATTGCAAATTGTTTCAGAATATCAATCTCTATCCTACTAAAAGTTAATGTAAAGATGAACAACCCTTTAAATATGTGCATAAAGAATTTTTGAACAAGTTGAACTATTTAAATTTATTATGATTTGATCGATTCTGAATGACTGATGATGAGTTTGGGATTTATCTTTTATAATAGCTAATAAAATCGAATGAACTATGTATGTTTTTCGTATACTTCACAGATCTTTCTCTAATGAGCCCACAGCAAGGCATAGTAACCAAAATCAACAATTTCTTTTAATAAAAGAGTAAAGAAGTAACACCTTGTTATGGCTCTTATTCCTGTTTTATTTATATAAAAACCCCTTTTGGATCACCTCACCACCGATTTAATTGCGACCTGATCAGACTCAATTCATTAAGATATTAGAATACAAATTATAAAGTGCAAGTGCTTTTTAAGTATAAATTCTATAATCCCACCAACACGACTGTTATTAGTATGCAAATTTATAATTCATTCCTCAATCAAAGAGATTCACAATTACTTGATTAAGGAAAGGGCTTTGTGCTCAGAATCAATAAACAATTATAGAGGTAATAAATAATTAACTTGCTACAATTAATAAAACAGTTAATACTTGGATTACCCAAAGTGCATAAAGTGCAGTGTGCTATGAATTCGGTAATTAATAAATTAATTTACTATATAAATTAATGTAATCACCCTCAATCACCCACATTAGTCCATTAGTGGATAACTACTAATAATTTAATCTTAAACAATATCTACGATTCCCATGATTCTCAAAATAAATTGATTATAGAACTTATACTTGAAAAGCACTTGCACTTTATAATTTATATTCTAATATCTTAATGAATTGAGTCTGATCAGGTCGCACGGTGGTGAGATGATCCAAAAGGGGTTTTAATATAAATAAAACAGGAATAAGAGCCATAACAAGGTGTTACTTCTTTACTCTTTTATTAAAAAAAAAAAAAAATCGAATGAACTGTAAAAAAAAAAAAAGTAAAAAACTCCAATACCCGATTTTACCTAATTTATTATTTTAAAAAAAGCTTGATTTAATCAGTTCAAGCAAAAACTTTATAAAATCGAGTGGAAATTCTTATTGTATGTTTTTCAGGGTTTTTCCTGAAATAATTTATCAATTTTTTTCCGGAAAAGCCACAATTGGTCATATTTTTGGGTTAATTCCAGTGCAGACCACAGAATTCTCAAAATAGTATGAGGACCTCCACCATTGACATACGCAACCTCAGCAGACGGATTTTCTGATTCAAGTTTTTTGCAGAATTGCTGCAAAAAGCCCGACCAGATAAATTGAGGATTTAGTTAATAAACCCCCTACAAATCTCAAAGCATGTGTTTTTGCCTGGAGCCACTCATGAAGGCTCAGACAATGATAAATAATGATACACATTGACAAACATCAATTATGCAGATGGTTCAATTCCTAAGGCTAAGGCCAGACGGGGAGATTCGGGGGCGATCCGTGTGAACAAACGCAGGCGTTTTTAAGCCTCGCCGGTGCGCAGCAGTGCCTAGCTATTCGAGGAGATTCAGGGGCGATCCGTCGCGGCGAGAAGTCGCCAGGCGACGGATCACCCCCGAATCTCCCCGTCTGGCCTAAGCCTAAAAATGTTTGGGAGGATTCTGAAGCTGAAGTTTCTGCTTCAGGGGAATTTCTCTCACTCAGAATAGCCAAAAGGAAGGTGCAGTATGAATGATCTTACAGCATGAAGCCAAATGATTGTGTATTGTTTCAGAGCTGCAGTTCCTGTAAATATTATTTTTCATTTATAGAGCAGTGACAGTATTAAACAGTTCTTATTCACGTCAGTTCCTGCCCTAGCGGAGCTTACAATCTAACATCTCCAACTGACATTCAGTAGGGTCAGAAGCTAAATAACCTGCTTGTATACATTGTGGAGTATACAAAGAAATAGGAGCACCGAGAGGATACCCATGCAGACACAGAGACAATATTAAGGACAGAGACACATGCTCAGATTCTGGAGACTTTTGTATATTTCATTTTGAAATCTAACATGGGGCTAGACATATTGACAATTTCCCAGCTGCCCCAAGTCATGTGACTTGTGCCCTGATAAACTTCAATCACTCTTTACTGCTGTGCTGCAAGTTGGAGTGATATCACCCCCTCCCTTTCTCTCCCCCAGCAGCCTAACAACAGAACAATGGGGAAGGTAACCAGATAACAGCTACTTAACACAAGATAACAGCTGCCAGAAAGCAGTTCTCTCCTAAAGTGCTGGCACAAGTCACGGTCAAATTCAAATTTCAAAACTAAACATAAAAAAATCTGTTTGCTCTTTTGAGAAATGGATTTCAGTGCAGAATTCTGCTGGAGCAGCACTATTAACTGATGCATTTAGAAAAAGACATGTTTTTCCATGACAGTATCCCTTTAACTACTGACCTGGATTCAGCTCTGCAACTCATGCCTACTGACTATGGTGACCTTTCCTTTAATGACCTATACCTCCCAAAAGTCAGGTTTTTCATCCTAATTTTTTTTTTTTACAGTAAGGACCCCATACAGGGCTGATAAAAGCTGCCGGCAGACCGAATTCGCAGCTTATTGGCCTGTGTGTGGGACCATCCGACAGTCTTCCCCTGACTGATATCTGGCTGAAAGTCGGCAAGATCTCAATCCCGCATGTGTGTGTTGATGCGGTCCCGCAATTCGACCACTCGTATCTCCTCCATTCTGATCTGATCGTTGGGCCCACAATTGGATCAGCCAGATTTCGCCCAACTCAGTGTGGTTATATCGGGGAGAGATCCGTTTAGTTGGCAACATCGCCAAACGAGAGGATCTCCCTGTGTGTGGTCAGCTTAAGATCCAGTGCACCATCTTTTATCAGTTCCCATAACAAGTATAATCAGCTGCATTTGGTGAAGCCTTAGTTAATATATATATATATATATATATATTCATGGAACAAAAAGAGCTTTGCCAAATGAAGCTAGAAGTCTTTTTAAATAAAACATTTGTGTTCCTAAAATTATGTAGACTGTTTAAAAGTGCAAACTAAGAGAACATTATGTAAAAATGCCTTAAGAAAAATTCCATTTCCTGGTATTAATTGCCCTTTCAATACAAAAAGCCAGGATATATTTATATTTTCCTAAAACCTTTGTTAGCACACATTAATACCTTTGATGATTCAGGTATGGGATCTGTTATCCGGAAACCTGTTATCCACAACAGCTTCGAAATACGGAAAGGCCGTCTCCCATAGACTTCATTTTATCCAAATAATCTACATTTTAAAAAAATAATTTCCCTTTTCTCTGTAATAATAAAACAGCACCTCGTACTTCATCCAAACTAAAATATAATTAATCCTTATTGGAAGCAAAATCTGCGTAGTGGGTTTATTGAGCGTTTACATGATTTTCAAGCAGACATAAGGTATGAAGATACAAATTATGGAAAGATACATTATCTGGAAAACCCCAGGTCCTGAGCATTGTGGATAGCAGGTCCCATACCTGCCACTGACTAAGTACTCAGAGACATTTGCACCAGACCGCACTACCTGTTGGCTTTTTGTATAGAGATTATAACACAGTGGTAGGCGGCCAGTAAAATGGAAGGCTGTTACTAGTGAGCATGACAAAACTTCTGTAGTAGTCCATAGGACTCATTTACAAAAATATGGGCTACATGGCTATGTGCAGCTGCTCACAGCAACCAATCACATATTGGATTTCAAATTCTAATAGCTAGAAACCTGTTCAAATCCAGATTTTGCAGTATAAACACACTGCAAGTAAATGAAGTGTGGGGCAAGAATGATTTTCTTGGGGTGACATGTCCCCTTTAAATGCAGCAACAGCCATCAGCTTGTATCATAATAAATACTTCTATTGCCCCGTGAGCAAGTTCGCACCCTTGGCAAGTGGTACTTTAGCAGACGTAGAAGTATAGTATGAAGAGCACAGATGTTCCTTGTTGTATCCCAGCCATACTTGATTTATTTGAGCCCACACATCTCTTTCACCCACATTTTATCCTGATCTTAAAAGTCACTAGAAACAAGAAAACATTGAACAATAATTTGCATAATAAGAACAATCATCTAACATGTTACTCTCATTATAGAAAGTGCATGTAAACAGGCTAAGCCTGAAATGTGTGATATTTTCAACATTTTCATAAGGGCCAGGGATTTGTCATAGAAGCATGAAAATCTATGGGAGGATGCAGCAAGGCAACTGGTCAGCTGCTAAATTATCATTACAGGTATAGAACCTGTTATCCAAAAAGTCTAGGGACCAGGTATTTTTGGATAACAGATCTTTCCGCAATTTGGTTCTTCAAAGCTTAAATCTACTAGAAAATCATAAAAACTGTAAATAAACTCAGTCTGCTGTTTTTGCTTCCAATAAGGATTAATTAGTAAAACGGTACTTTTTATTTGATCAATATATTGCAGAGAAAAAGGAAATCATTTTAAAAAATGGATGGATAAAATGGAGTCTATGGGAGGCCTTTCTGAAATCCGGAGCTTTTAGGATACCGGCTTTCTGGATAATGGATCCCATACCTGTATAATGCAAAAAACTGTGCTCTATAATACATTCAACAAAAGGCATCAATATTTTGTAAACAGTTATGCAGTTATTTTTGCCTACTGTACCAGAACTGCAACACATTTTTTTTGTTTTTAAAGAAGGAAAGCTTTATCAGAAAGGTCTATATCAGGGGTAGGCAACCCGTGGCTCCAGAGCCTCATACGGCTCTTCATCCTGCTTGGTGCGGCTCGGTCTTGTGGCTTTGCCTGTCACGTCATCTATACATCCCTCCCACGTGCCGGCAGCTTCTTGGGTGTGTGACCACGGTAAGCCGACGGCTAGCTTAGTGCGGTCGCACACTCAGGAAGCTGCCAGTAGGTACAAGGACTGTATAGACATCCCAGAAGTGACAGGCAAGACCGGACACAGGAAGTGAATTCATCATGGTCCTTACTACGGTCACACACTCAAGACAAGAGAGAAGCCTTCAGAGTCCAGCTGCAGCAGGTGCAAGGGCTGTAGACATGGATGTGACGCACATTTTAACGACTTCTATAGCCCTCACCTTTAAACAGATGAAAACACTAGCATTTAATAGGGCTATTCAGTGTTTAATTTATCTCAAAGTAGGCCTACACGTGCACACTGCACTTTTGTTTATTGTATTCTGTTGTTGTAATAGTTAAGGTTGCTGACTCTTGGTCTATAGAAATACACCAGTTAACCCTCAAAGTAATGTTGCTCTGTCAAAAGAAACACAGCATTTCTTTACTTCTATTGTAAATTCTTGGCCTTCTGTATCAGACTTCCTGTTTTCAGCATAAACCTCCAGGGCTAGGGCTTGAGCATGCTCAGTTTTCTCCTTTCTCACCTCACTGCTGTGAGCTATATGAGTGTAAGGGTTCCTGCTAATTTTCGCCTGCGTCGGGTTGGGCGCAGGCGTAAATGCGCGGGCATGAATACGCTGGCGCACGCGAGCAGGCGTGCGTCCTGACGACATCACGCCGGCGTCCGTTTGGCGCCAATCTGGGCCTATTTAAGGGAGCTTTGGACTCTTGCCCGATTATAGGTTCACGTTGCTGTTCCTGGGTGTGCCTATCCTGACTTTCTTACAGATTTTGCTCGTTTATGACCCTGCTTCGTTTTTGGACTTGTGATTCTGAACCAACCCTTTGCCTGGATTTCGACCACGTCTTGTTCTTGACCCCCGCCTGTACCGTGTACTTGGACTGGCAATCGGACTGCTGCTTCCTCCTTGGTCCGCAACTCCACCAGAGCCTTTGGCCCTTACAATGAGTAGGGAGAGACTCAGGCAGGAAGTGATGTCACACAAAGCTAATATGGCAGCTGCTATCCTAAGCAAACAGAGAGAGCTTCTAGAGCTGTTTACTGGTAAAGAATTCTGCTGAATAAATATACTGTTATAATTTGTTCCTCCTCCTTTAAATCAACAATACGTCTAAGAAGGAAAAATTAAACCCATCTTTGTGCCCAGAGGAAAAGACAAATGATCTGTGAACAGAAAGGAAAACAACGTCTAGAGGTGGACAGGAACAGAAATGTGATATTAGCATTGAGAGATGACTCATATATACACCTATCATCTTATCATCTTCCTAACAATATTTCCCTACATTTACTTTTGGTTCATAATTCTCTAACTTGTTTTCCTGGCACAAACATCCAAATTACAGAAAGATTCCTTATCTGGAAAACCCCAGGTTCTGAGCATTCTGGATGATAGGTTCTATACTAATGATGTGCGTGTCTATATTTCCCAGACTCGCATCCACCCGACACCCAAGCCTGCCTGAGCCCGTCTTCCGGGTTCCTTTTATAGACCCGATTATATTACAAAAGGGGTGGGGCAAGAGGCACGAGCCTATAAAATTTCAACCTGGATGTCGGAAGCCGGCATTTGGAAAGTTGCTGGCAGGGAGAGCAGTCAGAAGAGCTCAGCCCACACCCGCCCACAACCTGGAAAAGAGCGTGCAAGGTTGGCCCGAACCTGACCAACCCACGGGTCCCATGGGTACCGGTCTGGCCCGCACATCACTATTCCATACCTGTATATGCGTCTTTTTTTTTTTTTTTTTTTTT
>CM044441.1:133168230-133185855 GCA_024363595.1 Xenopus borealis
TTTTTTTTTTTTTTTTTTTCTAATACAGTTCTCTGTATTCCTTGGCCCAGGTCACTTACGTTTCCAGATCTGGCCCTGTGCTATTACTAGTTTATTAGTTTATATATGGCCAAAGCTTTATCCAAAGACATGAGATGAGAACCTCCATTAAACATTGAGAAATATTGGAACTGCCTCTCTGTAGTGCCTGTACTCAGGCAATATTACAGCTTCCATTCAGTCCTATAAATCTAAAGAGAAAAAAAAACACAAGTGCTAGGCCACACTCAGCAAATGCTAGACTGACTAACCCTATCAATATATCACTAGAATGGGTTTAATTTCTATGTTAGCTTGATTGCCTTAAAATTCCAGCACTTATGAGACCAGAAAAAAACCCTGGTGTCAGTCCAATACAAATGGGGACAATGAGCAGAAAATAATCACACTGTATTTATCAAAGGAAACACTTCATTTGTTTTCGATGAAATTCCTTTCCACACGTGTTGTTTATTGCTTTGTCCTTGTTGTGCAGCAAGCAGGTCTTTTTTTTTTTTTTAAATATCTTCTAGAATTTTGTGAAAGGCTTAGAGCAGGTTGCAAATTACACCAGCCTTATTAGACGAAATTCCCCTGAACTTAGTCAGAGGAAATTATTTCACAAAGGAAATCATTCTGAATTACACAGGCAGCTTTTTTGAATTATTTCTACAAAATTCTTTGAGTGGATTTGCAGCACTTTATCGTTTCCCAAGATTGAAACTGAAGCGACTTGAAGGGTGGCTTAGGAGCCTAATGGTGTGAATTAGGCTTCATGCAATGCATGCTTTTCAATATGTGATAAATACCAACTAGCTATGGAGGTGCTGCTTTACAAACTCAAAAGGATACACTTGGTACACTTTATATGGTCTAATATACCAAATATACTAAAAAGAAAATAATTTCAATGACAATTTTAATCAGGTCATGCATGCCAGGATCTGCTATGGCATTTGTTGTTGATTCAACTAAACTGCTGTCTAAACTGTCTGGTTTAGGGTCAGTTTGGATGGAAGCTATTGAGCTGACATTAATCTGTCCATTCCAAAAACTTACTCTGCCAGTGCACCTTCTTGGTTGGTAAACATTGACAGTTTGTTTGATGTATCTGACCATTCGATGGTCTAATATCTTTAAGAGTCAGCGAGTGGATAATCACCTTCCGTCAGAAAGTTGAGATATATTTTACAGGCTTAGAATCTCTATAGTAGTACAGGTATGGGAGACATTATCTGGAAACTTGTTATCCATAAAGTTCCGAATTAAGGAAATGTCATCTCCCATAGACTCTATTTAATCCAAATCAATTTTTTTTAAACCAATTTCCTTTTTCTCTGTAATAATAAAACAGTAGTTTGTACTTGATCCCAACTAAGATATAATTAATCCTCATTAGAAGCAAAACCAGCCTATTGGGTTTATTGAACGTTTACATGATTTTTCTAGTAGACTTAAGGTATGAAGAATTATTCATTTAATAATTTATCAGCAACTGCTCAAAGCCCACTGAGCATGTGCATGTCACAGACACTCAGAACAAAATTCAAGATGGGAAATTCCTTTGACAACTTTGAAGGCCTGATTACTACTTTAGTTATGGGACCTGTTATTTTTTTGTAAAAATTTTTGCTGTTACTGGTACTTTAATATTCTGTACATATGGTTTATTGTGAGTGGGTCCCTAAGCTCAGTAAGTGACAGCAGCACAGAGCATGTGAATCAGTGAATCAGAATCAGAAAAGAAGATGGGGAGCTACTGGGGCATCTACTGGGGAGACACAGATCTTTACTGCTAAAGGGCTGTGGTTGCCTTGGGCTGGTACACAAGCACAAAACATACTGTACAACATTTCTGCCCTACTTCTCTAGTGAGGTTTTGCTTTTCCTTTACTCTTTACGCGATTACTTAAGAAAGGTTGAGTTTTAGAGTTTTATATACCTCGAATGAACTCAAACTGGTTCTAATTTAGGAAAAAACTTGAATGGGAAAAACTTGAAACAAATGGTTCAAGGATCCTCTGCCATTCACTCCTACATGACCTTGGCAGGCTTTAGATGGTGTATTTTCAGATTCGAGCAATTTCCAAGGTCGGGGGAAAATTTATCTCAAGTTTTTTTATCCACAAATGTGAACTTTGACCAAACAAAATAAATAAACTCAAAAACTCCCAATTTTCATGGCAAATACAACTTGATTGTATTGTACAACTTTATTTGTAAAGCACTGTTAAGGAGCCAGCAGCACTGTACGGTGAATACAAGTATAATATATATAAAAGTATACATGGGGGAGACAAAATACAGAATCAAAGGACAAAGAGCTTAAGTGCTATGTGGTAAAAGACATAGTGGGAAGGAGGTGCCCCATAGAGCTTACTGTCTGTGTGGATGGGAGGTTAACATACAGGTACAAATTGGAGATGAAAAAGTGCACATGGTAATGCATAGTCAGTAGGCACAGGACTAGGATAATGTTTTAGTGCTCTAAAATTTTTCATTGAAAAGATTGAGAGAGGATTCTTTATTGGGGAATTCATGGATGGAATTTCAGAGCTAAGGAACAGCAACATAAAAGGGTTTGAGACGAGTGGTGGCAGTGGATGTGGATGGTGTGAAGAGAAGGTGGCTCTGAGAAGAGCGGAGAAGACAACCAGGAAGGTATAGCGAGACAAGAGAGGAAATGTAATGAGGAGCAGAGGCGTGAAGGGCTTTGAATGTTAGTAGAAGGATTTTATATGCTATCCTTTGCTTAAAGGGGTTGTTCACCTTTGAGTTAACTTTTAGTATAATGTAGAGAGTGATATTCTGAGACAATTTGCAATTGGTTTTCATTTTTTATTGTTTGTGGTTTTATAGATATTTAGCTTTTTATTCAGCAGCTCTCTATTTTGCAGTGTCAGCAATTTGGTTTCTAGGGTACAAATTACCATAGCAACCCTGCATTTGAATAAGAGACTGGAATATGAATTAGGGGATGGACAGAATAGAAGGATCAGTAATAAAAAGTGGCAATAACAATACATGTGTAGCCTTACAGAGCATTTGTTTTTAGATGGTGTCAGTGACCCCCATTTGAAAGCTGCAAAGAAACAGAAGAAAATTGCAAATCATTAAAAAACTATGAAAAATAAATAATGAAGACCAATTGAAAAGTTTCTTAGAATTGGCCCTTCTACAATATACTAAAAGTTAAATTGAAGGTGAACCACCCGTTTAAATGACAGCCACGCTAAGGATTTTAGTTCTGGCAAACTTCAGTACCACTCCATTGCCAAAATGGTTTTGAGGGAACAGATCCAGTTTTGTAGCAGGCCTGTTCAGTATATACATCAGAGATTACCATACTTCAGCCCACCAGCTCTTGTCTGACTGCTAAATGAAACATGCAACATCCAATTAGAAGCTAAATGCTACAGATTGCATGTGGTTTATTTTCTTCCCTCAGTTAAAGAGGCTGTTCACTTTTGGGACAATAAAGCTAGTTTAAAAGCCCATGTCATAAAAAAAGTTTTTGTAATGTATCTTTATTACATAAAATGATTGATTTCAGAGATACATACCATAGAAGCTGATCATCTCAGCAAAATCTATCAGTTCTCTCTCCTATGAATCCGAGATTGTGGGACAGGCTCTGTATAAAAACAGCAGGTTGCCATATAAGGAAGTTGAGGTTGGAACCTGCACAGAGCATGCTATCTCTCTCTCCTGCTTCATTTGCATAGTGTTGATCTGATTGGCTGAATCTTGCCAGCCAATGGAACTGAAGATATGCAAATGAAGCAGGAGAGCTAGCATGCTCTGTACAGAGTCAACTTCCTTATATGGCAAACTGTAGTTTTTTGTTTTCTTTCACAGAGTGTCAGCGATCCCAAAACACAGAAGAGAACTGAGAGAGATTTGGCAGAGATGATCCATAGCTTCTATGGTATGTATCTCTGAAAGCAAACATTTTAGGTAATAAAGATAAATGACAAAAACGTGTTTTATGACATGGGCTTTTAAACTAGCTTTATTGTCCCAAAGGTGAACAACCCCTTTAAAACTAGTTGTTTTCAGATAGATCACCAGAAAATAAAGACTTTTTCCAATCACTTTCCATTTTCTACTTTTTTCTAATATCGAAGTTTAAAGTGTCTTTTTTCACCTTCTAAAGCAGCTCTGGGAAGGGGGGGTCACTGACCCTATAAACTTTTTGATACCTTCAGTTGCTATATTTTCGGTCTTTATCCCTGATGAGCAGAATCCCTGAGTTTCATTACAGGCAGCTGTTAAAATTGATACAATAGTTGCTAATATTCCAGAGATGCTGCTGAGAAATGGATCAACTAAATGTTGCAAAATTGGAACAGTTTAGAGTCTGCACATGAATTACTGAGCTGCCAGACTCAAGCACCCTAGACATCAACATTCAAATTAGATTTTGGAAAAACAGTTAAAATATGAATAATGGAAAGTAATCGAAAAAAGTGTCTATTTCTGGGGAACAATCTGAAAGCAACTGAACTGAAAAAAGTGTTTGGAAGGTGAACAACCCCTTTAAGAACCCATTATTGTGCACTGCTTTGGGCCCCTCTTCCTCAACTCTTGGCCTTGGGAATATGCTATTCTGTTCTAAGGAGGGCTATTTCCAACAATAATATTTTTGACCGTGAGAATGAGAAGCTGCTAATTTTAGGTACAGAAGGAAAGGAAGACGTTGATATCAAAACAACAAAGTGTTAGATTGAAAGGTCACATTCTTTATAAGAATTTCAGTTTCTGTCTTTAGCTAAGAACAGCTACATTGTTTATATTAGGATATACATTTCCAGTATGCTTGAATTCCAACTTTGCAGACTATAGAACGTTTACATTTAAATTATTAGCAAATGTAATGTCAACTATAGCCACAAAAATGTGTTGCTTTGAAATGTGGTATTGCCGCATTCTTTATTCTTCCAGTTCTTAAAAAAACTGGAAGAATACAGGAAAGGAATCTGTTATCCAGAACATTAACTTGATGGACTTTCTCTTTTTTCAACCCAATTTTACTATGTAGAAACACATTATCTAGATAAAGGATCCTTCCATAATTTGGATCACCATCATATTAAATAAACCCAAAAGGCTGGTTTTGCTTCCAATAAGGAATTTGGATCAAGTGCAACTTACTGTTTTATTATAACAGAGAAAAAGGGAAATATTTTTTTTTAATTTGTAATTATTTTGATAATATGGAGTTTATGGGAGATGGGCTTCCCATGATTCAGATCCTTCTGTGTAACGGATCCCATACCTGTACTGGATCAATGCACAATTTAAATATTAGAAGAATGAAGCCGACTAGTGGGAAAAAAGTAGACTTTTGTTTAGTGCTAGTATTGCATTAAATGTTTCAATAAATGGGTTAGAGGATTTTCCCATTATTTGTTCTTTCTACAGCACTGTGCAATATGTTGGCGCTCTAAAAATACGTTATCATTAGTAACTATTTTGATTCCACGTCACAAATAAAGTTACTGGGTTTTAAGAGCCTCTCCCCTGAAAAATAAATCTACTTGGCCTAATGATTCTTCACCTTTGGAAACCTTACGTTCATCAGCGAGAGAGTATCTTGCCATTAACAAATGAATCCTTTAGGTTATTCATTACTGTATTGGGGCAGAAATGAAACTGAATTATGTTCTGGATGTCAGAATAAATGTAGAATTTCAGCAATGGCTTAAATAAGCAATTCTTTCCATACTCCGTACAGGCTCTAACTGCACGCATTGCAAATCCATTAATGTTACAATTTCTCATGGTATCTGCCTATCAAGGGTGGTGGGACAGATTCCAGTCGTTTAAATTGCCACCTATAGGATTCTCTGATAGTTTAGTGAACGGAGTAATAGTGCAGAACTACCAACCACAACTGGGGCTTCATAAGAAAGAAACGATAAAGCTAGATAAATAAAATCAAAGCTTTCTATTTCATCTACTTTCTATGTGAGCACTCTATTTTCCTCAGCAGTAAAGGTGGCCATACACAGGCAGATAAAGCTGCTGATATCAGGGCTTTAACCAGTTCTGCAGTTTATCTGCCCATGTATGGGGGCTTCCGATGTGTCCTTTCGATCGATATCTGGCCACAATATCGATTGGGAAGGTTTAATTTTTCTGCCGACGGACCCATCGGAGTCGGTTGCTTCTCGTTTGTAATTCGATCGTTCGGCCCTAGGGCTGAATGCTTGGATTACCCTGATATAGCCCTGCCGTTAGTGGGCATATCAGGGAAAGATCTGTTCGTTTGGCAATCTTATAGTGTATGGCCAGCTTTACAGTGTGTCAGAAATGATCACTGCTTTGCTGGGCAATCTATTCTCAGATAGTTGCTCTAAGTCAGGGGTGTCCAAACTTGGCCCTCCAGCTGTTAAGGAACTACAAGTCCCACAATGCATTTGCCTGACTGTGGCTGTCAGACTCCTTCCTTGCATTGTGGGACTTGTAGTTCCTTAACATCTGGAGGGCCAAGTTTGGACACCCCTGCTCTAAGTGGAAAGATCAAACACTGTAATCTCTAAATATAATGCTTACACTGGTCTGGAATAAGACAAGGCAAGAAATCATTTATCTACATAGCACTGAAATATTCGGCAGCACAGAGCAACAATTGCACATTATTATCTGTCCCAATGGAGCTTACAATCGAAGGAATTTACAATCTAAGGTCCCTTTCATATTCACAGAAACTGGGGTCAATTTTGTTTAACCTGACTGTGTGTTTTTGAAATTAGGGAGGAAAGCAGGGGAAACCCAAGTAGACATAGGGAGAACAGGGAGCAATAAAGTACAAGGCTCACTATGTTGACTGGTTATCCATTCTGTAGTTCTTGACAGTCATTTTTCAGCTTTATAACAAAATAAACACACAAATGTGGGACAAATATTTAATATTAATGAACAGGTCCTTTCTGTTTAATCCAGTTGTCTATAATGGACTGCCAGTAATTATTTACTGTTATCATGAGACTAAGAAGCTCAACAGTTTTAGGCCTAGACAAATTCTCTTTTCCCAGGGTTTCAAAGTCCCCATGAGTGTTGCTAATCACATATCATAAATGAGTAATTCAAGGAGGGACCGGTAGTCTCTTTTATTAACCTGAAAGAGAATTTCCATTCACTGTTGTGCCGAGTCATCTCTCCTCGAGGCTGAGCTGTGCTTTGCTAGTAACCCAGCAAATAGAAAAGGCTGATTAACTTTCATCCTTGTTTTCATACTAAATGAGAATGGAGTTCTTATAAATTATTAACTCGGCAACTAATCACATGAGAAACTGATGGAATCTGATGAGCAGCAAGCAGCCATCAAATAGCAGAAAACGCAACACTGGATACTGCATTGTTATTAGAGCCCAAAGCTTGTTCTGGGATCCACAATGTAATCATAAAGGGACACTAAGCCGGGGTCAATAAAAAAAATCTTAAAATATCTTGAATATGTCTCACTGTAAACTTTTAGCATACTTTCCCTAGTGTTACTACACTGTTAGCTAGTGTTACACAGACCAGGGAAAGAGCTTTAGTTAATCTGAATGGCCCCTCTAAGTACACACCGAGCAATACTAAATTGGGCACCTTGGAGCTGGGGAACAGGAATAAGAACAGGACTACATGTATATGAGCCCTGTATTTATATTAAGGGATAAGAAGACACCTGTTCTTTATCTCTGCAGAGGCAACTGCAGAGGTCTGACTACTGCTACATGGGACAGCACAGTGCAACTCATAGACTGACCTTCCTCCAGTATATGCACTTGCAATACACAATACTTAGTCCTATGCCTAAAGAGTGATTTTAAAGGGGTGATTCACCTTTCAATCAACCTATAGTATGTTACAGGGAAATTCTAAGCAACTTTTTAATTGGTCTTCATTATTTCTTTTTTATAGTATTTAAATTATTTGCTGCCTTCTTCTAACTCTGAAGATCTAAAAAAACAAAAGCTCTATAAGGCTACAAATATTAATTGCTATTGCTACTTTTCATTACTCCTCTTTCTATTTAGGCCTGTCACATTCATATTTCATATTGCTGATGCTGCAAACTGGAGAGCTTCTGAACAATAAGCTAAATAACTAAAAAAAAATTAAAAATGAAAACCAACTGCACATGATCTCAGAATATCACTCATGCTAAAAGTTAACTCAAAGGTGAACAACCTCTTTAAAAGCGGCCCCTTATATCCTTGAACCTGCTTGCAAACATGATAATGAATGTTCTGTGACAATAATGAGTATGACATTAGTCAAAAGATATTAAACTACATAAGACAGACACATATGTTAGCTTGATAGATTTATTAATGATGACAGATAGACAGACATATAGCTAGATGGTAGATCGATATACAGATAGATGGATGATATATAGATGATAAATAGACGATAGATAGATAGATAGATAGATAGATAGATAGATGGTAAATAGATAGATAGATGGTAGATAGATAGATAGATAGATAATAGATAGATAGATGATAGATAGAATAACCATAAGCTACATCTCTTATCTGCTTATTTCTGATCTTCCCCACTCCCACACCTTGTATCTCATGCCCTTCCCCTCTAGACTGAAAGCTCTTTTGTACAGGGTCTTCCTCACCTTTTGTACCGGTACTGGTTGTTATGTAGGTAATTCTAAATGTTCAATGTATGTAATTCATGTGTGTTTCTTTGTATAAACACATTTATTGTACAGGTCTGCTCAATATGTTGGCGCTCTAAAAATACATGTTGATAATAATAATAATGATAGATAACAAACCTGAGGAATCACCAAGAAAGGTTTTGGCACTATAATCCCCATATGTAACAAGAGGCCCCAAGTTTACCCAGGTACAGCAGGTTGCTTACTGGTCCCCTTGGCTTATGGGAGGGTTTATATAACTCCATTAAAGTAGTAGGTCACTGGTGCAAAGTGAAAGTAAGCCGTTCGGACCAGGCCAAATTAGCCCAGCTCAATGTGGTCATACTGGGGAAAGTTTTAGAAAAGGGACAGCAGATAATGCATGGTCTAATGTACACAGTCACAAGACCACAATATTCAACAAACATTTCTGGTTAAATTGTTTTTGAATGCAATTTCAATTATGAAAAAAAAATAAAACCCATTATCCATTGATAATGGCTGTCATTTTTGAGGCACACAGCTACAGATGTGACTTGCATAATATCAAAACATGATCATGAAAATTTTAAGAGTCAGATCCACAAAGGCGTTGATAATAATCACTCCAATGCCTGGAAACTGTTGCCATCCACTATTTGGGATTCGGCCAAATCCCCAAATACTTTGTGTAAGATTTTGCCGAACACTGAACCCGAATACTTTGCATATGTGATTTAGATACGGAAAAGGAAAAAGTGGGAAAAGTTTTTACTACAAAAAGTCAAGTGATTTCACTTTCTGCCCTAATTATATATGTAAATTAGAATTTGGATTCAGCCAGGCACAACTGATTTCTGGATTCAGTGCATCAATAACATTTAACCATATTATAACTGATCCTTTTTCAGTTGTTATATGTATATCATTTGCAACTTGCATACAGTGCAAATGCTGACAGGGCATTATGAATATACAATTGCTCATCATACTTTTCACATTTTGAACAATTCTCACTGAAAGAAATGTTTCCCGGAACATTACGGAGCTAATCCAAAAAACATTATATCCATTAAAAATGTCCTCAACAATATTTTTTTTTTTTTTACAGAATACATAACACTAAACTACTATTACTTTAAAAAAGGAAAATAATGAGAATAACCCAGCTTTTAAAGTAATTAAGTGCATAAGGACTTTATACTATGCAATTCTAAACTGAAAAAAATGGGAATATATAAAGAATGGGACAATCTTGGCAACTGCTATAATCCTTTTCAAATTGCTCTTATTAAGATTAAAGATCACTTTGTTTCTTTATTCCCACAACTGCCTGGGTATGGTAAAGAAATCAACCCGCTGCTTTTATATGCAACATCTTTAACATTTGGTCTGTTTTCTGTGCTTGTGATTAAATGTAACATTTTGAAATCCCAAAGTTCTGAGAAAGGCATAAATCCTCCTCTCGCAGCTGCTGTTTGACTTGAAAAACACATGCATTTTCTTTTCAAGCATCTACCATCAAATGCTCCCAGCGGAATTGAACTGGAGAACACCTGCATCTCTTCATTTCGTTCCAATAACCCAGTTTTAACTTTTTAAAATTACAAAAATAGATGCTATATTCAGCTGTATGTTCCCTCTGCCCTTAATTCCCGTGAACAAAAATGCTAGCGGCATGAAATCATTCGGGCAAGGTCTGTCATCGAAAGGATAAGATTTTTTTTGCACCAAAAGCCCAGTGGGAACATGAGAGAAAACTGGCAACACATACTGATAGAGGACATAGCCAGCTCCTCGGAGACAGAAAAGGAAATGTAACGAGATCACTGCATATCATTTTTATGTGTTACATACACACAGTACACTTAATTGCACTAATTTATCTGCCTGATTATTATTGCTGCAAAGGGAAAGACCACATAAACCCTGATATTTTGGTAAAATTGCCATAATATTTGAACTGGTATTACCTACTATTCTCTCTCTTGCTAGGGATATGATGATATTTGATATATATTTCATTAATAATAAATAACTGCTGCAGAACTACAAGTCCCAGAATCCCTTTTAAAAGAGAAGGAAAGTCCTCTTATACTTGGGGGTGCCAAAAGTTAGGCACCGCCAAGTGATAACTATCAGGAGAAAACTGCACCGGCCCAGGGTTATTCCAGTGAGCACCATGGAGCAATCTGTTTCTAGTTTCTTCTTTCTTCTTGCAGCTGCACATGAGCATCTGAGCGAAAGGGACAGCTACTTTGTTATACTGCGCATGCGTCTGCCCCAGGAAATTTGAAGAAAAAGGAGGATCGCATTTTCGCTGGAAGAACCCCGGGTCGATGCAGTTTTCTCCTGAAATGTGATCACTTGGGAGTGTCTAACTATTGGCACCCCCAGTCAAAAAGGACTTTCCTTCTCCTTTAACCTTAAATTGAAATAATGCAATAGTGAATAAAGTGCCCGCTCTTGTAACATTCAAAGTCCTTCTCACCTCTGATCCTCACTACATTTCTACACTTGTCTCACTGTATGTTTCTGATCATCTTCTCCGCCCCTCTCAGAGCCACCATCTTTTCACACCATCCACATCCTCTGCCACCTTTCATCTCAGACCTTTCTATCTTGCTACTCCTTACCTTTGGAATTCTATCCCTGAAATCTTCCTTAAAGAGTGCTCTCTCAATCTCTTCAAGAAAAAACTAAAGTCTATCTTTTGGAGCACTAGAACATTAGTCTAGTCCTGGTACCTATTTGTGAATGCCTTTACCTTGTGCACTTTTCCTCCAAATGTGTTCCTGTATGTTAACCACCCACCCACTTAAGACTAAGTGCTATGGAAAAGGGACCTTCTTCATCCTGTGGACCTTACCACAAAGCACCTAAGCTGTGTATATTTATTGTATTTATTAACCAACGTCATCCTTGTGTGTAATGTTATATATATTGTACTTTTATTTATATTTTTATTCATTGTACGGCTCTGCGGCTCCTTAAACAAGAATCCAACCTGTAATAAAAAAAAAAAAAAAAACCTTTCCGCCCCTCCATCCTGCTCCAGCCTACCTCCCCCCACCCGATCCTCCCAGGCAAATGCCCCTGATTTTTTACTTACCCCTCATGCAGATTCGGGACATGAGAGTTCAAGGCAGCCATCTTCTTTCTTTGGTCTTTTTCGGAGGTAGACCAGAGTTTTCGGCACATGCGCAGTTAGAGTAGATTTCCAGACCAAACCACTGCGCATTTCCCGAAAGTCAAGAAAATTTCAGAATTTTTTTTTTTTGTTTGAAAATATTCGTGACTTTTGGCACATGCGCAGTGGTTCAGGTAAGGAAATCTCCTCCTACTGTGCATGCGCCGAAACTTCCGAAAAAGAAAGAAGGTGGCTGCCTTGAACTCCTGTGGCCCAAATCTGCAGGAAGGGGAAGTAAAACAAAATCCCTATTTCTTAACCTATGAGAGCTGGAATCCAAAAACTGGTCATCAAACAGCTTGAGGACTAGTTTTTGGGTTCCAGCTCTCATAGGTTAAGAAACTTCCGAAACTTCTGAAAAAGACAAAAGAAAGAAGACGGCTGCCTTAACCTCAAGTGGCCCAAATCTGCAGGAGGGGTAAGTAAAACAAAATCCCTATTTCTTAACCTATGAGAGCACTTTATTAATTTAAAATATATTCCTATAAAAGAATAGCCATTACAATCAGTGTATAATTAATTATTATTGTTAGTATAATTTATTATTTAGGATTAATGAGGACTAGTTTTAGACAAATAAGCAAAATAGCTGGGGGGCCATGCAGACTGGGGGAGCCACAGTCGGTAATGGGTAGGGTAATGTGGACCAGTGAAGCAAGATCCACACGGTGGCGAGGATGATGAGCAGGCAGGCAGTGCGTCAGGCCAAGTGGTATTGCTTTGGATGCAATACAACTTGGAATAGCTCTGACTAGGACAATTAACACCTTCATAGAAGCTAGAAATAAAAATTAACAGCAAAAAGAAAAACAACTTTTACATTTTCTTCATCAAGGCACAGCAGGCCCTTAATTCTGAAGCAATTATTTACTCTGAGAAAAACATCAGGAAATTACTTTCACTCTAATAATTTGATCGCCGTTTTACGTAAGATTACAAACAAGTGAAATAAGCTTATGTTAATAAAAAGAAGAAAAAAAAAAAGACATTCCGATAGTTCAATGATTAGGATTCTACAGCAACACTGTTGTCACATAAAAGAATGTTTTAATAAGAAAGGGCAAGACGCCAGGGTGTTACACTCGCCAATAGGCCACATTTATATTGGCCTAAAACATGAAAAAACCTGGCGTGTTTCTATTGTGGAGGAAGCAATGTCGTAGTAATATAATGTGCTCCGTATGTGAAACAGATACAGTTTGTCACTTGGCACATTTTCTATTAAACTCTCCCAAGAGAGCAGCCTCGAATACAAGGATGTAACATGATAGCAACATAATAGAATTTTTACACTTACCAGAGCTGTGGCAGTAGTCCATCTGCTCAGGAACCTGGATTGTAAAGGCTATCAGATCTGGACCAAGAAGTGATTCTGGCTTTCTGCTCTCTCTAAGCCACATGCTCCTGTGGAGGTCTCTTGTATCAGATGGGCCCTGAATCAAAGGGATCAGTTTTTCTTTCCCCCCTTCACCTTTTAGGAAAGAAAAGAAAAAACATTGCAGAAACATTGCAATTAAGCTCTAGTGGTGTCCAAGTGCAACATAACCAATACTCAAACATATGGCTGCATTTTTTAGAAATACTCAATGGTAGATGGTTTTGTTTGACTTTGAGTTGAGCACCTCTCAGAATAAACTTAAATAATGTTTGCCATTTCACATGAAAAACAAGAAGGCTTTTAGGACATCCTTTTGAAAATACTAATAATCATTTATTAGATGCACAATAAAGAAGATAAGTGTCCCATCAGAGAGAGATTAAAGGCAACAGCACCCAGTAACATTTGTCGCCCATGGTTAAATCTGCACTACGCAGGAAAATCTTTCCTGAGAGATGGCGGTGTAGTACCCTATAGATTGTACTGCTGGTTGGTGGACTTTTCAGTCAAAAGGATCACTGTTCCAGGGTGTAAGTCATGGATCCCCAACCTTTCGAACTTGTGAGCAACATTCAGAAGTAAAAGGAGTTGGGGAGTAACACTAGCATTAAAAATCTTCTTGGGGTGCCAAATAAGTGCCTTGATTGGCCATTTGGTAGCCCCTATGTGGCTTTGCAACATACATTGAGGCTCTGTTTGACAGTACACCTGGTTTTAAATACAACAGAAACTTGCCTCCAAGCCTGGAATTCAAAAATAAGCAGCAGCTTTGAGGTCACTGGGAGCAACATCCAATGGGTTGGAGAGCAACATGTTGCTCACGAGCTACTGGTTGGGGATCACTGGTGTAAGGGAAGTGATTATATTCACTGGGGGTGCCTAACATATCCAATTTCAGGGATAACAGCCCAAAAAACTCTGTAAAAACTTGAATCGCTCGAATTGATTGAGTCTTTGAATGGTTCAAGGGAGCTCTGCCACTGACTCCGACATTACCTCAACATGTTTTATATGGATTTTAGCTATTTCCAGGGTCGGGGTATAATAAATCTTGAAAAATTCAATTTTTTTTTTTACCTGAAAATTTGAATTTAATAAAATAAAATGCATTTGAAAACACAAATCGATCCTTAATAAATAAGCATGCTTTAGTCTGTTTTGAACATTTAATCTTATAACTGGATTGAAGTAGAATAAATATATTCCTTTATGGAACTAGATAAAGCGGCTACATATTATTTTAATACATATTACAAACTGATGTTTTCAACGTTACTCTAACTTCATTTTATACATTGTTGTTTGGTGTAAATAATATAGTTATACATATCAAATCCATCATAATATCACAGATTTAAGATTAGAACTCACTGGAAAACTCATTCATTGCAAATACACAAGCTCTTTTCAAGATTTCAAGATTGTTTTCCTAACTCTTTGTTTAAATATAGTTAAAAATAGATGTTGTGCCAAATAAATATCCCAAACGCCTGTTATTATCTGGAACTGAATCCTGCTAACAAAAAAATACTGCACAAAAAAAATAAAAAACTATCCATAGAGCTCAGATTATGTTTATATGGTCTTTCAAGTCTGACAATGTGTGATTCAATTTCATACTGAATTAAAATAGGAAGTTTTTACAATGGTCATAAAAACCTTGGATTGGTCACAGAGTTCCTAGATAATATCCCAGTACTATTGTGTGCGCAAGCTAAAATCGGTCATGGTCTTTATCAGACTGGCACTCTGCCAAAGTGCTTTATTGACTATGAAAACAAATCAGCAACCAGTTACCAAACTAATCACATTATATGTGTATTCGATCAAATGACCATTGATTTATTAATTAGGTGCAGTAGTAGATTATTCTCAATGTTATCAGCCAGCAACTACTGTTCAATAAGCTGTAAAATATGTCTACAAATGTGCCAAGACTCTGTGTCCGAAACGGGTTGGGCAGTTCAAAAGTGACTCGGCATAATGCTGATGCTTATTCTTGAATTCCATGCTTGAAGGAAAGTTATAATTGCATAAAAACTAGATGTATTAGAACGCCTCCCATAGGCTGTCAGTCCGCATATGTGCAACCAAATAGCCAATTACAGTCCTTTGTTTTGCACTACCCAAGGACTTTTTCATGCTTGTGTTGCTCCCCAATTCTTTTGACATTTCAGTGTCGCTCACAGTTAAAAAATGTTGGGGACCTTAGATCAATAATCCCTAAACTGTGGTTCTAAAGCAACGTTACTTAAAGGAATAGTTCAGGGTAAAAATGTTTTTTATACCGAACAATTGCTTTAACAAACCCTTTGATGTTGCTTCCAATGACCTCAATCCAAATGTTCACTTTTGGTTTGAGGTTTTGGCATGGAGGCAAGACTTTGATGGTCAAAGACAGGCTGCCAAACACAGGCTAGGCAGTAGGAAACAGCCTATCATAACAGGAAAACTTTTCATAGTCATGTGGCTCCCCCAAGACCATCTTCATTTTTATGGGTACAAAAAGTTGAGGACTTCAGTACTGAAAATTGTTCCATATATATGGTTATACCATGTCTGTTTTCAGAACATAGTATACTTTTCTTCCAGTCTTTGTAAACAGCTTCAAGTGAGGCAAACTAAATGGCAGCAATCATTTTTAAGATCTGAGGCATTTACTAAAGACATTTACTGAGACATTTACTAAACCCACCCAATCACCATACACAAACATTTTGATGGCAACAATCCAGCTTCCACAAAAATTTAAAAAATACAGTCATATGAATGATCTTCAAAGCAGAGAAAGCCCTCCTTACGCATCATATCTAGGGCACATATCATAACCATTTAAAAAAAAAAAAAAGAAGTAGCTATCAAGGGCTCATGGGGTGTTTTCATCACCACAATCCTTCCTAAGGAATTATCTGTGTTATCAGTGTGGACCTTTACACTAAGAATTTGTAGTAAAATGCAAGCAATATCAAGAATTTCAGATAAAAATATTTTCTAGATTTTTTTTGGATTAAAACTATACAATTAATAAAGAATAAACATGATAAGAATCCCTAAGCAGCTAAATAATATCCTGTTTATAACAGAACACACTTCTCAGATATAAACTCTACTATACTATGTTTAAAAACTAAACACATCTATATGTATTTATTTTATATATTTAATTAACAAAATGTGCCAAATTATGATCTATATGTATTATACTGGCATTAGAAAATAATACTGAAAAAAATCTCTTTGCAAGTCATAGGAACAATGAATAAATTCTTGTTTCAGTAACTCTCCTTGTAAAACGTAAGGCCAATTCTCCTATACAGGCAATAAAGTTTTACATGGTCCAGCTGCACATACCTGGGGCTTTGGCACAAATTTTTATTGATCCCACGGTCCCGGAGACACATTTGACCAACGATGTGCTGCAGAATTTCAGCTCAATGTTCTGGATAGAACCCTCAAGAGTTGGCAGAGGATTCTTAGATTTCACACCTAATAAAAGAAAAACTGCAAATGTACTAGCCTGCTGAATTATAATATACTTTTACATTCATTTACTCGGACATTTAAAAAAAAAAAAAAAAAAAAAAAAACACTTTAGTTCTTTAATTAACAATATCAGATGGCCTGCACAAACCATGTTCTTTATGTATTAACCCCTGTATCAAATATTAGCATGGTTTTCCCTTCTATGGAAATGTAGAATCAAACAGGTTTAGGAACTGAAATACATTTCAAAGACAAAAGACTTAAATGGTTCCTGCTAGGTTTATTAATTTGAATAATAACATCAGTCCCCTGCTTGGCTATTAATAATGCTTTGCCTCAAGGAACATATCAAAAAAGCATTCTCTATGGGAGGGCCAGCTAGATGGACTGAAATTTTGAAATGACCCATAGTGTAGTGTGTGAATATGACCGGGACATGGATTCTGCTGGGGCAGTGGCTCGTGAATGATGTATAATCCGTGTAAAGTGCTGCATAAATATACCCTTGCCATATAGATAAAAGATGGTCATAAATAAAAAAAGACGTTTCTTTATGATTAGTGAAAAAGGAGGCGAAATGCAGACAGAGACCAGTCCTTTACTATATGCAAGAAGTTTGTATGTTCTCCCCATGTCTGTATGGGCTTCCCTTTTTCCTTCCACTGTCCAAAAACCTATAGGCAGGCTAAAGGGATTTTTTCCATCAAAAAGTGTTAGTTAATAGTGCTGCTTCAGCACTGAAATAAATTTTACAAAAGAGCAAACTGATTTTTTTTACATTCCATTTTGAAATCTGACATGGGGCTAGACATATTTTAAGTTTCACAGGTGCCCCAGTCATGTGACTTGTGCTCTAATAAACTTCAGTCACTCTTTACTGCTGCATTGCAAGTTTGAGTGATATCACCCTTCCCCCCCCCCCCCCCC
>CM044441.1:133185938-133296257 GCA_024363595.1 Xenopus borealis
CCCCCCCCCCTCCCCCAAGCAGCCCATCAGTGGAATAATGGAAAGGTAACCATATAACAGCTCCCTGGTAGATACAAGAACAACACTCAATTGTAAAAATCCATGTCCCACTGTGACTCCTTTAGTTACATTGAGTAGGAGAAACAAAGCCTGTCAGAAAGCAGTTCCATAGGGCTGCACTGGCTCTTTCTGAAAGCACATGACTGGGCAAAATGACCTGAGATGGCTGCCTTCACATCAACATTACTACTAAAAAATATATACTTCAGTTCAGGAATTAAATTTTACATGGTAGAGTGAATTATATGTGTAAACTGTGTAATTTAAAATTAAAAACTACACCATAAAAATCATGAAAGAATTCCTGATAAAGTGAGTGCATGTGAATGTGATAGGGACCTTAGACTGTAAGCTCCATTGGGGCAGGGACTAATGTGAATGATGTCAGACAGTGACCTGTTGAAAAACAAAACCGTTTTCTGCAGGAAAAGCAAGAGAACCATAATGGCCTAAGATAGATAGTGCCACTAAAATCCATATTACACCCCAAGATATGTTTTTGCAATTGACATTTATTTTCAGTTTTAGGTTGCATATTTAGACTGCTTGTTTGGAGCTCAACAGAATCATGAATCCTAGGGTGAATACAGGAAGAGCCTATTTATCATGCTGTGTAAAAAATGGAGGAAAACATCACCAGAGATGTTGCCCACAGCAACCAATCAGATCTTTGCTTTTGTTTTCTAACTTGTAGAGGACTCTTAAAATCGAATTGCTGATGACTATGGGTAACATTTCAGGTTATGTTTTCCACCAGTCTTTACACAGCAAGATGAATAGGCCCCTTAGGGTCGGTGACATTCTGAACTTCAAAGAATGCTGTTGAGCAGAAGTCCTGATAGTAGAAGTCTAAAGGGGAAATGTAATTAAAATCACAAGTATTGTTTAAAATGGCATTTTTGCAAATGTTTAGCGTAGCTCGGAATTTAAAAGCATTCACTGGCGAATATTACATTGCTCATTATCGCTAAGTTTAAGATAAGCTTTAACAACTGCATTATTCACATTAAAAGAAACTCCATGACACTGCCTGGAGTTGCACAGTTTGTTATTCATAAAATTCCCAAGCGTTTCTTAATTAAGGAAGCGGCCAAGACATTTCTATTAAGTATATAACATTTATGCTAAACTACATTTTCATTTGATTTGATGATCGGTTCTCCTGTTTACAATACACTATAATCAGTCCAGATGAAGCAGTAAGAAAGAGAATTTACTTGCGGCCCCAAAAGTTTTAGTTTATATAGTAGGCGTTTATTTTGTGTTTATGCTTTGTGAGAATAAAACACAATTTATGGCAGAATGTCATAACCATAACCAAATTACTAAAAACTTTACTGATGATCGGTAAAAATCAAAAGTCTAAAAACAGAATAATAGGTTCGGGTTAACCTTCATTTCTATTTTAAGTACCAAAAACTACTGTTGTCTCCTTAGTTGATCAAATCTGTTAAAGTGGAGCAATGTCTGTGGAAAACAGTCCTTTCACCAGCCGCTTTATATTTCTTTAAAACCTCATATAAAAAGCACCTGCTTAAAAGTGAGTAATGGAGTTTTATATTTATCGCACTTAGGAACAGCGTATGTAACATATTCCACCTTTCTTCCCAGTGGAATATGATTCAGATCATATTGCGCAGCACATTACCGCCAAGCATAACGAGTCTCTGATCCGCAATTTGAACAGAAGACAGCAATATGAATGGGTGCCTTGCACGCCCCTCCCACTGTGATCATAGGATTCACAAACCCAAACAAACAACAGCACATTATAAGGTGATCTCATGTTCTTGGAAAATGATAAAGATATGTAGAACACACACACACATGTTCACAGCTTCTTGGTTTACTAATTAAAGGTTTGTTAACCATCAAATAAACATATGTGATGTGTTTGAACATAAATTAAAATGTTCCACACAAATGTGTACATTTTATTAGAGACCAACAATTAAAGTATGTTTTATTTCCGCTCACTCCTTTGTTCATGCACTCACAACCTTTTTTTTTTGTGCTTCATTCTCGCAGTCCCAATGGCCACTAATACAGTCCATTAAATTAAATTAATCAACGGACTTGCCATAAATGTGAGGAAGCAGTAGAGCAAATTCCAACATTGCTGCACGCACAACACTTCAGGAGATTATTCCCTTCATCAATTGTCCATAGCACTTTGAGTGCAGCATTTTTTTAAAGGGAAACTGTCACGGGAAAACGTATTTTTTTTAAAAACACTTCAGTTAATAGTGCTGCTCCAGTAGAATTCTGCACTGAAATCCATTTCTCAAAAGAGCAAACAGATTTTTTTATATTTAATTTTTGAAATCTGACATGGGGCTAGCCATTTTGTCAATTTCCCAGCTGCCCCTGGTCATGTGACTTGTGCCAGCACTTTAGGAGGGAACTGCTTTCTGGCAGGCTGTTGTTTTTCCTTCTCAATATAACTGAATAGTACGCAGTGGGACATGAGTTTTACTATTGAGCGTTGTTCTTAGATCTACCAGGCAGCTGTGATATCACTCCAACTTGCAGTACAGCAGTAAAGAGTGATTGAAGTTTATCAGAGCACAAGTCACATGACTTGGGGCAGCTGGGAAATTGACAATATGTCTAGCCCCATGTCAGATTTCAAAATGAAATATAAAAAAATCTGTTTGCTCTTTTGAGAAATGGATTTCAATGCAGAATTCTTCTGGAACAGCACTATTAACTGATACATTTGGGGGGGGGGGAAAGTGGGTTGGTTTCACAAATTATGCACCACAAATAATGACATTTTCATTTAGTTTTTACTTATTATTCTCGAAGATGTTTCTAAGGTTATGTTTTAAAACTGAATTTGCTTTGATTCTGTCATCTTACTCCAGCAATAAACTACCACAGTTTAAGAGTAATTGCTTTCATTTTTCTTAATCTTGGCTTAAAGGGGTGGTTGACCTTTAAGTTAACTTTTAGTACGTCACAGAATGGAAAATTCTAAGCAAATTTTCCATTGACCTTAGGTTTTTTCTTTTTTTTTTTATAGTTTTTGAATTATTTGACTTTTTCTTCTGACTCTTTCCAGGTCACAAAGGGGGGTCGCTGAGCCCATCTTAAAAATATGCTCTGTAAAGCTACAAATGTATTGTTATTGCTACATTCATTACCTTTCTATTCAGGCCCTCTCCTATTCATATTCAAGTGGTGGTTGCTAGGGTTATTTGGATCCTAGCAATCAGATTGCTGAAAATGAAAACTGGAGATCTTCTGAATAAAAATCTAAATACCTCAAAAAGCACATATAATAAAAAATGAAAACCAATTGCAAATTGTCTTAGACTATCATTCTCTACAACATAGTGAAAGTTAATTTAAAGGTGAACAACCCCTTTAAAGGGGATGTCCAACCAAAAGTGTTTTCTTTACATTACTAAAGATAAAACAATTTTAAGAAATTCAAACTGAAAAAAGAAAGTTAATGATTTTAAAGTTATTTGTAAGTGAAAGTGATGGATTGGATTATTTGGATAAAATTGAGTCTATGGGAGACAGCATTTCGTACTTCAAAGCTTTCTGGATAACAAGTTTCCGGATAACGGATCCCATACCTATAATATATTTTATTAAAGTGAACAACAGCTTTAAGCAGTTTTATAAACCACACTAGTTCTTTATGAATGTCCAACTGCCCAAGCAAAGCACACTGCACATACCACATGCCTAGTGGATTGCCAGATAACTGACTTTGCCGCATTACCTATGAAAAAACATTCGTAAGATAAATGGTGTTGACATCAATACTATTTTTAAAGGTGGCACTGTGGGCAATTTTGGAACATATTTTTCATGGAGATAACCATTTGTTTCAGCAGCTCGCTGTAAAACAATCTTTAAAGCAGTTGACGTTAGACAAAACCGCGACTGAATTAAGGCATAAGATGTTTCGAGGAGAAAAAATAGTTCACATTTCTAATAACAAAATGTCTGAATTTATTCTGAAATAGTGGAAAATGCGAACCACCCAAAGAGAGATCAAAGTGATATCGCTGCCATAGTTATGTCTAAAGGAAATTTCAATTCACTGCTTTTAATATGTTTCCAATAAGTTATTTTAGGTTATTCCATTGGGGTTCAGATATTCTCTCTCATTAAAAAATTGCTAGGATATTACAGAGCCTGTGCATAATCCTTTTTACGGCCACAAGAAGAAGCCCTTTCTTTCATCTTTAAATGCCAATCTTTTTCTAACATTTGGTATTATACTGGCCCTTGACTTTTTAATGCAATTTTATATCCCATCTGTTCATTTTCCAGTTTCTTGACATATTGCTTTTCACCCATAGCAATCTGATAAACAGTGACTATTTCTTTATTTGTTCACTCATAAAAATGTAACTTAAAACTGAAAATGTAATCTCAACATCTATTTTTATCAATGGTGAATGCTTATTATCAGGCTTGAAATGAATAGCAACCCACTCTGCTATGGAGAAGTTCCAAAAGTGCTTCATTTAAATGAGACATAAAGCCTGTTATAAAATAGAGGGTGCCTGCACAGGCCACCATCCCTAACAACTCCATTAGACTCTTGTAATGTGCCCCAGTCTCCCTGTACCTAATACACATAATACAGAGTTGTGCAGCGGTGTTAGCAGCCACATTATATGCCGTCAACTCTGGGGGGGAGCATTAAGGTGGCCATAGATGTAACAATTATGATCTTTCCAGGATAGATTGTTCATTTCAATACACACGTGTAGAGCTGAATTGTCCGATATAAAGGTAGAAACAATAGAATTCTACCTGTATTTGATGATTCAGCACTAACAATGGGCTTTGTTTGGGTGCCTTCAAATGCACCTGATCAACGAGCCGCCAATATCCAAGTCTTCTGCCAATAAAGGTAGGCCTGTTTCCCACCGTACAAGCACCAAATATTGTACTAAAATTTGTTTTGTATGATATTATCGGTCAGGGCCGGATTTACCTAGCAGGTGCCCCTAGGCCCACTGTCGTTTGTCACCCGTCCCCTCCCTTTATTTGCTCAGAGCAATGGGAATTGGCACACAGGAAAATGAAATTTCTCAACCAATGTGGGTTTGGTTGGGCAGCATGCCGCCCCTAAAATCCTGGAGCCCTAGGCCCGGGCCTAGGTGGCCTCTCCACAAATCCAGACCGGTTATCGGTGCATCTATGGGCACTTTAAGTTGTGGTTGGAATTAGGGAAAGAAAGCCTAGTAGGGGCACTTTTTCAGATTTTATAGGGGGGTTTCCTGGTTCTTTAGCTATCCATTTGTGAGTTCCTCAACCAAACATTGTCAACCAACACACTTGTGCTGTAAGTCACAGAATTAAAGGACCAGTAACAACAACAACATTTTTTTTTTTTTTTTTAAATCGTTCATATACAGAAGCGCCAGCAGAGTTTCGGTAAGTTGTTGATAAAGTCATTGTAACTTTAAAGGCTCTTGGTGTTTTTTGTTTTTTTCAATCTATACCATAATTTTTTCTGTTACTGGTCCTTTAACCTGCCCTTATGGATACTTTAATTGAAAACTACCAATTTGCAATGCACTAATGACACACAACATGGTTTCACTGTTGGCAACCTACATTTCACATACCCTTTTTTAATTTTCCCACATTTTACACTGGTCCCACCAATTTATAATGCATTTTCTATGGGTGATTTTCCCTGATTTTACACCAAAGTTTTGTCCTGATGTTCCCAAATGTGGCTTTTTGTCTGTGAATATCACCAGATGAATATTTTGCCACGGTTCTGGCTGTATATAGTCAATTACAATTAGTTTGCACCTCATACAGTCATGCATTAATCACATATTGCTTCAATTTGTACTTGCACATGTTCCAATAGTGTAACATTAATGCTGCAATGCTTAACCCATGTCAGGGCCAGATATACATAGTGGGCACCCCTAGGCCAGCTGTCATTTGTCACCCCCTCCCCTTAACTTATCAACATGTACAAATTTACTTTGTTGCATCTAGAGCACTGGGGATTCCACATGAGAAATTTTAAAAAACTATCAAACCTCCTGCACATTCCCAGTGGTTTGAAACCATGCCACCCCTAAAATCCTGCCGCCCTAGGCATGGGCCTTTGTAGCCTTCTCAGAAATCCAGGCCTCATCCTGGTCATTCATACAATATTTCAAAGTCAGTCAGGCCTGAGAGCTTAAAAGAATAATTTGTTTTTCTACATTTCCCTAATTTAAATTTACCTGGATTTTACACCACTTTTTCCTGGTCCCCTGAAAAACAGAAATGGTGGTTCTACTGTATATTGCAAAAACTACCGTATTTGCCGGCGTATAAGACGACTGGGCGTATAAGACGACTCCCCCCCCACATTTCCACTTAAAATGTACAGTTTGTTATATACTCGCCGTATAAGACTACCCCCTCTTCCGCACACCTTCTGCACACCGTCTGTGCCCCTGCTTGCTGCTGTTGGCCCTCCTTCTGTGTCACTGTTGCTGTCAGCCCCCCTTCTGTGTCCCTACTTGCTGCTTTCAGACCGCCTTCTGTGTCACTGTGTCCATGTTTCCCTGTGTCCCAGTTAGGTGCTTAGCCCTACCTTCTGCGTCTTGCTGCTCAAACTCTGTTTGCTCTGCCTCTTTTCTCAGAACTCACTGCTGCCTGGTTGCGCGTCTAGTCTCGTCTCGCGAGACTTCTGACGTCACAACCAGGAAGTGCGGCTGGAGCAGCGGGGCAGATCGCGATCGACGTCGGATGAAGTAGTACCCGGCGTATAAGACGACCCCCCACTTAGGGGCATTTTTTTCAGGGGGAAAAAGTCGTCTTACACGCCCGCAAATACGGTATTAAAAACATACTGTGAACACATATACTGCAGCATAGATATTTCAGTTAAATGTATTTCTCCTTTAAGTAACAAGTGCAAGGCAATATCCTTTTTCGAAAACAAGAATGGTAATAGCAGACTTGAAAAGAACAGCAAAGAGTATAACATTTCATGCCATTTTATTAGCTCTGGCATATGGCCTAATTAAGAAGCCTATAAACTACCTATTTGTCTCTTAAAACCATCATAAGGTTAGAGTCAGGTGGCTAAATACCTGTGCATGTTGAAAGGTAATAGAAATGGTTTCTACAATCTGTTTCCCAATATTTTCAGTTTCCAAAGAGAAAATAATGCATAACAAGAAAACACTGACGCAGCTGAAATAGGTTTTATAATTTGTTTATTCTAAGTTTATGACTTGATGGAATAGAAAATCAGAAAAGAACAAACACGTAATTTTGTCTAAGGAAATTCTAAGCAACTTGCTAATAGATTAATTAAAATTGGTTTAGTGGTTTTCTGTCCCTCCTTGCACTATTCATTCGGTCTCTTGAAATCATTTTTATATCGTAAGGGAAGGATCCACTTGACCTTTTTTATTGGTTATTGGTTGTTTTGTATGGGAATCTGTATGTTCAGTGTATGCACTCATTTCTTGTACAGTGCTGCAGAACAGGTTGACACTTTATAAATATGTGGTGATGATAATAATAATAGTAAGAATAAAAATAATAATGTAGCAGAATTCAACACTGCATGCTTCTTCCAGGTCTGATAATCAACTGGCTTGTGCTACATTATTTCAAAACTAGGAACCACCAGGGCAAAGTATATAAGGTTACGGCATAATGCTTTCAATAACACTCAAATGGCCCATACTACAGGTAAGGGATCTGTTATCCAGAAACCCATTATCCAGAAAGCTCCAAATTACGGAATTCCTGTCTCCCATAGACAGCATTTTATCCAAAGAATCCAAATTTTTGAAAACGATTTCCGTTTTCTGTGTAATAATAAAACAGTACCTTGTACTTGATCCCAAATAAGATAATTAAGAAGTAAAACCTATTGGGTTTATTTAATGGTTTCACGATTTTCTAGTAGATTTGAAGATCCAAATTACGGTAAGATGCGTTATTTGAAAAACTTTATGTCCTGAGCATTAACAGGTCCCTTACCTGCACTAGAAAAGTGCATTTTTTTTTACATCTGGGATGTTGTACGTGATAAAATTATATAGAAGGAACTGCGAAGGAGCACAATTCCCCTTCAATGAAATAGAGGCAACTAAACTGACAAACAAAGGTTGATATGGAATGCTATGGCCTGAAGAAAGCTATGCCAACTTTGATAACTTGCACTGGAGAAGAGGCACTTAAATGTACCCATATCCTACAGACCTATTTTGCTATTGGACGCAAGGGCATCCACTGAAGAGGAAAGGCAGTTTTATCGTAGGATACTGACAGATACATTCGTTTCAAGAGGTTGGATACCTATTTTAGAAACTGAGAAAATACTGATTGTTATCTTGGACTCAGAAAGTAACTTGTTTTACCAAATGAGGGGACGTGGAGAGGCTTCACTAGAGTTCTTTTTTGCCTTCCACTCAATCAACTAACACTTAGACCTCAACTACTATGTAAGGTACTATAATAGATAAAGAGGAAAATTCTGCTGGGGAATGAGAACCGAAAATAAGAGGAGGCTTTCAAGGGAAATTGGAGAATTGGTCAGATACATACAAGTAAAGGTAAGAATATGGAATTAACACAGAAAGGGAGAGGAGAAGACAGTGGTGAAATAGAAAAGAGGCAGTTATGCAGATAAAGGAGGCAAATATAGGGGGGGGGATGTAAAGTGAGGTGGAGGCAAGACAGCAATAAGAAAATATAATATTGCTATTTAGTGGATTTTGAGTTACTACTACTTACCATAATGTGAAAAACAATAATTTTAAGGTGAACTGTAATCCAGACATAAAAAGCATTGAAATAAAAGTCCTTTCATTAATCATGAAACCCAAATTCTTTTATTTTATTAACACATATATACCCATTTTATGTATTTAATAATTCGATTGTCAATTATATCTTGCCTGCCCTACCTCTAAGCCTTAGGCATGGGGGCAGGGCAGACAATTACTTTCATTTCTATTCAGGACATCCTATCTGTCAATGCACATACCCACTCCTTCCTCGCCAGCTTATTGTGTAGCCAGTGCATGGGAATGGGCATCAGGTCCTGCTTTCTGGCGGATAAACAAGAAGTGCACAAAATGGCACCTGCTTGCTATGTAATTCCAAGCATGAAGGATCCAAGATTTAAATAACTTGTATAAGTTATATTTATAGTGCTTGACAAGCACAGAAGAAAGGAATTTGGTACAAAATAAAGGTAGTTTTTCTTTTCAAACAACAAAAATAGCTTTCGGCAGTTTCCCACTGCGTACTATTCAGTTACATTGAGAAGGAAAAACAACAGCCTGCCATAAAGCAGTTCCCTCCTAAAGTGCTGGCACAAGTCACTTGACCAGGGGCAGCTGGGAAATTGACAATTGTCAGATTTCAAAACTGAATATAAAAAATTCTATTTGCTCTTTTGAGAAATGGATTTCAGTTCAGAAATCTACTGGAGCAGCAATATTAACTGATGTGTTTAAAAAAAAAAAAAACAGTTTCCCTTTTAGGTTAGAATCCCAGACCCTCTCTGTGTGTCAGAGATCTCCAGAGACTGACGAGCCTGGGGTTTAAGGGCAGAACTACATGGCAGACTTACCTGCTATTACATTGGATCCAACGCTGGGTGACAAAACGCCCACGTCAAGTTGGATCCGACAGGAACAATGTAAGTAATAGGAAGTCGGATGGTGTTGCAACAGTGATCTGACGCAACACAATTTTTGGATGCAGAGGCAGCTTGCAGCATTTGCATCCGACAATTGTGTCACGTCGGATCACCATTGTGATACCTTCCGATTTCCTATTACCTACCTTGTTCCGTCGGATCCGACGGAAACGCAGGTAGATCTGCCATGTAGTTCTGCCCTAAGGGCTCCTGATTAGCCACCTGAGATTAATCAGTCCCTGCTGGTCACCTCACTCTGCTACAGTTTAGGCACTGCTGTTAGGGGATACAAGGAGTAATAATTCAAGGGCAGTTCAAACCCTCATGTAAAATAATTTGATTTGTTTTTAGTTTCTGTAGTGCTGAAAATTCCACTTTTTTCCCCTTTAAATGTTCACTATAACAAATTTTTTAAGGCCAAATCAACATATTTTCTTGTCAGTGTGGCTTCTGTAGTGGAAACGCAACAAAACAATATGACTAAAAGCAATGTTATGATGTATTGACAACTGATAAAACACCTCTATTCAAAGTCAACTCTCTTATATCTATTCCTGGCTTCATGTATATGCTCACTGTCCACTTTTTTTTTATAGATTAGATTAATTACCCTAAGAATTATTTGCAAACGGTAAAATCCTTTTTGACTGGGCCTTTCAAGGCCTGCACTCTGTTTGAAACACACATTGCCTGTCTTTTGTCTGACAGCCACCAAGCTGCACAAATAATTTTCTGCCTGCTCACCTGCTCGCAGCTGTGCCTGCTGAAACAGGGATTCTGTAGTCTGACTTGAGCAAACGATTGTGGGATTGATGACATGTGCTGATGATGAACTAAGCAATTGCAAGAAATTACTGGCTATTTATTGAAAGACATCTGTTGCTGACCTTAGAACTAGAGTTTCTCCATCACATGCTTGAAACCTGCAGGCGGCACGGCTGTTTGAAGTAATAGCCCACTTTACTGAAGCATGGACATGGTACTAAATAACTAGCCCAGCTTAGGGAGAGAAATTCCTCGCAGCAGGGGCTTTTTTTTACAATATTGCATCTGTACTAGAAAATAATTCATAGATTTTCTGACTGCATGAATTAGAGTCCAGTATAAAAGAAGACCTTGAAAAACGATTCCAAGTCAGTTTACTATCGCTATTTGCTTGCTGGGAGGTCATGGGAGAAGTTTCCCACAGTGATGATACTCCCTATTCTGTTAAACATTAAAAGTCCAACTATAAGATACAGTTACTTTAAGAAACACAGCTCTGATGCCTTTGGTAGTTTCTCAAGGAAGCTGGGGGCTAGGTCTCAACTCTGAGAACATTACTCATTAACTTTTTCTTCCTAGCTCTATAAAAGGATGGCAGTGTTTACGTAACGAGATGGATGAAGTTTGCTCATGACAATGGACTCAATCAAACTCTAAACAAAATGAAAGGCTTTGCAACCCTTTTGGGGTACAGGCTGTCTAATCTTTAAATACTGGCACAATGGTGTAGGGGGTCACTTATTACTTTGGGTGGTCTCCTGTGCTAATGGTTATAAGTCGTATTTATAGAACTGTGTACATTGAGTTGCTCTTCAACCAGAAAGCATGCTGAACAAAAAAAAGAGGATCTGAAGTATATGAAGATGAGTAAACATTCCTGATAATGAATTCTGTCTGTGGAGTAGTAGATAGGAAGTCAATAGCTTCCAGGGGAAAACAACTTCCTTTTGGATGATTGCAAAGAGACAACAACAGTTTCCCTAGATAAAGCCTGGCCCTTAGAACAGGTTTGCCATTGTCCATGAAAACCTTCATCTCCCAAAGTGACTTTCAGCACAAAATAAGAAGATGAGATTTAAACTTCAAATCAGCTATTTGAGGTTGTCTTTTGTGAATGCTTGATAGCATTTTATGCAGAAAGTAATTGATGAAGCATTAAGTACATATATATATATATGTATATATATCTATATATGTATATATATATATATAATGCTTTACTGCTTCAAGATAAATTGAGACATCAATTTCGATCCTCTAGGGACCGTCGTCAGGATGTGTTTTTATTAGGAATGCACCGAATCCACTATTTTGGATTCCACCGAACACCCAAATCCATTTTGAAAGATTTGGCTGAATACTGAACTGAATCCTAATTTGCATATGCAAATTAATGAGGGAGAGGGTATAAGAGAGCGCTGCACGAAATGTGCGGCTAAAAAATGTTTACTTCCTTGTTCTGTGACGAAAAGTCACATGATTTTAAGGATTTGTTTCGCCAGGCACAAGGATTAGCCCAAATCCGAATCCTGCTGAAAGTGGCCGAATACCGAACCAAATCCTGGATTCGATGCATCCCTAGTTTTAATATGGTCATGATATTCCTCTGTAACTTATAATATCCTTATAATTTAATTTACAAGAGGGGTATTTTATTCATTATATAACCTCTGTAAGGTGGGTGGTGTGCTTTCTTACTAGCAGAAGCTTGTATGTCCTAGACTAGTGTCAGCAAGGTGTTATGTCATCTTTCTGCGCTTGGAAATCTTCGAGTGGGGGTCCCTAACCTTTATTACAATTGAGCCATATCCAAATGTAGAAAGAATTGGGGAGCAACATAAGAATGAAAAAAGTCCCTGGGGATGCCAAATAAGGGTTGTGATTTGATATTTGGTAGACCGTATGTGGACTGGCAGCCTACAGGATACTCTTTTTGGCAGTACGCCTACTTTTATGAAACAAAAACTTGCATCCAGGCTTAGAATTCAAATATAATGAGCTGTTTTGAGGCCACTGAGAGCAACAACAAAGGAGTTGGTGAGCTACATGTAGGAGTAGGATCCACAGATACAAGGCATAAGAAGATGGATGGCCACACTGGATGTTTAAGTGTGCCAATGTAGGAGTATTTGATAGTGATCAGAGTAAGGACTAATTGGTCCCACTATGTAGATCCATGACAGTGTTTTATTTAAGTGCAAAGTTCCCAGAATCTTTATTGTAAGATGCAGTGAGATTAAATTCACATTGTTGTTTTAGGGACAACAACTGGAACCAAATATGGACGAAAGCTATATAGAAATTTTACAAACTTGAACTCTACACCACTGTTACACATGCCATATGTGGGCTCATCCACCCCAGAGCAATCCAACGGCTGGGGTTAGCCGTTGAAAATCCCATTAGATGACATCATAAAGAAAAACAAAACATACAGAAAAGAAACCTGCCCACTAAATCTGATGGTCATTCAATTGATATATGTTGTAAATACGTTTTTAATCATTATAAATAGATTAACGCAAAGGAAAGCAAGCCTTTGCAAGTCTTTTTATGATTTTTTTTCTAATATACAGTGCCATTTGGCCTATTCCAAAATGAAACGCCAAAAACTAGCTCTGACTCATAGATGCAAGAGTACTTGCACACAAACCAAGACCACACATAGATTTAAGGGGTACATTAGCCAACAAAGGAGGGAAATCAATATTTTTTGATACACATATGCCAATTTAATAAGACTCATGATAGTTGACATATTAGGACATGAATTATGCAAAACTCATTTTCAGAACATATAGTTCTACTTTAAGTTTACAAACAATCACTGTATAACAGGTAGTGTAGTAGAACTATATATCATGTGAAACTATGTCACTGTTCCATATAGCCTGTGAACAATTTTCTTCTAGAGTAAATACTGACAAAATGAAACTTAATAACCAAAACTTCTGGTTTAAAGTAATAATATATTTTCTGGTGGAATATATTTTGTCAAACTCTACTCTAAAAGGCAATAATATAATGTTTTCCACTCTACTACTAGGGAATAAATAAATAACTCACTGCAGTTAATTTTTTTATTGATAACCACTGGAAATATATTGCTTTATTTTTTATATATACAATGGTCTTCTAATATTTATTTAAAGGAGGTTTACGAAGAACTGTTTTTCCAGCTAAAGGTTGGGGACAGAGAGGGGGATCGTGCCTGCCAACAAACGAAAATCAGTTTATAACATGGCCCATAAATCTTCATATACTTTGAGAGGGAGCTTCTGCATGCACATTAGTGAACAGTCCTATTTATGTGTTTAAAGAAATAAGTTCACCTCTCCTTTATCCATTTTAGCAACACATGACTTGGAACAATTCGGCAGCATTTCATGCAGTTTAAAATAATGAATGTAGTATTATAAATTACAATAGCACAGACTGTTGCAAAGTCTTCATTCCAGATATAAGACTTTCATTGAGCCTTGAATGGAAATTAAAAGACATCTGGAACCATTATATGCCAGTATTAAACCATTTTCTACTGGGGTGAGTCAACCCAAGGTTGATAATCATTGTTGTCTGCTTGACACATACAGCTCTAAGCTGATGAGGATGAAACATTGCAATTATACGAGTGCTCTGTACTGTTCTCTTGCTCCTCTGTTTATTGATCCTTCTTCTCTTTCCCTTCAGTTAAGGGCAGGGTTAGAATGGAAGGTCTTCTATAAATGTGTTTACTATTTGAAGAGAGATGGTACAACCTTTAGACATATTGCCAGTGTAATATAGGGTATAAAATACATGCAAAATGTTTTTGAACTCTACACTGTACCAGAAATATACGGCTCATGTAAAAGAGATCAACATTCTGATTCTGAACTGTTGAGCAAATAATTAATCCTAGCACTATGGTGATTGTCATTTGACTTCATTTTCAGCTGATATAACTTAAATATATATAATATTTATTTTTTGGTTTTTTTTTATTAACTCCCTTGGATATATATATATTTAAACAGCTAAAAATATCTCAGAATCTGTTATTTTATCCCGCAAATAAAACATTGAGCATGGAATATGACAGGTTTTTTATTATTCATTTCAGCAATTTTCCAAGACGCAGTACTGTTTCTGAAAGCTGAAGAATTTTTCTACTGTCAATTTTCATTTAAAAAGAGTTAAGTCGTGAGAACATTCTTGAGTACCACTTCATAACTCTGACACCAAATATGTATAAAAAGATTAGGCTTTATTTGGTATAAAATCAGTTGGCAGTTCTACATCTGTGTAATGCAACATAAATACTCCAGCTGGCATCTCAAATGGACTTCAAACCAGAGACTTCCTCATTTGCTGCAGTGCCAGGGTAATTCTGTATATTCTACATAGTGTGGCTAATTTGTCAGGAGGTTGCAGGTGTGCAGTGCACATAAACACACAGCTGTGGTCATACAGTCCAAGCGTTCTATCAAACGCATAAAGAGAGACCTCAGCAGCTGGATTAGTCATCCTTGCAACAGGTCCAGGGAGAACAATATGGGTTAGTATTTTTGGAGAAGCATGGACGTTAAATTTATGATTGTGACACCCTTACCAAATAACTATTGCATTGTGTCATGTTCCCCTGTTTTTGTATAATGTGTACATATTAAACTTTATGTTGAAATAGCCATTTTATAATTCTTGAATATCAAGATGGTCATTAGAACATCAGTATTCTACTTTAAATTATGCTCAATGATATCCCAAAAGGTTTATGCTATTCATTTGGGTTTAAAGAGCAGAAAAGTCAGTGATTCATATTAAGGCTAATTAAAGGAGAATTCAACCCTTTTTGTTAAATACCCATAGCACCTGTGTCTCCCCAGTAGATGCCCCAGTAGCTCCCCATCTTCTTTTCTGCTGATTCACTGATTCACATTCTCTGTACTTATGTCACTTACTGAGCTTAGTATACAATACACATAGAATAGATAGACATAAGTCCAACATAAGTATTGTACACTCGCTTGAAAAAAGCAAATTGGTTTGGATAGGGTGCTCAAAATTGTGTTGAGTCACTCCACTAGAAGTTTATACATTTCGAGATCGCACAACATAGTGTAAAAATTAAAACATAGCGTGTATTTTGTAAGCATAAAAACAGCCAAGATTAGTTAAGGGAACAGTAACACCAAAAAATGAAAGTGTTTTGAAGTAAAGAAAATATCATGTAGTGTTGCCCTGTGCTGTTAAAACTGATCTGTTTGCTTCAGAAACACTACTATAGTTCATATAAGCAAGCAGCTTAGTAGCAATAGCCGAAATTGAAAAAAGGCTATATGGCACAGGATAAGTAATGGATAACAGATAACATTATGTTCTACAGAGCTAATCTGCTATCTGCTGTGTAACTTGAGCCTTTTCTCCTTTGAATAGCTGCCCCCATTGCTACACAACAGCTTATTTATATAAACAATAGTAGTGCTTCTGAAGCAAATACAGCAGTTTTACCAGTGCAGGGCAACACTGCATTATATTCTTATTACTTTAAAACAATTTATTTTTTTTAATGTTACTGGTCCTTTAAAATATACTCATCCATATGGAGACATTTGCAACGCTTTGGGTGCTTCCTGCTCCTTTTATCAAGCTGATCTCAGTGTATTGTTTGGACTTTAGTTCCCAGAAGCTCACTTAAGCCTTACAGTGTCCCATTTGGTCGGGATGACGTCATCAGTATACATGGCCGCATAGAGCGAACACGTAGCATGAACACGCAGCGCCCATAAGCGGATGACTTACATCAGTGTGAGAGAGCAAAATTGCCGCACCGGTGCAGCATCCCCACAATGAATGTAAGCACAGTGAACACCATTTAATAATCTTTAACCTTTCCATCTTGGAACTTTCCCCTTTACAATTACAAGTGCTATCCAAGGGACGTAACTTTTGTCTTACTGCGAAACTAGATGACCTTCAAATCTAGGTTGATTTGTACAGATTTTTCAGGACTTTCAGGGGCAGATTTACTAAATTTGTGTGAAGGATTTGAAATTCGATCGAATTTTCAAAAAGATTCGAATTTCATATAACATTTTTGGGTACTTCGACCATCGAATATAAAAAAATTCGATCGATTTGAATGATTCGAATAAAAATCTATTCGATCATTCGACGGTCGAAGTACTTAACCATTCGATTGCCTAGTTCACCAGATTAAACCTACCATATTGCTGTTAAACCTTATGGGAAGCTCCCATAGGGTTTTTCTGTTTTTTAGATTGAATTAAAAAAATTAGATCGAATGGTTAAATCATTATAAAAAATATAATTTTTTCTATTTGATCGTTCGATTGATCGAATTTCGCTAAAATCCTTCGAATTTGATATTCTAAAGATTGAAATTCAACCAAAATTCGATGGTCGAATTCGAGGTTTTTTTTAACCCTCGAATTCGACCCTTGATAAACCTGCCCCCAAGACTTAAGTTCACTTTTCTAGTGGCTATGAGGTCTTGCCTGCCTCCATTCACAGAGGGAGTTCATGTGAATAATATTGGTCTTAGAACCAAAGGATGGTATGTTCCACCTACTACCTATCAAGGTTGAGATCTACATACATAAGGTTAAATCAGAGATTGAAAATTTCATCAATAACGAGTCACAAAAATAACAGTAGAATCTTACTAAAATTGAATGTGATGCCCTGTGTAAAATTACATGCCATGTCTAGTATCACGATTAAGCCCTCTGATAAAGGTGGCGCGATTGTGGTTATGGACACGGCAAAATATATAGGAGAGATTGAACAACAATCGTCTGATAAGTGTGCATATGTACGCTAACAGAAAGACCAGACAGTGGAATTTAAGGATGAATTTCTACTGATGTTCAATGAGCCCATGAGGTAATTACAGAATCCGCTAGGACGTATATGTGGGTGGAATATCCTATTATCCCCCTCATATATGTTCCACCCAAAATTCACAAGGATCCCATTAATCCACCAGGCAGGCCGATCGTATCCGCTATTGGGTCCTTGACTAATAAAGCTGCTGAGATGTTAGCTAGAATACGCAGTCCTTTAATTCAAACAACAAAATCCTATGTACGTGACACATCTGAATTTCTATTAAAACTTAAAATGCTAGGTGGGGTCTCAAGCTTCTCAAGGGTCTAATAGCCAAGGAAATTTTGTTGCAACAAAGTAATTTATACAGTACCAGTGAGATCTCTTTTTTCTTGGAGACATTAAGCTTCATTTTCGTTTCTGTTTGCAGCTACGGGGACGACCATCGGATCCAATGTGGCCCCTGCGGATGCCAACTAATTCATGAGGAGAGACACGTCTATACCAATCGACTTTTCACCAGCCATTGTTTGGCATGGTGGCGGTACATTGATGATGTGTTTCTCCTATGGTGGTCGACCTGGCTTCCTTGTACGTCTTCTGTGACGCAATTAATGAAGCCCATGACGATATAAAATTTACTATGAATGCTAGTCTCCAAAAAAAAAAAAAAATCACTTTTCATGATGTTACAGTAACTCGATCTGTATGGCCACCTTTAGTTAAATACAATTTTGGAGCAAATGTGATATATCCAAAAACTGTTCAAAGACAATTAGGCAGTAGGGCCCACACAGAATTTCTGCCATTCACTTTGTTTATGCTAACTTTCTTAAAGGGGTCAGTTATATTGTCAGTTATGGTAGAGCTGGATGGATACAGGCAATAGGTGGAGGCAGGCAAAACAAAATATTATTGCTGACATACTTAGCAGGCTATCTTGCTTTGTTATTTAAATAAATACTTTACACAGCAGAAGCAACAAGCTTTTCATTTTGCTTGGGGCTAGGACTTTTGCCACCTGTGTATGGTCATTGCCCTCCTGTAATAATGTTAAAGGAGGTTCCCATTTTAGTCTTAATCAACACCTGCTTGCTATGAACAGACACTTGATAGTGTGAATAGTGAGGCAAGGCTGGTAAACATACAAGGTGCAACCGCACACTATAGTGCATTCCAAGAGAACATCTGTATAATGCTGGCTGCCTCCTAATGCCTCTGTTTTATTATTTATGTAACTACATTCTTCTCTAAACCCCATCCTAGGCACATTTGCACGTTTGCTGACATTTTTGCTTTCGAATCAGGAAACACAATACAGACCACAACTTCTTATGAAAAAGTTTGAGACAAAACCAAGTAACAGCTGTTTTCTCTTTTCATCTGCTGATTAACATGCACTTTGAAGTAAAGTCCCATATATGTATATATTAAATATTTGCTGTGCTCAGGCAATTTAAGTGCTAAAAGAAATGCCAATATGACCTTATAAAGATGGAACGTATGTAGTAAGCATGTAAAATATTTGCATTGGGCTATGTTAGTGTAGATAAAAACAAATTCTGACAGTCAGTAGAACTTATTGATAAAAGGTCTTCTTCCAAGTCTTAATTATGGACATGTGAATAACTTCCCTGGCCCAAACCTTGCTGTTCATTATTTCCATTGGCCAGGTCCTTTCTTTTTAACATTTTCATTCACAAAAGTGGGTTTTAATTAATAATTCATATGATAAAAATTAAAATGTTATCTAAACATTTTTTTAATGGTGCAAAACAGTTGGTCCTGTAGTATAGCCAGGAACCCTAAGAAGAATTTGAGCATTGACTAAGTCAATAAGTGACCTCACCTGTAGAAAAATCCTTTTTCAACAAGAAGTTGCTAGAGAATATATAATATTTTCAAGTGATATTTTTTTTACTTCCTTCTACTTAATTTAATATCAAGTACGTTTGAACAACTTCATGACTTCTAAGAACTGCCATGAGGTAATAGCTTGGATACTTAATACATGAATCAATGTATAGTAGCACCAAGGAGACCATGCGGAGGAATTACGTTATTTAAACAGTGTCTGTGCCAAAAAATTTGCAATGCGTCACTGGCAATTTTAACTAAAAACAAAATGTTTCTGAATTTCAATACATTAGAAAAATATAGAAACGCATAATTTATGGTTTTCAGTTCAAGAAAAATGTGTAAATTGATTTATTAGTGTTAAAAATAAGATCAGGAAAGAAAACCAATTATTGTTCTCCTTATAAAATAGCCTAAGCAGCAGAACAACTGAAAGCCAGTGGGGTCTATTGCAAAACATTTTTCTGATGAACCCTTGTGTTCTGCCCCAAACCTCTTGTAAACCAATTATCACTGGGCTTTTTTTAAGCCCAATCCCTTTACCCCTTAGTCCCCCATTTGTAATAAAAGGCAAATATATAAACAATACATTATACACAAATGCAATGCTAATATCTTATTCCTGCAAGTTTTTTATACTTGTTGGATATAAAAAAATGAAGCTCCATGACCGCGGGATACCAAATCTACATTGATCAATCATCCAGTCATACCAAGCACATAAGGAGTGAAGAGCTCAAGGACCATGGAGCACCATGACGTGGGTTTTTTTTCAGACAATGGATCTGTAATTTAGATCTCCATACCGTAAGTCTACTGGAAAATCATGTAAACATTAAACAGACCCAATAGGCTGGTTTAGCTTCCAATAAGGATTAATTATATCATAGTTGGGATCAAGTACAAGGTACTGTTTCATTATTACAGAGAAAAGGAAAGTAATTTTTTAAAATTTGGATAGAATGGAATCTATATGAGATGGCCTCTGACCTTTCTGGATAATAGGTTTCTGGATAACAGATCCAATATCTGTATAACTGACTAGTGATGGGCGAATATATCCCATTTCGCTTTGCTGAAAAATTCACACATTTCCAGCGAAATTCTTGAACTGGCAGAAAATTTGTGAAACAAGTCGAGTCACATTTTTGACATGTCACATCGGTTTCTTTTTTTTTTTGACGCCAGCGAATTGCCGGCAGGCGAATCTTCACTGGAGTTTCGCGAATCACAGGAATTTGCAGCAAATTCGCGCCTGGCGAATACATTCGCCCATAACTATAACTGACTTACTTGCCCAACAGTGCTAGTGCTTGCCAAACATAGTTCATTTTCCCCTTCAAATGAATAAAGTAGGTTGCATGAAGGACCATATTAGTCAAGGCACCACATTCAATGTAAGCTTTAAAGCAGGGGTGCCCAAAAGGTAGATTGGGATCTACCAGTAGACCTTTAGCTGGTGATCAGTAGATCTCAAGACACAGTCAACAAACAGCTTGTCTAAATCACCCTCCTTTTTCATGCTTTTCATTCATATATTTAGTATGTTACGGTTACATAAGAATTAGTTTTATTAAATACAGTAGAACCCCCATTTTACGTTTTTCAGGGGACCAGAAAAAAATGGTGTAAAATCAGGGAAAACTTAAAATCAGGGAAATGTATTATGCATAATATATAGGTGGGACCACAAAACAACAATGTAAAATGAGGGAAAACTTAAAATCAGGGGATGTAAAATGGGGGTTCTACTGTATAGCAATATACATTTTCTCATGAATCCATATTTAAGTAATATCTTCTATGGAACAAAATTTTTACAATGCTTTATGGATGTAGATCATAAAAGTAGACTTCACATTAATAAAGTATGGGCACTCCTGCTTTAAAGTTTAGAGGGTTACTGCACTCATGCCAATGTTGCCCGTGATGTCACAAAAAAAATCCACTAACACACTAAGGGCAGAGACACATGGTCAGATCCGGGGAGATTAGTCGGCTGGCGACAAATCTCCTTTTCTTTGGGTGACTATGACTAATCTCACCGAACTGCCTTGCAGTCTGCTAGAATGCACATTGTCCACTGGGAGGAAACTTCGGAAAACAAAGTGCTCTGAGTGCCATCCCGCCAGCAATTTACATTCTAGCCAGTGGGACAGAAGTTCAGGAAGATTAGAAGCCCGAAGAGATTTGTTGCTGGGCGACTAATCTCCCCGAATCTAATCATGTGTCTCTGCCCTAAAACTTTGTTTTTCATGGAATTTACGTGTTAATTAGACCTGTTTGGAAAAAATACTTGTACCCCATACACCCCATGTAGACCCCCCTCCCTCCTCCCCTCAACCTAACTTTCCCCCCGGGGAAAATCCCCCAACTTTTTACTTACCCCATGGCACATATTCTGTCCTCGGGGTTCACAGGCGCCATCTTCTTTCTTTGTCAATCTTTGAAAGGAACCCGGCGTTTTCAGCGCATGCGCAGTTGGAGAAATTTTGCAGTCCTGAACTACTACATGCCCCGAAAGTCATGAAAATTTTTGTGACTTTCAGCACATGGGCAGTTGTTCAGGACCAAAAAATTACATATAACTGTGTATGCGCTGAATCGCCACTCTACTTCCCAAGATTGATGAAGAAAGAAGATGATGGATGTGAACCCAGAGGACAAAGGGGTAAGTAAAAAGTTTGGGGCATTTCCCTGGGGGGGCAGTTAGGCTGGAGGAAGGGTCTATGGGTGTGTGGGTACAGGTTTTTTTCCTAACAGGTCGAATTCTCCTTTAATACCGAGTTCTGAAACGTAACATCTATCCTGTCTTAAAAATGGTATATTAGGCAAATGATTCCACCTTTGCATGTTTTATTACAAATAAGTGAGCGTGTTTAGCATCTGCAGTGTTTCTAAGACATAGCAGCACTGGTATCCTTAATTTCTTCTACAGGACATACTTGCACTTAAATTATTCCCTGAAGCGTTCGTTTTAGTGTTAGGGAAGTGTAAATACAATACGGCTTAATTTACCCCAACTTTATTCCATAAACCACCCCTTCCAAAAAGAAAAATCCCTGTTAAAAACAACACAGAGGGAAATTTGTGGTAAGACCACAGTGTGCCAAGACAGCTGAGGCAACATTATCAATCTCGAAAAGGCCTGCAAAGAACCAAAGGCGTCATTTGAAAACAAAATGTCTTTTCTAACTTAAATATGAGGCACTTTATATATGGGATTGTAACAAAACACTGGGATCGTTGGCTACAGCTAACAGACTCTCCTAATCTGTACCATTTCCCTGTTAGAAAAAAAGGAGCTTTTTAAATATGACTTCATAATAAATACAGTTTTTCCATCCTGCAGCCATTAAATCAAGAATGATACAAACTTTTTTTTTTTTTTTACTTGATAATATCAACAAGTTCACAGCATGCTAGATTTATCATTAAAAGGAGAAATCCATGAGATTTCTTTTCCAGGACTTAGTTAATTCTTCTTTTCATGACACATTTGGCCAATGAAAGCAGACTAAAACAGTAGTACTTTGAAGCGATGGCCAATAAATGCCGCTGTGGTTTACCGAGAGAGAGATGCACAATATATTAGACCACAGTTAATGAAATTAAATCATTTCTTCTGTTCCTGCAATGTGTCCTATATTACTTGCTTGGAAACCATACAACTGTTTATAATTTCCGAGATGTTCTTTCATTTCGGTAGGAAACACTATCGCTTGCATCTACTTGTCGTAATTAACTCAATACATGGTAAACACAGAGGAAGGGGTTATGGAGTTTAACCCTTGCATAAAAGTCTTTGGCCTGGGACAAGCCCAATATCTCATGGACTAAATGCACTTCTGAGGGATTTGTGTTATTAGATAATAACGGCTTGTCTGCATTCATCAGGATTTATATTATTTGTGAGATCAAGATAAATGTGACAATTAATTATTTTTTTTGAAAAAAAAATGTTCCCCATCTAACTTGCCTTACTTTAAATGGTGCTACATATCCTACACCAGCAGTTTCAATCCCAATCCAATAATATAACCCCAAATTTTGGGAAGATAAGGAGTCTCAGTAATAGAAGAGCATTCATCTGTACCCTTTTTTTGGACAGTTGGCCATGTGCTATATGTATATACCCTTTGGTGACTGGCAGCTTTTAGCTTGGATAAGAATATTTTTGTAGAAAGTTGGCTTATAAGAGCTTGGTGCATTATCAGCAGGCAGGGGTCAGATTGGGCCAGCGGGACACCGGGAACAAACCCGGTGGGCCCCGGCCCTCATGGGCCCCCACTGGCCCAGACCCACTACCTGTTCGGCTGGCCCCATAAAAAAATAAAACATGTGCATGAGTGCAATGGGGGCCCCCAAGGTTTGGAACCTGGTGGGCCCCCAATTGTCCAGTCCGACCCTATCAGCAGATTAATGACAAAAATGAAGGAAATAAATGTCCAGTGGTATAACTAGATGTTACTAGCCCCCCACATAACCAGAGGTTGTCATTTTCTTCCCCAATATTTGTTTAAACCGCTCATTATTTGGGACTCGTAGGGCCCCCTATACCTCCTGGGTCCCCCTGCAGCCACAGGGTCTGCTTCTTCTGCAGTTACACCCCTGTACATGGCTACTCAAACAGAATAATTAGATCTGTATAAATAAAAACGCACAGGCAGCACATTGTTTCTCATTAAAATATTAGAATTTAATCCTAATTTTATGTTTGCAAACGCATAAGACAGGAAAAGACAGAGTAAAGCAAACACCAGCACTCTGGAATTAGCATTATATATCACTATGGCAAATGGCAGCACTTGTTTTCGAGAAATAATATTGGATGTCCAGCGGCTAGAAGAGATTCCAATTCAGATTTTATTATGTGTTCAAAATATTGGCCTAATAAACTATTGTAAAGTAACTTTTTTACATTCTTGTGGGTGTGGTTGACTGCGGTTTCTATTATATATACATATCTTTTTGTAGAACTCCAAAAAGCATAAGGATAAACAAGTGAAAAAAATGATACTGTCTCTTTAAATTGTACCATGGAGGAAATGTGTGATATCTTCCTCCAATTTGTGTTTGTACCTTACCTACATAGGTAAAACTGTATAACACATAAAAACCACAGAAATGTGTTCAAAACCTGCCAAATTTTGTATAACGAACATAGAAATTAGGGGGGGAGGTGACCACAAAAATGGGTGTGGTCATAAACATTTTCTGTTATATGCGCGGCAATCTTTTTGTCCCTCTTTCTATTTACAAAATGTTGGGAGATGTCTTACTCATGTCTCTTTAGAATTCAGCACTTCATCAAAAATGTTTTTTATTTTTCTTATTTTGTATTGCCCCCTGTTTGTTCTATGACTGTATTTGTGCATACACAAATAATACAAAATAAAGTTACACATACATACACTGCAGTTATATAAAAACTATAGCAGGCAGCAGTTATTTTCACTCTTCTTTAATAAAGGAATTTTTTTAACCAGAGTTTTATTTCACCTCTCATTGATAAAAATGTCTCTGACTCAAGTTGCAGTTCTAAAGGTCATTTCTGAGTCTGAAAGCTCACTAAGTGACAAGCTTGTGTCAGCATTGCAGGCATAATTGACCCCTGAATATCATCACCTATCCTATACCTCATATTGTGTTACATAATAAATATATTCATTTGCGTCATAAAACTGTGCCATCCCTCAAATACACATATTTCCTCAATAAGTACCTTAAAGGAGAACTAAAGCTTAAAGGAACAGTTCAGGGTAAAATTAAAAACTGGGTAAATAGATAGGCAGTGCAAAATAAAAAATGTTTCTAACATAGTTATTCAGGGAAAAATGCAAACTATAAAGGCTGGAGTGACTGGATGTCTAATATAATAGCCAGAATCCAACTTCCTGCTTTTCAGCTCCCTAACTCTGAGTAAGTCAGCGACTTGAAGGGGGGCCACATGGGACATAACTGTTCAGTGAGTTTGCAATTGATCCTCAGCATTCAGCTCAGATTCAAAAGCAACAGTTATGTCCCATGTGGCCCTCCCTCAATTCACTGATTGGATAGTGCCTGGTCACCAGGGTAACCAGTCAGTGTAAACCAAGAGAGCTGAAAAGCAAGAAGTAGTGCTCTGGCTATTATGTTAGACTTACAGTGACTCCAGCATTTATACATTACATTTTTGCCTAACTAACTATATTGAAAACATTTTTTATTTTGCACAGCCTATCTATTTATCCAGTTTTTACTTTTATACTGAACAATTCCTTTAACAGGGTCGGTCTTACCAAGCGCGGGGCCCAATTGGAAACATTTTGGCGGGGCCCCCTAGAAGGAACTTTCCTGTCTGTCTCAGGGTCACAGAGCTGGATGGGCAAATAGTGCCTGCTTTCCTCTATGTCCAAGTGATGGCTGCCAGTTGGGAATGGGGGCAGGCTGGGCAACTGGGAGAAAATGTTATCTCACTTTGTTTAATCTATGTGCGCAAAAAAAAGTGCAAATTTTGGTTACCACTGTAAACTGTGGATTATATACACAACATTAATGTATTTCACTTGTTATGTGGGCCAGTTGGGTTTGGGGCGGGCTGGTTGAATTGGTTTTGGGGGTGGGCTGGGAAAATCAGGTTCAGCTGTGGCCTGGGCCAATCGGGTTTGAGCAAACTGGGCCAATCTGGATTAGGGGTAGGTTTGGCTACTGGGGAATTAAGGGAATAGGAATCAGAGCTCGCACTGGAGCGGGGCCCCCATAAGTGCGGGTCCCAATTGGGCCAAATTGGTCCAATGTGCTTAAGATGAAGCTTAACTTAGCAGTAAAGATCTGTGTCTCCCCAGTAGCTGCCCAGTAGCTCCCCATCTTCTTTTCTGATTCTGATTCACTGATTCACATGCTCTGTGCTGCTGTCACTTACTGAGTTTAGGGACCCACTCACAATATACAGTACACATAGAATAGAAATATAGTCACAATATAAGGCTGATTAGTCATTAATACAAATAATTACTACATGGCAGCACAGAAACCAGTACAATTAGCAACAGAATTTAATAATCAGCCCTGTAGCATCATCTTATATTACAGAAATCTAATTTTCTGCTTGATAATTTGCAATAACCTCTAAGATCAGATTCTCAGCAGCTGCTCAAGAGTCCACGTGAGACACTTTCCAAGATGGTGACCCCCTGTGACAAGTTTTAAGTGCTGGATCATTGCTGCTATTGACAAGCTGAAACTTTAGGCTGGTGCAATAAGTTCAGTATATAAAATATGGCATTTTTAGCCATATTCAGTTTTAGGGTTTAATTCTCCTTTAACTGGTTTCTTTTCTGTTTCTACTAATTATTATATTACACTAATATTAAAGGGACGCTGGCCTAGGAATAAGTGTTCATAAGTGATATTGATGTTCTTAAAAGTTTTGTTTTAATATTTCTAAAACTGCAGCTTGGCCAAAATATATAACATAATGTAACCCCTACAAATAAAAGAAAAATTTAAGTCATAGAGAAGTTCCATAACAGCAAAATGAAGGCGAGTGTTGGTATACAAGTCTGAGGTATTAGATCATAATTTGCAAAAGATAATACCAGGTATGGGGTCCATTATCCGGAAAACAGTTATCCAGAAAGCTATATTAAAATAAAAAAATGTGTAAAAATGATTTCACTTTTGTCTGTAGTAATGAAACAATACCTAGTACTTGATCCAAACATAGATATAATTAATCCTTATTGGAAGCAAAGGGTTTATTTAATGTTTACATGATTTTCTTACTGAAAGATCTGTTATCCGGAATCCCCCAGTCACAAGCATTCTAGATAACAGGTCCCATAATGTAAAATGTGTCACAACTCACTGAAAAAAATCATGTACCCGATCCCTTTTCAACAATATAAGGGCATTAGACATCACTGTGGAATCCTATGCCATTACGGATTATAAAAAAATCATGTACCTTTTACAACAATATAAGGGCATTAGACATCATTGTGGAATCCCATGCCATTACTGATTATAATACTGTGGAATGTAGCATTATGGAATAAAGATTAAAGGAAAACTATACCACCCAAAAAATGTATTGAATAGATCAGCTCATTTGAAAATCCTTCTTCATGTAAATAAAACATTTTCATAATAATATACTTTTTAAGTAGTATATGCCACTGGATAATCCTAAATAGAAAACTAACATTTAAAAAAATAAGGGCCGCCACCTGGGGTCTTATGACGTTAGGTCACATGAGCCAATTAACAGACAGAGTTGTGTCTTTTGCTTTCACACTTCCTGTTACAGTTAGAGCTGCAGTATTTCTGGTCAGGTGATCTCTGAGGCAGCACACAGACCATCACCAAATTGTGGTTCAAGGAAAAAGATGTAAAAGGGCAATATTTATTGAAATATATATTCCAGTTTGGTGAGATTCTTTAATACGCCACTTCATTTGATATAAACTATCTGTTGCTTAAATGTTCATTTTGGGGGTATTAAGATCAGAGTCATTTGGGTAGTTTGTGTAGTGATTACGATTTAAAAAGAGTAAACACAGTTGTTTGACAATAAATGGCTACAGCCAACCACTAACCATGAGTGAAATAAAAGGTTTTGTGTTATCATTCACATTCTCTGAAAAATGGTTAAGAAATCATAAATTCTGCCAGAGTATGTAAACTTATCAACACAACTGTACATAGCTATACAATAATTCCTGGCAAAGGATACTTTTACCCCAGACCCTGCAAGCGCAAAAGACAGCCCTGCTTGTAGAAGAGGGGTGCTACTCTTTCAGCTCTAAGCATTTGGCAGAGAAAAGGTTAAGAGGAGAACGGTTTCCTTATGTTTATAGAAGTATGTTTTACACTCTAAAAGAGCACATTCACATTCAGTTTCTGGCTTTGATTCAGCAGAACCCCATCTGCATACTGCATTGCTTACAGGCACATCTCAGTCATGCAATAGCTATGTCACAGCTCATATATCAAATAAAAATCACATTCAAGGCCACACAACTTTATGTACCCAAAGTCTTCCATTCTATTTAAAGTAATCCTGAGAGAGCTCCTATTGCACCTCGCTGCTAAAACACACATTTTGCTGGAAAACCAAGTTGTGCAACTAAAATATCAAACAGTTCCCCCCCAATGTAGAGCAGTGGAATCTGAAAGACAACTCTATTAAAGCAGTAAGCTCTGGAAGACTCGTTACTTTTAGAAACAGGTGCACAAGTACAAAACCGTATCTTTTGTGCACCCAACAAATCCTGAGAGTAGCAAATTGAGAACTGAGAAAGCACTAAATCACTAGAAAACATGAATGGATATGAACTCAGTGGTTTCCAGTCAAGTCCCAAATACATTAGCCTCAGCACCCTGGTTGAAAATATACAGCATGAGTCTCTTATATTGTCTACTTCCAAAGAAATCTCGTGAAAACTTGAGAATCTATCATTTGAGGCATCTTTTATTCCAGTAGCATATATGCCCTTTCCGTGAAAATTTTTAATTATTATTTTTATTATTAACATGTATTTATATTGTCGCCAACATACAGTATTTCACAGTAACAAAAATATAGAAATTTTTTCATACTCACCGTAATTTCTATTTCCAAGTCACCCATGGCAGCAATTCACCAACATGGGATCTACCCAAGCTAAAATGAAGGGAGGGATCATTGCTGAGTCAGTCAAAACATTTATCAGAATTAACAACAGAATGCAAAACTTTTCTTCCAAATCTTGCATCTTGAGACATCATCACATTCAGTCTGTAATGACGGATGAAGGTACAAGGAGACGACCATCTAGCGGCTTTGCAAATGAGATCTGGCGGGGCCCTGGCTTCCGCCGCCCAGGAAGTAGCCATGGCTCTGGTAGAATGAGCCCTCAGGTCCTTAGGAACTGTACTGCCAGTCAATTGATAAGCTAGAACAATACAGGAGACAACCGGAGCCAAACCCTTCCTCGGGCCTCTTGGAATCAGGAACAACCTATCAGATTTCCGCCAACCTTCTGTTCGGGCCAAAAAATGTGAAACGGCTCTAACTAGATCCAAAGTATGCCACTGTCGTTCTGTATCCGATTTAGGGAAAGGACAAAAGGAAGGTAGTGTAACTTCCAAGTCGGCATGAAACTGAGAAATCACCTTCGGAAGGAAATCAAAAGCAGGTCTCATCACCACCTTATCCGAATAGATAACTGTATCCGGCTCTCTTGCAGACAGTGCAGAAATCTCGCCAACGCGGCAAGCTGACGTCACCGCGACCAGAAACAGCACCTTCAATGTTGCATGCCAGTCTGAGGCTTCCTCCAGAGGCTCGAAAGGAGAACACATCAAAGCCCAAAGAACAATAGGAAGGTCCCAAGTTGGAATCCTGGACTTTGTGGGTGGACACACCCTTTGTAAAGCATTAAAAAAAATCTTTTAATCAAAAGTTCTTCTGCCCAAGCGTAACCTGACAACGCAGGTGGACGTAGTCAAAAAAAATTTTGTCCCAATATTTCCAAAAAGTTGGGAGGCATGGTTTTGTTGTTTCCTCTAAAGGGCAGCTATCATCAAAAAATTGCTTCCCCTTTTACAGTTGCCCCGTGAGCTACTATGTAGACGGCCATGTTGGGTAAGATGCATAATGAGAAATAAGGATGGAGGACGCTTGAGGCGCAGAATTATGCTGCAAATTTCCTTTAATTGGAACTGCCGTGAACTACATGTTTCGGGCTCACATGCCCTTTGTCAAGTAATACTGCAAACAAATATTGCACATTTTAGCATATAACAGAGACACAATTGGGACGAGGGAGCTAATCTGTTAGCGTAATCACTCAATAGACGGCAGCGATTATTACAGAATAACCTTACACACCATCCATAGAAAACACTGGTTGTCAGTAATTTGTTGAAGTCAGTAATGCAACTTATCCAGGATTCAGTTTGGGATTCAGGCTATTTCAGCAGGACTGGGATGCAGATAAATCCTTCCGCCCGGACAAACCAAATCCTAATCTGCATATGCAAAATTGGGGCAGGGAGGGAAAATTGCATGACTTTTTCTCACAAAACAAGGAAGTTAAGGTGGCTACACATGGAGAGATACGCTCGTTTGGTGATGTTGCCAAACGAGTGGAACTCTTCCCGATATGCCTGCCCTAGTGTCCAATGATCGGATCACAATGAAGGACTGCATCAAGGAACAGATGTGGCCGCTATCTGAAGGGATTTTTAGTCCCATCCGATCGACATCTGGCTGACTTTTGGTCAGATATCGATCGGGAAAGTCCGTTGGAGGGCCCCATACACAGGCAAATAACTCGGTCTTTCAGCAGCTTTTATCAGCCCATGTATGGCCTTATGACCTTAAGAAATATTTTCCCCTTTCCGACACCTAATTTGCATATGAAAATTAGGATTCTGTGCGGCATTAAGCCAAATCTTTTGAGAAGGATTCGAGAGTTTGGACAAATCCAAAATAGTCGATTTGGTGCATCCCTAAAAAAAAATTGTCAATCTGTACTATGGTTTTCCAGTACAGGTATGGGATACGTTATCCAGAAAACCGTTATCCAGAAAGCAGAATTACAGAAAGAGTCCTGCGTGGGTCCATTCTTTGGAACCCAGACCCGCAATCCGCAACGCGGACCCGCATTCTTACCCACTTGGACCCACTACCCGACCCACAAATACGTTATCCGCCACCCGATCCACTGACCGCCAAGAATCTGGATGTGCCGTCATTGTGAACGGAAGTTACATCATCGGAAGTAGGTGGAAGTAGGCATGATCAGAAAAAAAGAGAAAGTACTGTCATTGTAAACCGGATGTGAAATCATCGGAAGTAGGCATGATAAGAAGAAAAAAAACCTCGCTATTGAGAAGACCCACGACCCGATCCACCGACCCACGTTTATACCCACTCCCAAAACTTCTATCTGCAACAGGCAGGGTGCCGCAGGTTTTTTCTGGTAACCCGCTGGTACCAACAGGTACCTGACCCGCTCCATTCAGTCCATTTTATCCAAATTTGATACATACTAAGATATATTTAATTCTTACTGGAAGAAAAACCCTCTCTATTGGGTTAATTTAATGTTTACATTATTTTCTAGTAGACTTAAGGTATGAAGATCCACCAGATAGAGTACTGCATCATATCATGAGCCAGCAATATACGCAAATATGGCCAGGGTAAGGGTGAAAAAGCTCTAATTTTCCAGCCATAAAAGACGTTAGTGGGCACATGTATAACCTAAAAAAGAACATGACTTTTGGTTATACGACAAACCGTGCTCTACAATTTACATTATAGGCCTTTGACTCAGCATCTTTCCTTCAGAGTCATAATGACAGTGACCCCAGGTTTTTGTTACCTTTTTATATTTCATTCTATTCAGCTCACCAAGGTTTCAAGTACGTATTGCTGCCCCTGAAAGCCTACTCAGGTGCTCTATCGGACAGCCCTTAGGAATTAATATCATCCAGGTATTTTATTGCATGGAAACTAGATCACAAATATGTTTTATATGTTCTAAGGTGAAGTTCCCCTTTAATACATGTTTTTCCTGACAAAAAAAAAACCCCATGAAAGCAGAACAAGCACTTCCAGATTACACATATCTGGTAAATGAGACGAGTAGGGCAAAAAAAAAAAAAAAAAAAAAAAAAAAAGCTCAGGCAATTTCAATGGCCATATGTTAGTGCACTACACCTAATAATAATCACACACACCGAACAGGCATGGAAATGCTGAACACAAGCCTGTGGCAGAAATATTTCTCCTTCTGCTAAGCATTTTTATTATTACAAACTCTCAATAAAAACGGCTTCCAAAATAAGGGGGAAGAAAGTAATTATTAAAAGAAAAAAGTTTCCTTCCTCTTGCCAAACATGTTTCTTGGCTCAAATAACCAGCAAAGGAATATCAAAGGGCTGCGCGGTAGTTTAGTCTATTAAAAACAAGCATGCCTACCAAAAATGGCAAGTCTGTGCATTAAAGGGCCTTCAGAAGAATGTCATACCTGAGAAGTTCACACAAATTACATGGACACCTCTCAGGGGCATTCTGAAACAATTCTGAACAAATATTAAAGCTCCCACATATATTACCATAGGGAGCATAAGGTAAAAGAATTGCAGAAAAGCAGGATACAGTTTCAGTGTTCTGGGGGTGACCAGAAAGCAGAGGAACAATTTCAGTCTACAGATTTCAAGGATAAAGGATAGTTTACCTTAAAAGTAACTTATAGCATGAAGTAGGTGCTGACTTTTAGTGATGTGAAGGTCGGGTTTTTCCTGACCGGCACCCAACTCTTACCCGCTCTCCCTCAGCCCACACCTGTCAGCATTCGACTTCCAGGTTCCTTATATAGACCAGCGCCGACCCGCCCCGCCGGCACAAGAGGAACGTGGCGAGCAGGCACGCGGCTATAAAGCCGGAAGCTGGCATTTGAAGGTGGTCATCCGGAAAGAGGAGTGCAAGCTTGGGCCAAACCCGCCCAACCAACAGGTAAACCCGCAGGTATCGGGCCGGCCCGCACATCACTACTGCCTTCCCAAGCACCAGCAGCATTTTCCACATCAGATAAATGGGAATCAGATATGCAAGGGCATAGTAGTAGTTATCCTTGAGAGAAGCGTGGTAGTTAAAAAACTACAGGCAGCCGGGGCCTTAAGGTTAGTGTAAAATCTGCCCCCAAGTTCATCACGAAAAATTTGACAAAATACCAAACCAAATTCTTACGCTAATTTGCATAATCAAATTTGAGATGAAAAAACTTGCCTCACCTGTGAAAACAAAAAATTGCCTAATACAGTTGTCCAGAGTTTATACTTTTAGTATGATGTAGAAAGTGATATTCTGAGACAATTTGCAATTGGTTTTGATTTTTTATTGTTTGTAGTTTTATAGTTATTTAGGTGTTTATTCAGCAGCTCTCCAGTTTGCAGTGTCAGCAATTTGGTTTCTAGGGGACAAGTTACCCTAGCAACCCTGCATTGATTTGAATAAGAGACTGGAATATTAATAGGAGAGAGACTGAATAGAATGATAAGTAATAAAAAGTGGCAATAACAATACATTTGTAGCCTTACAGAGCATTTGTTTTTAGATGGTGTCAGTGACCCCCATTTGAAAACTGCAAACAAAAAGAAGAAAATTGCAAATCATTAAAAAACTATGAAAAATAAATAATGAAGACCAATTGAAAAGTTTCTTAGAATTGGCCCTTCTACAATATACTGTACTAGAATTTAACTTGAAGGTGATTTTTTATTATACCGAACTGAATTCCTAAGGATTCTGTTGAATCTAAAGCATAACAGGAGTCATTTATGAATGCAAAGTGCAATTTCGGGACGAATCAGCACATTACAATGCACCATTTTTTCCACAATTCCAATGCAATTACAACCTTGAGGTAGCAATGCACCTAATGGAAGATATTTTTATAGGACTTGCTGGCCATGTGACCATGTTGGCCTTGGTTTTGGCAACGGATAAGTATGTTCAAATATCAAATGTGCATGTGCTTCCACCATTCATCCCAGTAAGTTAATTTACTTCCTAAACGTCAGTACCATCGTTACCTTTGTCAAATTTTCTTATTCTTGCAGGAAAAGGTATCATAACAATCATCCCTTTCGAAGAGTCTCTACCTACTTGCGATCCAGTTAACCTCAAATATTGGTCTACCCAGAATGTTTATATATGACTCTGTGCATGATGGGATGTTAAAGGATTAATTAAATCAGAAACCATGCACTTTTTTTTTTTTTTGCAAGCACCTGCATTCAATATACTTTGCATTTACTCAAGGGTTTCCTTAATTTTGGTAGTTACCTGTACGTGTGAATATAAACAGTGGTAATGAAATCTCTTGGGCTAGATGGCGTAATAAAGTGCTTGTAACTCACTGTTTGGGTTTCTGATGTCACTTGAACCCTTTGCAGTAATTAACAGATTGTAATTCACAGTTACCTCATTAATTCTGTGTATAAACAGAACTGGCAGAGGAGGCTGAGCAAACTCAAGGGTTAAAAGTGTATTTAATGTTTTCTTCAAGGGCCCTTTCTAGAGCAACTCAACAGCTGTATTAAGAATTAATCAGTAAAGCATTTCCACTGGAAAGATTTGAAATGAAAGGAAGCCAAACTCGTATATCTTTTATAATGAGGCATAGGGAGCGGCATTAGAACTGGTTTCAGGCTCCACTCTATATTCGGCTCATTATTATTGTTACTATAAATAAAAATGCATAACTACTGCACCTACATCTGTACCAAACCAGATAACCTCTAACTATGATGTGCCAGTAAAGAGCAGAGATTTCATGAATGGAAGTTCAATTCGAGGAGAACACGGTTAAGGAGAACTGTAGTGCTAAAATAAAGACAAAAATGGCAACTAGTTTCATCCATAGAGAGACATATGTAAGTACATGCAAAGAAATGCACCAGACTGATAGTAATATTATATAGTGGCTGACATTAAGCATGACAGCTAACACAAATTTGGTGTGGGCAGAGGGAGTTTCTCCATTTACCTTGCACTAAACCATTAAACACATGCTCTTATATTATGTGAAGTTATTTGTATTATTTTGGATCACTAGAAATACCGAACAAGTTTGTTGGATTTTTCTTATTACTTATGGCTGTTTGAGCAACCCTAAATCCATACCAGGCCCCTTTTAATCAGTACCGTGAACCTTAAATTAAACAGGGGACTGGGAATAATAATGATTTAATTTGGGAAACGTGGAAAATTGTATTTGTAGGCAGGCACCAATCTGCAACATCCAAAAGTAGAACCCCGGAACCCAAAGTTTAAGTTTTAGTACAAAAATATTAATTTTATTTTACATTATGTATAAAAGATTAAAGCCTTACGTGTTTCATGTCATCAAGAGACACTTAGAAATAGGTTCTGATTTGGAAATCATTTAGAAACTGAATGGGCAGAAGACCACCTTTGCAGTGTTCGTTCTCTACATGTGAAGATTGTTGACTCAATGTTCAGTCAATTACATTAACTCTATATGGATGAGCACATTGGATCTGATCATTTGGTGACCTGAAAAAAGTACAGGACAGATTCTTTGCATTTGCTTGTGGATCACTAAGCCCTGCATGGGATAAGTAAAGCAGGGGACATGCAACACTTTCACTATCTGGCTTAGTTGGAATCCCACCAGAGTGCCGTAATTATCAGGAAGTATCCAGAGGAATCATGGAAACCATTTATACTTGATCAGTAAACCATACATAAAGGGGCAGATTTGTCATGGGTCGAAAATTAAATTCGAATTAGAATTTTCGAGTTTCAAAATACACACATTTGAATTTTAATCCCCCTATTCTAATTTGAATGTGAGATTTATCATATCTCGACCATGGAAACAGTCCAAATTCGAATATTCGCCTAGTTCATGTACAAGACAATGGCAGAGGTCCATTGAGCCATTTGGAGATGTTAATAGCCTTCCTGACAGTTTTTTTTATTCGGGTGAAAAACTTGATTCGTACTAATACAAATTGGATACAAACTTAATATAAGTTGAATAAATGCGATTTGAATTTTCGGGTCAGAACCATTCCATCGAATATTAGACATTCTAAATGATTTTTAAATAACCTCCCAGTCGAATTGTGAGTGCAGTATATTCAAATTTTAAAAAAATTCACATGAATTTGAAATTCGACCTTTGATAAATGGGCCTCTAAATAAGAGAAATATAGATCATTAATTGATATTCGTCAATAAGTTATATGGTAGAACTTTTGAAATGAAGCATTAAAAAAGTGGTGTAAAGGTGATACCTTTATTGGCTATCGGCTAACTATCATGGTAATCACAGCAAGCTTTCAGAACATTGCAGCTTCTTCAATCAGCTTTGAAGAAGGAACGGTAAGGTTCTGATCGCTTGCTGTGATTATCATCTTAGCTAGCCGATAAAGGTATCACCTTTACACCACTTTTGTTATGCTTCATATCAAAAGTTCTACCCTATAACTTTTTCAACCGGCTAACATGGTACAAAACATTACCTGTCAATATATATCATCTAAAGTTTTGTCAACATATATCAAGTAAAACAACTCAACACATTCAACATTACGCATGATTAGTCTAAGACTGTATCTAACTTGGAAGCTAAAAGGCCAACTACAAGCTGCCATTTTATCCTTCCTCTCTTCTGCAAAAAAATAAAATCCTTAGAAACCACACGGTCTAACACATTGCTAAGTAGATTTTTAGTACCTGAATAAGCCACACACACATTTAATTGCCAGTTACAAACAGGTGGTCCCTCGAGGGCAAGTTTGTGTGCCAAAGATCCACTACTTCATACTTACAAACAACAGAAGGCAGCTGTGTTCCTCCAGGATATTAAAATGGTTAGAAACTGCAAATGTTGACGTGTTTGCTTGCAACAGATCTAGCCCTGGACTGATTTAGTGAAGTATGTGTTTGGCAAAAGGGAATTAAACCACCACTACAGTAGTTCTTTCTAGAATAGGATGTCTCAAGGGATGAAACGCTTCCGTGCAAAATACAATATAGCATATATGTGTGTCCACATAATGGAGGCAGCTCTAATTAAGATTTTATGATCCATACAACCTTTGCACTCTCCCTCATTTGACTCATTCACACAGGCTATACTGAGCATTCAGTACTACCATGTATGGTTTCTAAAATTCCATTACAATTTCATTGTGATTGCTCGCAGTGCAAGAGATTTATTCAGTGTGTCTTTTATGCACTGCATTTTATGGTCCATGTTTATTTGATTATGGCTTCACAAGAACACTCATACACCCTACAGTGCCTTTTTACTGTGTTAATTTATTATGAGGATTACATATAATTGTTTTGACCAACAGGCCTTTAAGGTTTAAAATACTAAGAGCATAAAACAAAAAGCATTAGCTCATAAAGTAATTTGTTTTGTACCAAAACGAGAGGTGTTCGTAACACTACACTTGTCTGTTTAATTCATCTATGTAGAGTCCTGCATCTTATTATACACAGACCTTGCAATGACTAATAGGAAAAAAACTGGATGAGAGCTCCCTGGTTAAGCAATACAGAGCAACTGTCGTGAACTAATCTTCCATAAAGGGAGATTAGACTAACTAATATTTTTTATGTTTTATTTCTATTATGGACACTGGTGATTGAACAATGCCTTGCTGAAAAACTACTTATAAATCATAACTTTTGAGTATGTCATGTACAGATTAGATGCACCAACATGGAAAAAGGACAAGTGCGGAATCTGTTTGGGATCTAGATCCAGTGGGAGACTGAAAGGCATGAAGGTCCAGATTAGAGGGATTTAAACGAATCGTTCTTGCCCTATTGTACTCTGGGCAAGCAGTTGGCATAAGTGTGTGTCCCTGAGGAAGCAGACCTTACCTACTAGGTAGAACAGTGCACCATGGTTTCAAATAGCACCCAGACAACATAGTCCAGGTATAAATGCTTTATATGGTGCACATGGCTATTTAGAGGGACCAAATATAAGTGTTGTTGATCACAGTCTATGGGAGACACATAAAAAAAAAGAAAAGAACCAAAAGGCATATTAAATAATGCAATTAAGAAAAAAATTCTTGTAGATCCAGTAATCAATATTATAGAAGCTTTATTAGGTTACCCAGGATTTGCCTAAAGAATCTGACCTGCTCAAACTCAAGGAAACATGATTTCAGTAAGGGTGTGTTGGAAGAGAATAAGGCAAACATACCAAAAGCATATAAAAGGCATCAATGGCAACATAGGAATAAATAAGAAATTACTTTAAAGCTCTTGTTCATGCTCCAGGTCAGCTGGCTTTACATAACAGCAAGATGGAGTTGGTATCAAGCTATAGGAAACAAACAAGGGCATTGAACTGAATGATAAAAAAATAATTTTGCCTCTATATAGATTACTGGTAAGTAGCCCTTAAAAACTTAGGACATTAAGGAGAATTCAACCCTACCCCTAATCACCACCTACCTCCTCCCCCCACGCTCAGGCAAAGGCCCCTAACGTTTCACTTAAAGGACCAGAAACATCAAAAAATGTAATTGTTTTAAAGTAATAAAAATATAATGCAGTGTTGCCCTGCACTGGTAAAACTGCAGAGGTTGCTTCAAAAGCACTATTGTTTATATAAATAAGCTGTTCTGTAGCCATGGGGGCAGCCATTCAAAGGAGAAAAGGCTCAAGTTACACAGCAGATAAGCTCTGTAGAACATAATGTTATTTATTCTGTAGAACATAATGCGATCTGTTATCCATTACTTATCCTGTGCCATATAGCCGTTTTTCAATTTCTGTCATTGCTACTCACCAGCTTGTTTATATGAACTATAGTAGTGTTTCTGGTGCAAACAGATACATTTTAACAGCGCAGGGCAACACTACATGATATTTACTTTACTTTAAAACACTTTCATTTGTTGGTGTTGGTGTACCTTTAATCCTCGCTGCAGATTCAGGCATTGGACGGGCGGCATCTTCAGCCAATTCGGTAATTTTCTTGAGTTTTGGAGCATGAGCAGTTGTCGCGAAACAGAAAATCACTCAAACTGTGCATGCGCCAAAGCGCTGGTCTCCTTCCCGAAGATTACCGAAGCGGCTAAAGACAGCACCCATGAAGTCTGATGGCTGAATCAGCAACGAGGAGTAAGTAAAATGTTAGGGGAATTTGCCTGGGGTAACACTGGAGGAAGAAGGATCTTGGTGGTGGGGGGGAGGGGGGAGGTTTTTTTTTTTACATTTAGGGTTGAATTCTCATTTAAAGAGCTTGAAGTGAAGAGGCATGCCACTAAATTGGTTAGCAGAATGGAGTAATTAAGCTATGGGGAAATACTATCTAAGATGGTCTTTTGAGACAAGGTGCTTGCAAGTGCACATGATTAATCTTACCAGAACAGGTAAGGGATCCATTATCCGGAAACCCCTTATCCAGAATTATGGAACTCCTGTCATCCATAGATTCCATTTTATCCAAAAAAAATTTTTCAAATTATTGCCTTTTAACCTGTAATAATAACACAGTAACTTGTACTTGATCTAAACTAAGATAAAATTGATCCTTATTGCAAACTATTGGGTTTATTTAATGTTTATATGGTTTTCTAGTAGACTCAAGTTATAAAGATCCAAATTAAAGAAAGGTATGTTATGTGGGAAACCCCAGATCCAGAGTATTCTGGATAACAGGCCCCATACCTGTACAGTTAAGGACATTACAAGGCAGCAGTGCTAATTTGTTTGCTATTGTTCCACATGATTCTATCTTCTCGTTTCCTCAGGACAACCATAAATGTACAAAGATATTTTATCAGGTCCTGCTAATGATACCCTGGTCATTTTCAGGAGTACCAAGCCATGCCTCCGGCTTGCCTTTAAATGAATGCAAACAAGTGACCAGTTTAGCAAATTTAAAACCAAGCAGAGCAGCTGGCATATTACATAGCAAAGAAAACGTTTATGTCATACCCACTCAATGATTCTTTTTGTTTGTCATTCTGAAAATACAAGCATGTGAGAAGAAAATAGCTATTCCAAGTTCGCTTTCGCCAACCCCCCTTTTTTTTCTTAAGTGGTTAAAGAACTATGCAGTGACTCCAGTCTGTTTTATAAGCACACCTGGGAGGAATATGGAATCTTGTTACTTTCCTCATTTTTACCCTGATGTGGTTTGGACCAGATGTTTAAATCTTACACTACGTACATTTTCTTCTCTTCTTCCAAAGCAAAAGCAAAATAAGGGGAATATTTGACTTCACTCCACAAGAGACCTATTTAATAGTTTGGCGGTTATGTAAGTAAAGGTAGCTTGGCTAACCCAATGTTGACGACATACAGAACGACATGATCCTAATGAGTTGGAAAATATGGGCTCTCATGAGGATCAACCAGATGCTACTGCGCTGAGAAAAGCTACTGTATTATTGAATTTCATTTTTATGAGGTAAAATTTATTATTCAACCATTAAGGTATCCCACATGAAATCTTACATAAAATAGTTTTACAGTTGCTCTCTGGAAAGTAGATTTCATTTTAGCTTTAAGACACCATATGCAGGAGGGATTCAATTCCCATGACAACTGTGCTGTGCATGAAATGAGAGGCCTGCAAGTCGTTTTCCCCGGCCAAAGTACCTGATTAATGGTGCTGGGCTGTCAACAAAATAACAATCTGCCCAATGGGGGAGAGTTAGTACACAGGCCACAGATCACATGAAGTTTTGCATATTTTATGTGGGCTTCCACATCAGTTTGCTCTCCAATGCTTTAACTCATTCAGCAGTAGCAAATATTTAATTATCTGCCATTACATGAAGCTCATTATATTTTATATAGCAATATCATGGGGACAAATATCACAAGCAATGAAAATATCCACTGTCAAGGGAGATTTTAGAGTTTTATTGGCCTGAACGTCTGGTAGCTAACATTTTCTATTATTTGTGGTTTTTAAGTTAAAGTTGTGGGATCTGTTATCCAGAGACCAGTTATCCAGAAAGCTCCAAATTACAGAAAGGCTCCCATAGATTCCATTTTATACAAATAATCCTAATTCTTAAAAATGATTTCCTTTTTCTCTGTAATAATAAAACAGTAGCTTGTACTTGATCCAAACTAAGATATAATTAATCCTTATTGGAAGCAAAGCCAGCCTATTGGGTTTATTTAATGTTTACATGATTTTCTAGTAGACTTGAGGGATGTAGAGCCAAATTATGGAAAGGTCCATTATCCGCGAAAACCCCAGGTCAGGAGCATTCTGGATTACTAATTCAATACCTGTATTTAGCTTTTTATTCAGCAGCTCTTCAGTTGGCAATTTCATCAATCTGGTTTCTAGTCTTCAAATTATCCTTGCAGCAATTTAAGACAAAGGAATAGAATATGAGTAGCAAAAACAAGCGATATTCAGTCTTAAAGAGCCTTTGTTTTTTTAGATGGGCTCAGTGACCACCATTTGAAAGCCAGAAAGTGTCAAAAGGAGACAAATTTAAAAAAATATATAAAGTTATAATGAAGATTAACTGGAAAGTTGCTTAGAATTTGCCATTCTATCGCATACTAAAAGTTGACTTAAAGGGATACTTTTTTTCAAAACACATCAGTTAATAGTGCTGCTCCAGTAGACTTCTGCACTGAAATCCATTTCTCAAAAGAAAAGATTTTTATTATATTCAGTATTGAAATCTGAGATGGGGCTAGACATACTGTCAATTTCACAGCTGACTCCAGTCATGTGACTTGTGCCTGCACTTTAGGATGGAACTACTTTCTGGCAGGCTGTTATTTCTCCTACTTAATGTAACTGAATCAGTCTCAGCAGGACTTGGATTTTACTATTGAGTGTTGTTCTTAGATCTACCAGGGAGCGGTTATCTTGCGTTAGGGAGCTGCTATCTGATTACCTTCCCATTCTTCTTTTGTTAGGCTTCTGGGGGAGAGGGAGGGATGATATCACTCGGTACAGAGCAGGGCAGTACTGCAGTAAAGTGACTGAAGTGTACCAGAGCACAAGTTACATGACTGGGGGTAGCTGGGAAACTGACAATATGTCTAGCCCCATGTCAGTTTTAAAAAGTTTTAAAAAGTGAATACAAAAAAATCTGTAATAGCAGCACTATTAACTGATGTGTTTTGGGGAAAAAACATGTTTTCACATTACAGTATTCCTTTAAAGGTGAACCACCCCAAATGCTAGAAAGAAATCACCTTCTGTGCTCTCTCCATTTTATTTTTAGGCTTGAAAGGGCAAGTACCAGCAGTATCCCACTGTTCTAGCTTGTGTGCTATTGTGATAATGGAGCAAGGCAAACTTTTTGCTTAAAAAGCTTCCTTAAAGGAACACTAACAATTTTTTTTTTAATTATTTTTTTTTTTTTTTTTTAAAGAAAACAGAGAAATTTCTCCTTGAGCGCCGCACATTGGATCATCACTATATCGCCATCTCAGAAGAGGAGCACATGCAGAGAATCGGTAAGTAATTTCTTATTAAAAACGTACCAATTTTAAAGATTTATCTCAAAATTATTTGCACACTAGGATTGTTAAATTGCACTGATCCGCAAATGGAAAAGTGGCCACTGGGCTGGCCAATGACTGGCCAAACGGCTTATCCATACCTCTCCATGTGTTGGCAAGTTTTAGTACGGAGACTACTCATGTTAGATAGCTAGTGGGGAAAAAAAGATGTTTTGAGTGAAAAAAAGTGATTTAACTACACCGAATAAGTGTAAATATAACTTAATCATCCCTCTTATTCATAGAAAATGTGTGTGCCATTATGAATGCAAACCGTGGAATAAAATGGTTGTTTATTTCCAGGGTAGGAAAAATTAATCTCTGCGACAGAATGATGGGAACCTGAAGTTGCAGCTGCAATAACAACGAATGCAGTAATTTCCATAGAAAGGTTTACCATACGTTACAATCCTGTCTTCTTTCAAAGCCATTTAATTTAATTTTTAGTACCTTAGCATGTTAGAAATGAAACATGGTAATAACTAGAGCTTTCCTGCATTCTGGGGTGCCATACACAAAGTCTAGATATGTAAAATACTTATAGCAGCCATTGATAGCTCAATGGCACCCGGAATTATCTTGCATTGTACGTACCACTTTTAAAATAAATTAAGTTTGCCATTTAACGCATGCATTAAGTTTGCCATAAACTATTTGCAAACATGTTCTGTAACCACACCAATAGCCATTATTGGTGTTTTTGTCATTAAGTTTTTTCCTTACAAAAGTGTTGGCTATAAGATGCCAACTGTGGCAGTACCCTGAGTGGCACTATGAATTGATTAATTTGTTGTAAGCTGTAAAGAGACTATTACCGGACTTCAGCACCACAGTGAAGAACAGAGTCTAAGACTGCATAACCGTGATCCACAATAACTCAATTAGTGCACCTTAAAGGTGATATAAATGCAAAAAAAATAAAACCCCATTTACTTTATTAATGAAAAAGAAACCTATCTCCAATATACTTTAATTAAAATGTCTGTTTTATAAGAAACCTGACTGCATGAAGTGAAATTCATGCTTACATGACAATACCGGACCCAGTGCAGTCTGTATATTCTGATTATTAATCAGTCTTGCTGTATCTGCTTCTATGGCAGATATGATTTGACTTGTGCGGTTTTGATAATTTATTAGGGGTCCTCCTATTTTTGATCCCTAGGCAGTAGCCCCGACCACACTGAGCATGTGCACAGTCTTGGTATTGCAAAGCTGTATAACAAAGTTACAAGATGACAGCCCCTTGAGGCCAACTTTGAAAGCATAAATCGTTTGTTAATTAGTTTTCTGGTGCAGTAAGTTCATGTTTATGTTTAAGTATACAAAATAAAGCATTTTAGTATTATTCTATTTTAGACTTTACTTACCCTTTAAAGCACTAAGGAGATATTTTCAGCTTCAAACATTCTGATCTTCATGTTAGTTATTTCCCAGTGTGTAACATTGTAACCTGCCTTTCTGCATGAAATTCCCTCAAGTATTATCACTCTTTCAAACGAAGAGCATCCTCCTTACAATATGTGTATTATGTCAACACAGCAATAACTATATTTGCCCAGTGAAATTCAACAAACATTTTTAATGGCAGTGTTAACATTTAAGGTGGTTGCCCCTGATTGTATTACTTAACAAAAAATAAACCTGGTATCACACAAGGTGATATTAACCCATGTGAGCCTCCCTTAGATACTAGTCATAATATGCTTTACATTCTAAATGCAAGGTTAAACATGGTTGCTTTGCCCCCACTGAAAGAAACAGGATAATTGATATGATAACTATTTTATTATTATTATTATTATTATTATTAACATGTATTTCTATAGCATCAACATATTGCGTAGAGCTTTACATATTGCGTTGCGCTTTACTAGAACGCGTACAATAGAAGTGCAGCAGAAAAGCTAGATCTAAGGCTAAATGACATTATAGCAACACATTTCAAAGCTAGTTTAAGCAATGGAATATCCTTACCTGCTGTAGGGAAGATCTCATTCAACAGTGCCTCAGTAAGCGCGGACGAGCCACTATTTTTGGAACTGTAAGACCAGCTATCACAGATCACCTGCAGCAAAAGGGTCTGAGCTCTTGTGGCCTGAATGGTCAAGTTTGGAAGTTCAAATATATATTCCATCACTGGAACCTGAGCTCTGTTAGTCCTGGGAAAAGATACATTTTAAATATTATTGGAACAACACTGAAAAAATTTATATATTCATAAGGGGATGGAATGGATAGCAAAGATGACATAGGGGACAAAAAAAATGGTGGCTATATAACAAGAGGGGTAATTCAACGTCTTCAGATGTCCAGCTATAGTGGGCCTGCAACTTATAGTATCTTAATACAAACGGCAGTGCCTGCTATTAGAACTAACAAGAACTGATGTAATTCAAAGAATACAGCCATTTCTCATTACTTGGTCATTTCTATGGTATTAAGGCTCAGCAACTTCTGAAAAGTCACAGGGTGGTTATGTATAAATGATCTAGGCCTGTATTGATTTATTCATGGATAATATTGCAGTTAAATAATGTTATGAGCAGTACTTCTGCTTTACCTTGATGACCGAAGGGTGCTTAGCCTTAATATGGAATATTATTGGTGTTGGGTTAACAAATACATAACTTAACACACAAGGGCTTGCTGAACATATCCAAAAGTGTTAACCTAATCCCCATGTGATTAATAAAGAACATGCAGTTAATTAAAAACTATAAATACATATGAAACTCCCAAAATATTTTCTTTCTGTGGATTTTAATAACCTCTAAGGAAATAAAGTAGTTAGCAAGTACTCTTTTTGTTTATGTAACAAGAGGAAAAATAAAAGAACTGCAGTAAGAAGCCGGATCATATGTGCCGCAAATGTTTTCCATTAAAGATTAATTAATTGGATCTAATGAGATGAAAAGAAACCAAACAGCTCAGATTTGTTGCACTAAATCTAGGGGTTAAACGTACGCACAATACTGGGCTAGGGTCATTTAATTGCCAACCTGCACCTGTAGGTACTGATTGATACCAGTTAATTACACCTTTACGTTTTACAGCAAAAAGTATACAACTCTCCAGATGCACACAACAGAAACCGTACACCGTGACATCCAAGTTCTCACACACTTGCCTGGATTAAAGCTTGTTTCCACTGAAACGTCACTGGGAGAAATCTTTACACTTCAATAATGTTGATTAAAAAAAGGGAAAGTTAATTAAGTTCTTTTATGCCAAAATGTGGATGCTGGATGAAAAATAGGTTACTTGCTCTTTAAGAAGAACACAAATAAATGTACATATAAGCTAAAAGTGGCACATTGCTATGAAAGATTTTTTGACGCCAATACAAATACATTAGGGACAGATTTGTGGATCTCACTTTTAAGTAACCCCCTTACAAATACATCAAAAGCATGTCCTCGTGCCCTGTGGAAAGATCTAGTGATAAAATTGGCACCAGAGTTTATTGCATGGCCCGCTCATATTTATAAATAGCACCTCTTCTTCAGTGTAAACAACTAAAACTTGGCCAACCTTTCTTTATTACCAAGACATTCCATTTATTAGTTTAGTAGTGCTATTTGGAATGAAATCCGTTTCAAAACTGTTGTTTTCAGTGCATTATTTTAAAACCGTCTCCCACTCCTCTCTTTATGCAACTCTATGGCAAATTCTACAAATTCTATGCGGATCTTGTTCTTCTCGATTGCCATTATTTAGTACAGCTACATAGACACGCAGATATAATCAAACAAAATAAAGTTTATGTACGATTTTTGGACATTTGGTGGGCTCCAAATAATTGTCTTGATAATTTTCATCAATCTTTGTGTTTCGCAGACAGCAGCAATAAATGATTGAAAAGAAAATCTTATTATTGAAAAGAAAATCTTACATTAGTGCTGTCTGCGAAACACAAAGATTGATCTTATACGGATTGGAGGTGGAAGCCGTTTGGACATGCATCAAGTTTGAGCAGTTGTGAAGGTTATGGGTGCTGACAAAAAATAATTTTGATAATTGTCATGCCATGGAAAACCAGTTAATCGATCAGAGAGGTTAGAAAATTTTAGTTGGTGAAAGATAATATCTTTGCACGATATACATGTGTGACATAACTTTTGTTTTTTTTTGTTTTTCCTGTTTTTCCTACTTTAATCCTACAATTTAAATCTGAATGGTAAGTTTTAGATTGTTGCATTAAAACCAACATCTGGGCAACATTTAGGAGAGGGAAGCAATCATGCTCCTCTTCTGGTAACTATAAATGCAGTCTTTACCTCACATCCCAATAAGTAGCACTAGAGGGTACATTATAGTGGGAGTCTCACATGGAAGCAGAATTTAATAATACATAAGCACAACCAGGAAAAAGGAGTCTAAAACCTGACCATGATACTGATGTGCAAAACTGCGCCAAAGGAACTCCATTGCTTCTGCGCAGAAGGCTGACATAACCTTTCATAAATTAAATGAATAAATATTAAATTAAATATTAATAAATTAATTTCAGACCCATAAAAACATGTGTGCACCTGTCTGATACCCTGGCTGCATGGCCCAGCATGATATTAAACATGATTTAAACATGTTTTTAGAAAGGTTTAACTCTCTGAAGACGTACTATTTTTTTCTCTATAATAAAGTAGTGGTCAGCTAAAAACAAATCACATCAAAAGGCTCTAAAAGGTTGCAGTATTTTTGGAAAAAGCCATCCAGTAGAAAATTCAATGAAGAAGGAATTAACTGTATTATATTACAAAAAATATATGTTTATATTCTGTTGGTTACATTTTAAACATCTTGAAGTAAAAGACCATCCATTGACATCAGAGCCCTTTCAGTTTCCACCACAACGGACCAAAACATTTAGGAGTGTGCCATCACAAACTCATGATCATCCAGTTGGGATGGAATAAGGTGTAAAAAAAAAACTAGTGTGAGCGGCCAGTAGAAACAATCTCATCTATAATAAAATCAGTGGCTCTACAGAGGTGAGCAATATGGAACCTCAACTCATGGTTTTAAATGTAAAAGTGTGCACAACAGAATATGCTATACAGCTCATTCACTAATATAGGAAAATAAATAGGAGGCAAGCCCTGGTTATAAAATAACAATTAAAAAAAAAACAAAACTCATCAGTTTGGCAGCTTTGACATATCCAGTATATGTTTTAACCTTTTGCCCAAAAAGCAAAACTTGGGAGCAGGAATATTTTCTTTTCCCCTTACAATCTATAAAGTTAATATAAAGTTTTTTATTGGGTTTTAATTTATATCTATACTGCCTTTCTATAACAATCTGCATAACCCCTTTTTGCTTTGTAATTACAGTGCGTGCACTTTGATGATTAAAGAAGAGTACCATAATACCACGTGACTATGTCAAACTGCTGCACTAAAGGGCTAATTTTTTTACTATAAAAATACAGGTGTTGTAAACAAGCTAACCCATATGGTACTCCAACCTACTGACCCACAAGCTTAATGGACGCATATTGTATAAGGGGGTCATACACATGCATGGGCTTCTTTCCAGAGGAAACTATCTGCAAAGATTGAGGATTCACCAGAACCACATAATTATCAATAAAAACAGCCCATGGTCTTGCCAGTCTAGATAGTCAGGTAGTATAGCATAAAAAAAATTAAAAACTGAAAGACCAAGTCTTGACATGCATTAGTCAATTTTAGCAGAAATAAGCTTACAGTAGGAAAATGCAAGTGTCCTGCTCTGAGAGCCACATAAATATTTATCTTTCTGTATGGTGCTAGGCTAAGAATCCATAACATACCAGCTTTACCGAACAGGTTAAAAAACACAGCAATATCCTGTAGGGAAAAATAAATTCAAATGTAGGAGGCAGAAAAGAATCTCATTAGTAAAAAAAAAAAACTTGGCTGAAATATAGGATAACGGACCGCAAAAAACATTATGGTCTAACTGCAGGGACCTAAATAATGAACTAAAAAAAGTATAACGTTTTCATAAAGAAAATTACAAGGATTCTGAAGGCAAAAACATTTTCACTACAGGGAAATGCTAATTTAAGAAGCTTAACTGCATATTTTAGACTATAAATAAATTCTGAAAGCATTTTTTTTTTCTCAGGAAATATGTTGGATACCTTACTTCATTTGCAAGAATGTAAGTTAGAGTCTAACATTCGCCTTATGTATTCTCTCTTCCTAACTGAAATTTCAAGTAAAAATGTATAAGTTTTATTTTAAAATTTATTGAGAGCTTATTGCAGAGTGATATTCCCTACCTGAATACAACTGTCATAGTCTAATTTGTTATTTTGCATAAGCCAATTGATTGAAACACCACTGGCTTTAGGGCCAAAGATAGTCTGAGACATAAGGGAGTGATTTGTCAAGGGTCAAATGAGAAATTAAAATTTTTCATGTTTCAAAATTCATACATTCAAACTTTAATGGCTGTATTCGAATGTAAATTCAAATGTGAGACTTATCACAACTCGACCACGGAAACAGTCCTAATTCGAATATTCGCCACCTAAAACCTGCCAAGTTAATGTACAAGTCAATGGGAGAGGTCTGTTGAGCCATAATTAGATGTTAATAGCCTTACTGATATTTGAGGGTTTTTTCTGGAGAAAAACTCGATTTGTATGTATCGATTACGAAATGAATACGATTAGAAGTTTCGGGTCGGAACCACTTGATTCTTAAATAACCTTCTAGTCGAATTGTGGGTATATTCATATTTAAATTCACATAAATCTAAAATTCGACTTCTAATAAATGGGCCTCCATATTAACCAAACTAAACTGGCAAATAAATGAAAAAGCAATGTACGAAATCTGTTATCCAGAATGCTTGGGACCTGGAGTTTTCCAGTCAAGGGATTTTGTAATCTGTCATTTTAATCATCATATAATTTTTTTTAGAGCTGAATATAATCAAGTGCTATCTATACCCTTCCTACAAATTTTATCTGAATTCTTACAAATATTATTGAAGTACTACAAATTGTGATTGATCATACAGAATATAAATTAATTTCTCCACTGTTCAGCGGATTGCTAAAAAAAAAAAAAAACTGCTTGGACATTTGCAGAATCATTTCAAACGAAGATTTTCACGTACTGTAAGCCTCTTAAGTCAGTTTAAAAATAACACCAAATAAAAAGCCATAGAACTGAAGCCAGCTGGAAAAATATGGTCATTAGCTGATTTCTGACACTTTCGGTTTTGTCTCATTAAAATCTCAGCTCCTCTCGCACATGGATGAAATATTTATATACCAGCATTACTGATTTTATGCATCTTTTTGGGGTATGTAGCTGAAATAATGCTGCCAGAGTGGTGACTGCAATAAAATGGATACCCTTAAAATTCTTTATATAGCAATAGCTCAGGCCTGGGTTAGATTCATGTAGTCCCAGGGCAAGTCAGGCACAGTGGCGGTAATTACTGTAAATGACTGTAAATACCTACATGCAAAAAAATCCTATGTCCTTATATGATACAGTATATGAAAAATGTTGCATGCTGCGCATAGTTGGTGTATTGACTGTATGTAACAATGTACTATAATTGTTCATTCAAAGCTGTAATACAAGCATACACATACAGTAACTTTTTTTATGTGGATTTGCTTATGCTGCTGTTATTGAAATGTGAAATTAATTATGTAATTTGTCAGGAGACAATAAGAGGGCCTAGGCAATGTATTTTTTAATAAAATAAAGAAGGTCACTCCTACTGGTACACACAGAATACCTGCAGAGTGGTTGGTTTTGGGTAAAAAGTTCTAGATTCAACAACCTGGTGGGTGGTCCACAGGTCTATCCCTCCCTCTTTCACCAATCTAGCTAGTTTGTTCCCTTTACCTAGTTGAGCCGCCTCCAGAGTGACATCACTTCCAGCTCATGGTGATGTCACATCCAGTCATGTGGGTTCATGGGGTCATGTAGCGAGTAAACCCTTGGAGGTGTGAGTTGGGTAGTGGGTCTAGGTAGGGGGTGTAATGGTGTAGCAGGTGCGGGTCAGTTTGTCAGTGAATGGGCCCAGGTTGGGCACGGGTCTGCAAATTATATATGGTGTCTTACCAGTGTTTTGTAAAGGGGAATAATAAGCCTTTCCTCCTGTAATACTTTTAATAAAAGACAATACAATTCTGCTGTCAACTGGTATTGCTTGCTGGAGCCGAGTTTATTATGCCCAAGTATCAATATATCCTTCTCCAATAAAGATATACCTACTTTAATGACCAATTAATTTGCCACAGAAATGTAAACTGCGCAGTAATGTGCGGAAACCTGCTCGAGTACTTCATCACTTTCCTCTTGCGTCATGAATATGACAGGGTAGGCAAGCGTGATTTTCTAAATACCAGTTGCCACACAGCTGCCCATATTGTCAGTGGTTTTTTTAGCAGCTTAAGGCACAAAATGTCTCAATGTCCTTAATATACTGATAATGGGTTGTGTGCAGAGGACCTTTTGTCTTTGTCTGCCAGTTTGTCCAGATGCCCCCTGCACCCTAAAAGGAAAGGTTTGAACCTAAAAACTAAATGTAACCTTCAAAATCCATTTTAAATTGAAAGCAAATTCTACTAAAGAATATGGAACAATCAAGCAATATCCATGTGTAATGAGAACCACCACAAAAACCACATTAGACATTTCTGATGCAAAGAACGTGTTTTGTGTGATATTTCTGTAGCATGTTCTGTTGCTGAAGGATGCCTTGCATCATTTTTCCACTGTTTAATTAGGCTTCAGAAAGATCTCCAGATGTGAGTTTCATACAACCCAAGAGGGCATCCAGCAAGATTTAACACATCCAAAATCTGCTAAGTGTATGAATATATAATAAACGAAAGATCCTATAACAGGGTTTCCATTGTCACATTAGCTCAGCTGCATGTTATAATACAGTAACTTGCCACCCTGTTTAGCAAATTAAAGTAAAACAGGCTTTATGCAGCTACATTCTATTTGACACGGCTGTTAAAACAATACTTGTTGTTTAAAGTGGTAAAGCACTGGTATCAAGCACTGAGAATTAAGCTCACGGGTTCGGTATGCCAAGTAAAACACTAAATAAATTGCATGTCTTGAGATTTTCTAAATTATACTTATAGCCCAAAGAAAAATGGCAACAATGTCTCTTAAACTTGGAATATATCCAGTCTGAAGCAGGGATGTTCTTCTTGTGAACTTAGCCAACTAATATAAGAGTTCTAAGATACAAAACTTGTCAAGATGTATTTGAGAGGTGTTGGATATAAATTGCACACATTACTTTAGTAATCTATCTGGCTTGTAGAGATTTAATTGTGAAGCTCCTCCCTGCAGGGTTGAGATGATTGCCCATTAAAGGAGAACCAAACCAACACTTAAAAAAAAGAACCCTACCTCCCTCCCACCAGCCTACTTGCTACATCCGGCAAATGCCCCTAACTTTTTTCTCACCCCTCACAGCAGATTTGGGCCTCAGAGTTCACAGCAGCCATCTTCTTCTTTGGTAAGTCTTCTTTCGGATCTTCTGCGTGGGTTTCGGAGCATGTGCAGTTGTCCGGAACAGGGTATTTGTTCAAACTGCCCTGAAACACTGTCAATACACAAATATTACCGTAGAAGAAGATAGCTGCCGTGAACTCCAACACTTGAATCTGCCACAATGGCTGAGAAAAAAATATTTTGCCCGGGGTAGCCGTATGGGTATGGTTCTGCTTTAAGTCAATAAAAGACAATACACCTACTTGCTGTTATTTCAAGAAAAGTTTTTGAATAGCTTAGAAGTATGCTTTAGACTATTGTCCTGCTGCATGTTGACATTTGCATTAAACACTGAAAATTCTAAACTTCTGAAGACTGGAAAGATGTTAGGGAGCAGATTGATCAAGGGCTGAAGAGTAAATTACATTTTGAATTTTTCACGTGTCAAAATTCACACATTCAAATTTTGATCCCCTTGCTGAAATGTAAGTTTGAACGTGAGATTTGTCACATCTAGACAATGAAACAGTCCTAATTTGAATATTCGCCACCTAAAACCAGCCAAGTTCTTTAGAAGTCAATGGCAGAGGTACATTGGAGTCATTTGGAGATGATAATAGCCTTCCAGACATTCAAGTTGTTTTTTGTTATTTTTTTCAGGAGAAAAATTTGTATGAATCAAATACAATTCGCATTTTCGGGTCGAACCCATTCAACTGAATATTATCCATTTGAATTTTTTTTTCTTAAATAACCTTCCAGTCAAAATGTGAGTATTTTCAAATAATGTTTTTCGAATTTATTGTGTTCCAATTTATCTTATAACATTGTCCCCAACATGGGGGAACAAGCTAAAGGATTCAGGAAAGTAGAACAGTCTTTGGAAGGATCTATCCAGAGATATACTCCAGTTAACTAAAACAAAATCATCTGGATTTACCAATAAAAAGAAAAAAATAGGTTGCAGCATCACCTCTTATGGCTCGTAACCAGAGAGTGATTTTAATCCTCTCTCAAATGATGATGTGCAAGCAAGAATTTTGAAGAGTAGCAAGCTGCCGAAAACATCCTTGTCTGGCCCATTTTACAGACTGACACACAGCGGGAGCTTCATGTGACCTTTACACTGGCAGCTGGAAAGACTTTAGATTGATGACTAAATAATACCGGTGCTTGCATATAAACCAAAATAAAAGTAGGCATTCATTTCACCATAATATGTGCAGAAAATCCAGAGTTTTTAATTTACTAGAAACAATATTATGACCAAATTATCTTTACATGCACATAGCCAAAAGATCTGAGAGATTATTAAAAAAATACATTTTCAGAGGATGTTAATATTACTTTTGCAGTATCCTAGGTGGGATATCACACAGCAGACACATATACTGTACTTCCTTTTCTAAGCAGATAAATTAACAGCCAAGACCTCAGTTGGCCTTTTTCCTTTCTTTAGGGACAGAATGCTAGCCTTAAACCTTTATCAAATTTATCAGAAATCCCCACTAATATTTTTCATCCAAGGTCATGAACTGGTTTAAAGTTGTAAAAGTCCTACAACCTGGAAGTCCTTTTTATCCTTTCACTGCATGATGCCTGAACCTGTGAACTTCAAGCAAAGGGGTTTCCCATTCTATACTGTTAACAGCAGGCTTTCTTAATGAAAATTTTTAACATTTAATGTAATTAACAAAATGACCAGTGAAACTCAAAAGTTTTTTTTTTACCTAATTCTAAACAACTTTCCAATATTACATTTATAATATAAATTTGCAATAATTTCAAAGTTATTCCTGACTGTAACTGCAGTGGAAAGTAGTATAGGTATGGGACCGGTTATCCAATATTTTCGGGACCTTAGGTTTTCCATATTTGCTTCATTTGATTCTCCATACTTAATGTCTACAAAAAAAATAATTAAACATAATATATACACAATATCACTGTAATGCCTCCAGTAAAAAGCTGTATAATAAAAGTCCTTTTCAAATTAAACATGAAACCCAAATTCTTTTTTTTTAGTAAAACATTCATAGCCATTATAAACTCGTTTAAAAATCTCAGCTTTCATTCAAATATTGCCTGCCCCTCTGTTTTGCTTTGGGCATAAGGGCAGGGCAGGCAACTATTTTCACTTTCCATTCAACGCTTACTAGATTTAACTGCACTCCCCACATTCCCCATCTCTCTTTACCATTTCATTGTGTAACCAGTGCATATGGATGGACATCAGGTCCCACGTTATGGAGCACAAACAAAATCTTTTAAGGCTTTCTTTAATAACAGGTCCACAAAATGGCTCCTGCCTCCTTGCGATAATTATGAATTCCCAGACCGAAGGATTAAAATAATTTATTAAGTATAATTAAAGTGTATTTTGCTTGACTAATGTGATAAATAAGATTTGTATATTTTGGTGCGTTAAGTGTATCTTAGTTTTGGAATCATTACAAGATTCAGTATTAAAGGGGTGGTTCACCTTCAAATTAGCTTTTAGTATATTGTAGAAGGGCCAATTCTAAGAAACATTTCAATTGGTCTTCATTATTTATTTTTCATAGTTTTTTAATGATTTGCAATTTTCTTCTGTTCTTTGCAGCTTTCAAATGGGGGTCACTGACACCATCTAAAAACAAATGCTCTGTAAGGCTACAAATATACTGTTACTGCCACTTTTTATTACTTATCATTCTATTCCGTCCCTCTCCTATTCATATTCCAGTCTCTTATTCAAATCAATGCAGGGTTGCTATGGTAATTTGTACCCTAGAAACCAAATTGCTGACACTGCAAAATAGAAATTAAAACCAATTGCAAATTATCTCAGAATACCACTCTCTTCATTATACTAAAAGTTAACTCAAAGGTGAATAACCCCTTTAATATTAAAAAGAAAAAAGAAATCATTAAAAATCTGAATTATTTGATTTAAATAGAATCTATGGGAGATGGCCTTCCTGTAATTTGAAGCATTCTGGAAAACAGATAACAGATCCCATACCTGTATTTGCCTATCTCTTTATATTATCTGCAGTATTAGCTTCGAAACAACGTGGCCGTAAAATACTAGTTAGATGGGAACCAGGCGATGAAGCTGCAGGTTAAAATCTGACTCTTTTGAGAGCAGGAGAGCATGACTAATGCCAGTTTTCGCAGTTGTCCTATTGGGGCCTGGGCTTTCTGCTGCAATTCTAATCAGATCCTATAAAAGGCAGAGGTCAGATAAACAATACAGAAGTACAGACAAGGATCAGGATAGACGTAGTCACAACAGGCAATGGTTGAGGGCTGGCAGCAAGGATCATAAGTAAAAAAACGGATAAAAACTTGTAACAGGGCTTGCAGGATCTGAGACAGTCAGGCAGAGAATAAATGACGAAGCAGGTTTAAATAGAAAGATTTGGCACAAAATAACAGGAAAAAGGAAGTAAGGGCAAAATAAAACATGAACCGAAAAAAAGATTGCGCCACAGGCTTCAAAATGCACAAAAAGCAGGTCATGACATCATTGCGCAGGTCTGGATGCAAGCATTGACGCAGATTGGAATGTGGCCCGAGGCTGCAAGGAAATCCTGTACTTTACACCTATCCTGTACTTTACACCTATCCTGAGAAGTCAATAATTGCCAGGCTCCCTTTGTATGGATAAGGCACAACTACATGTCAAAAGAACCATGTTGCATTGGCACTATGGATGGACCCCAAATGTTCAGCAACACATATATCAACGACAACACAACTTGCCCTTGATTTATGAAGTGGGTGCAAGCAGTGTCGGACTGGCCCACCAGAATACCAGGAAAACTCCCGGTGGGCCAAGGTGTCAGTGGGCCCTCATGCTGCTAAACTTTTGGCCTATTTCATGGCCATTTCCTATTTCTATGAGAAGAAAGAGGTTAAATAGAAGGAATAATTGATTATAGTATGTAAAGAATACAAACTAGGAGAATAGAGGTTGATTGAGGAGATGAAGAATATTAGTACTGAGAGTGGCCCCTGGTCTACAGTTTTTGGGTGGGCCCCTGGTCTAAGGTTTTTGGGTGGGCCCCTTGTGTCCCAGTCCGACACTGGGTGCAAGAGTTGCAAATGGCAAAGGCAATTTCTAAAACAAGCATTATTATGCCTGAATTCTAGTTAAGAACATTGTGTGGTCAGTAAGAAACATGCAATAACGGATATTCTGCACTTCGGACACAGTTAAAAATAAAGAGCCCTCGGAAAGTACAAGATTTAAAACAGTTTGTAGAAAAAAGGGTTTAAACAGTTAAAGTCAAGTTGTGAAATTAATATCTAGGCAAATATCAGTGGCTAGATACTGAGCCATTACATGATAAACTATTTACATACATATGTTATCTGTGCTATAACATAATATAAATCAGGATAAGGACATTTCCATGTCATCAAGTCTACAAGGCCAAGTGAATTATAAACATCATGCTTTGATTTATCATTTAGATAATCACTTCGACGGCATTGGTCCTACAGCTGTTTAAATATTTTAACTTGAGATTAGCATTATGTACGGCTCTCAGAGGAACCCCATAGTGACCACTGAGAAAAATCGCTTTCATGTGCACAAAAATTAGAATCTATTTCCAACAAGCACATAGCTTTATTTAATTCTTCTACTTGCTGAATGTGCAGTAGAAACCATATGAAAAAAGGCCGAATGTGCATCCCCACGAGTAGACTACAGGTATGGGACCTGTTATCCAGAATGCTCAGGATCTGGGGCTTTCTGGATAACAGATCTTTTTGTAATTTGGATCTTCATACCTTAAGTCTACTAGAAAATGATGTAAATTTAAAAAAACAAACAATAAGCTGGTTTTGCTTCAAACAAGGGTTAATTATATTTTCGTTGGGATCAAGTACAAGCTACTGTATTATTATTAAAGAGAAAAAGGAAATTCACTTTACAAATTTTGATCTTTATATTTGAATAAAATTTTGTCTATGGGAGATGATCCTTCTGTAATTTGGAGCTTTCTGGATAATGGGTTTCCAGATAATGGATCCCATACCTGTACACTAAAGGAACACAGCACAGGTACAAGCAAATCAATGAATATATAGGCCCTGTTTTGACCAGTACCTTAACCCATAGACTGCAGTTGGTAACAGTGCATTGATAAACCCCTGCACAATGGACGGCTGCTAAGAAAACAAACACAACAAAGTGTGAAAGGTAGGGGGCAATCTTATGATATACCCTGCAAAAGCCCACAAATGGGTGTAGCTTCAATTTCTCTGTTTGCCCTGTTCAAGAAAAAACTTTTTATTTGTGATTTAAACATTAGGCAAAAAACATGTTCAGCACAAACCCTATTCATTCCACTCATGTTGAACAAGGAGGTGTACTTCCCCTTTAATATAAATTGGCCTTACTGTCGCTACAGATAGCAGAGAATAAGGATTATTTGGCCCATAAAGTTTGTTGAAGATATAACACCACATCACATATAGCTCATAGCACAGGCAAACGATGGAAATCCTTATTCCTTTAATGTAAAAAAATATATTTTCACATTGCGAGTTCTTATTTTAAAGAAGATGTGCGATGAATTTCAAGTGCGTGAGATGTATAAGACACAGTTAGGTCCATAAATATTTGGACAGACAACTTTTTTCTAATTTTGGTTCTGTACATTACCACATTGAATTTTAAATGAAACAACTCAGATGCAGTTTAAAAGCAGACTTTCAGCTTTATTTCAGTGGGTTGAATAAAAAGATTGCATGAAAATGTGAGGAACTAAAGTCTTTTTTAGCACAATCACTTCATTTCAGGGGCTCAAAAGTAATTGGACAATTGACTCAAAGGCTATTTCATGGGTTGGTGTGGGCAATTCCCTCGTTATGTCATTATCAATTGAGCAGATAAAACACACCTCCCAACTGTCCCTCCTAATTTTTTTTGTACCTCTTTTTACTTCCAAAATGTTTTGCTGTAAACAGACACCATGAGGTCAAAGGAGCTCTGCATGCAGGTGAAACAAGCCATCCTTAAGCTGGTGAGGCGAGTTGAGCAACTCGCCTCAGGCAACAGCACCCCCTGGTTGCCAGGTGCGGCGAACTAAGGACAGAATTTCCATTTTTCAACCTGGAGATTCGTCTCTCTGCACTAGTGTAGTGGACCACCCCCGACCCTCTCCGGCACTGAAAAGGTGAGTGCCATGGGGAGGGGTGAGGGCAGCAAAAAGAAGACTGCCTCAGGTGGCATATTGGCCCGGATCACCCCTGGCTGTAAAAACAGAAAAACCACATCCAAGAAATTACTACAGTTTTAGGAGTGGCAAAATCTAGTTTGGTATATCCTGAGAAAGAAAGCACTGGTGAACTCAAAAAGACCTGGAGGTCCTCAGAAGATAACAGTGGTGGATGATCACAGAATCATTTCCATAGTGAAGAATAAGCTCTTCACAACAGCCAAACAAGTGAACAACACTCTCCAGGAGGTATTGCTTATCCATATCAAAGTCTACAATAAAGTGAAGACTGCATGAAAGTAAATACAGAGGGTGCACTGCAAGGTGCAAGTCACTCATAAGTATCAAGAATAGAAAGGCTAGATTGGACTTTGCTAAAAAAAAAAAAAAAACATCATAAAAAAGCCAGCAAAGTTCTGGAAAAACATTCCTTGGACAGATGAAACCAAGATCAACCTCTATCAGAATGATGGCAAGAAAAAAAAGTGTGTGGAACAGCTCATGATCCAAAGCATACCACATCATGTGTAAAACATTTGGGAGGCAGTGTGATGACTTGGGTGTGCATGGCTGCCAGGGGCACTGGGACACTAGTGTTTATCCATGATGTGACACTGAATGAATTCTGAGGTGTTCAGAGACATACTGTCCATACAAATCCAGCTAAATGTGGTCAAACTGATTGGGAGCTGTTCATAATACAGATGGACATTGACCCAAAACATACAGCCATAGCAACCCAGGAGTTTATTAAAGCAAAGAAGTGGAATATTCTTGATTGGCCAAGTCAGTCACCTGATCTGAACCCAACTGAGCATACATTTCCCTTGTTGAAGACTAAACTTCGGACATAAAGACCCACAAACAAACAGCAACTGAAAGCCGCTGCAGTAAAGGCCTGGCAGAGCATTAAAAAGGAGGAAACCCAGAATCCGGTGATGTCCATGAATTCAAGACTTCAGGCTGTCATTGCCAGCAAAAGGTTTTCAACCAAGTATTAGAAAACAACACTTTATTTTCAGTTTTTTTAATTTCTCCAATTACCTTTGAGCCCCTGAAATTAAGTGATTCTGTTAAAAAAAAGGCTTTAGTTCCTCACATTTTTATGCAATCTTTTTCTTCAACCCACTGTAAGCTAAAAGTCTGCAGTTCAACTGCATCTGAGTTGTTTCATTTACAATTCATTGTGGTAATGTAAAGAACCAAAAATTAGAAAACAATGGTCTCTGTCCAAATATTTATGGACCTAACTGTATGAGGATTAAGGAAAATAACCTCTGTGCTTTTATTGTTCATGGGCCCACACAGTATAAAAATCATGCATAGGAGAATGTGCATTAGTTCACAACTGTTGGATTAATCTCCCGAAGAAAGATCATTCTTTTTCATATTGCACTGCTACAGGAAATTCTTAAAGCTGCAGAAAAAGTTGGCACGAAATGGATTAGAAGACTGTGAAAAGGGGATCAGAAATAAACTGCAGACATTATTCAGGTCTGGTTGAAGACAGACGGACACATCAAAGTACGAGCTTTAAGACTGCTTGAAATCGGCTACAGATTTACCAATTTAGAGAAAAGGCAGTACATTATTTCTCTTCACCTGTTTTCCTGTCAAACCTTTTTTCATCATTTCATTTCACACAGCTTATCTTTTGTCTGTTCGCTACAGTTCAAAGGTAGGCATAATCACGAACCATGCAAAAGCACATTGACTTCAAATGCAACAAGAGTTAACCCTCACAAGAGGCAACACCTCGGCCTCACTGTCCACTGCGCATATATATATATATATATATATATATATATATATATATATATATATATATATATATATATATATATATACACGTTGTATACCATTAGGATTATTAATACTGTTTTATACAGAACAGATCCAATTTGTTTCAAATGAACCCTAACCCTTTAGATTGTTAGCTCTTGCGAGTAGGACCCTCTGATCTTATTTATTACTCTGTAACCCTGGTTTGTTAAATTATTGTAAGACCCCAGTTCATTATGAATTATTGTAAAGCACTTGCTGGTGCTATATAAATAAATGATGATGATATAATGAATAAAGCACCCCTATTGTAAAATATAAGGATATTATAAGTCACAAGGAGTTCCATGACGGTATAAAAGCATGAGGCTGAAGTCAGAGTGCTTTTATACAGGTCATGGAACTCCGAGGTTACTTCTATTATCCTCATATTTTCCAAACAAAGGGTACTTTATTTATTATAACACACAAGTTTTAGTGAGTCATGTGAAATTACATCACTACTCACCGTTAATAATGTTTCCGCCCTTAATCATAGATGGTCTACGATTAAGGGTGAAAACGCCCGAAACACATCAGGTGACACACTCTGCATGCTGTTTGAATGTGGATAGATAAATAAGGCCAAGATCATACTTGGTTGATTCTCAGCCTCCACAGGGCAAGAATCTGCCCCTATGCTGGAATCAGAGCTATTCTCTGCTTGCACCAGAACCACTGTGCCAACCCAGGTGCAGCACACAGGGTGGATTTTGGCAGCAAATTGCATACTTGCGGTTTTAACATTAAAATCCACTCAGTGTTGCCTTCACTAGGGTTGCAAACTATTTTTTTTTAACCTTATACTGGTATGGCAACTGCTATTACGAATGCTTGGGACCAGGGGTTTTCCTGATAACAGCTCTTTCTTTAAGATCTTCATGCCTAAAATCTACTAGAAAATCAAGCAAACATTAAATAATAGGCTGGTTTTGCTTCCAATAAGGATTAATTAGATATTAGTTGGATCAAGTATAAGGTACTGTTTAATTATTACAGAGAACTAGGAAATAATTTAGAAAATTTGATTATTTGGATGAAACTGAGTCTATGGGAGACGGCCTTTCCGTAATTCGGAGCTTTCTAAATAACAGGTTTCTATATAATGGATCCCTGTACTTGCCTTCAGGGGGGGGGGTTATGTCACTCGGAGGAGGATGTCATTTGGGGGCAGGGTTATGAGGTTGGGTGGAAAGAAGGAAGGTGGATGGGCCAAGAAAATGTGATGGGAAATTTCAGGACTGGGCAGGGAAATGGGTTGGCCTGGGCTAAAGGGGAGATTGGCAGTGGAGAGGATAAGAGAAGGATTTATAGAACATTTTAAATTTACCAGCAACCACATTTCTGGTGATTTAGTAATACTGACAACCGTAGCTGGTGAGTGCCTAGCTAGGCAGGTCAAATACAAGCCAGGTGGCAACAATAGCCTGCACCCAGGACAACAAAAGTACTGAGTGCAGACACAGAAGAGCAATGATTTCAGCATATTATCTCTTAGCTTGCATTTATCATTAGGCTAAGAATCAGCCCAGTGTGCCCTTGCCCTACATACATATATGTCACAAGTATTCACTTTATCTGACTTTTTCCACTTTGGTCTGAGTGATGAAATTCCATGGGAAAACGATAGTGATTTACAGATATCATATGGCTCCCCAGAGAATCCAACAGGTCCCACTGTCACAAATAATGAAATGGTCATTGATCGATTGTGTAAATAAGAAAGGACTGCTAAGATCTGTCCTTGGAATGGGGCCACCGAGAGATGCTCTGGTTCTCCAACCCTAATACACCCTTATCAGCTTGTATTATGAAAATGTTTATTAAGTTCTTGCTTAAGTGATAAATTGCCTATTTATATTTCCTATCAACTTTTTCATATTAACAGTGTTTGTAGGCCACATTTGACCCTAGTACTTAAAAGCACTTTAGGAGGGAAATGCTTTCTGGCAGGCTGTTGTTTTTCTTCTCAATGTAACTGAAGGAGTCACAGTGGGACATAGGTTTTAGATCTACCAGGCAGCTGTTATCTTGTGTTGGGAAGCTGTTATCTGGTTACCTTCCCATTGTTCTGTTGTTAGGCTGCTGGGGTGGGGGAGAAGGGAGGGGTGAGATCACTCCAACTTCCAGTACAGCAGTAAAGAGTAACTGAAGTTTATCAGAGCACAAGTCACATGACTTGGGGCAGCTGGGAATGTGGCAATATGTCTAGCCCCATGTCAGATTTCAAAATTAAATCTAAAAAATGGATTTCAGTGCATTATTCTGCTGGAGCAGCACTATTAACTGATGCAGTTTGAAAAATAATTTTTTCCCCATGACAGTATCACTTTAAAGGTGAACTAAACCTTAAAAATTAATATGGCTAAAAATGCCATATATTAAATACTGAACTTATTGCACCAGCCTAATTATCAAGCAGAAAATGAGGTTGGTCTGTAATATAAGCTGATGCTACAGGGCTGATTATTAAATTCTGATGCTGGTTGTACTAGTGTCAGTGCTGCTATGTAGTAATTATCTGTATTAATTACTAATCAGCCTTAGGGCAGATACACACAAGCAGATTCGAGGAGATTAGTCGCCAGAGTCAGGTTGGGTGGGCCCCAACCCTCATGGGTCCCGCTGGACCAGACCCCCCCTCCTGATAATCGGATTTTTTTTTTAAATTCCTTTCAGCGCAGAGAGGTGACGAGAGATAACGTTAGTGCATGAGAGAAATGATGTTTGTGCACAGGACTGGACTGAGAATCAAAATAGGCCCTGGCATTTCAGGTACACAGAGGCCCAATCAGCCCACATAGAGGCCCAAACAGTCCCCACCAGCCCACTAAATACTGACTTTCTACGGGACCTTATAGCAGCCCATCTGGCATTTGCCCTAACCCACAGATTGCCAGTCCGGGCCTGTTTGTGCATGCCGCAAAACAGTAGTCCCGGTGGGCCACGGGCCCCCCAGTCCGACCCTGTTAGTCGCCCTGAAGAAGAGGAGATTTGTCGCCGGGCAACTAATCTCCCCGAATCTGCCCATGTGTCTCTGAACTTATTTTGTGACATTTCTATTCTATGTGTACTATATATTGTGAGTGGGTCCCTAAGCTCAGTAAGTGACAGCAGCACAGAGCATGTGAATCAGTGAATCAGCAGAAAAGAAGATGGGGAGCTACTGGGGCATCTACTGGGGAGACACAGATCTTTACTGCTAAAGGGCCGTCCAAGCCTTGGGCCAGTACAGAAGTCCAAAACATAATGTAAAACATTTCTAACTACTTCTTTACTTTAGCTTTAGTTCTCCTTTAAGAACATCATTGGCATTCTATGCAGTGACAAAAGTGATAGGAATACTATCTTTATGACAATGCAAGACACAGGACAAAGTGTATGTAAGAATTCTGTTGGTAGCAGGGAGCTCCTGGAACACTCCAAACATAGATATAGGGATAAGCAGAAGCCAACAGCAGATAATGACCAATTGGCTGAGCCTAATCTGCCCGCTTAACATACTTGCTCTAATAATGCATTCCCCACTTGATCTTTCCCTTTGATCTCTCCCTAAAGACTGGAAAAGAAATCAGGTGCTAGTGAGAAAAGGCCGGACCCTCGCATTGCTAAGGAGGAAGGCTACGCCACATAGTGAGTTAGGCGGGGGCAATTACAAGTAACTTATCTCTTCAGTGTCAAGGATGCTAATATGCATGCAAAGGAGCGGGCATCATCCATCTTGGGAGATAAGGTTTAATGAAAGCTTTTGTACAGTGTGACCCTTTAAGCAAACAAGGAAGTGACAGTAGATAAGCTTGGCAAACGTGCGAGACTTTCAGTGTGGAATTGCAATCTAGTGAAAGCAAATAGCAATGGGACACCTTCTCTGTAACATTTAACATCTCCATAGCAAAACAAACAAGTACATTAGCTTTTTACCCTGTCTGCTGTCAAAAAAACAGTAATTTAAAAACAGAATGTGCCATTGCCCTCTCAGCAAAACATTTATAACAAAGGAGAAAAAATAAACATTATTATATTTATAAACTAGGCTTGCAAAAACAAATATTGCATCCTTATCCGAAAACCCATCATCCAGAAATCTCCAAATTACTGGAAGGCCATCTGTAAGTGCATTTCAAGCAAAGGTCAAGGAAAGAGCAGGTTTATTGCATCACCCTGCAGGAATTGTACGCCTTACGCGTTTCGGGAAACGATAACTTAATCATAGGGCCTATTATTAAGGGATAGATTCCCGAAACATGTAGGGCATATAATTCCAGCAGGGTGATACAATAAACCTGCTCTTTCCTTGACCGGAGCGCTGTCCTTTCTTTGGTTTGATGTGTGTATGATCAGTGGGGACACAGTGGACGGAGCACCCGATAAGGCAGATGATATACAGGCAGATTAGTGGAGATTTAGTCGCTTGCCGATTAATCGCCTCTTGTCTTCGAGGCGACAATCTCCCCAAATTGCCTGCTCCCTGCCCGCCGCCTGCATGAATGAAGAAAGGCCAGCACCAATGCACTCGCGGTGCTTTGATTTCCGGAACCGCACGAAGTTGCTTCATGAGGAAACTTTGGGCGATTACGGAAATCGAAACGGCCGCAAGTGCATTGGTGCTGGTGTTTCTTCATTCAAACAGGTGGCGGGAAGGGAGCAGGCAGTTCGGGTTGATTGTCGCCTCGCAGAAGACGCGATTAATCACCAAGCGACTAAATCTCCCAGTCTGCCCCAACCCTAAGCTTTGTGAGAAGGTGAGCTTGGAACAGTCCCTTTGGTTTGGTTCATTTTATAAATGATTTCCTTTTTCCTCTGTAATAATAAAACTGTACCTTGTGCTTGGCTGGGTGAATACATATTTGTGGCAGAATAATACTACTGTAATACTGTATTTAGAGTTTAAATGTTTTTTTTAGCAGGTGTGGCTGAACATTATGCTTTAGTGTTTTAAAAAGAGCTTTGGAGGGTCCCTGCAACTATAGAGAATCTTCTGATCCCCTTCTCTTCTGAAGGCAGGGGAGATTTTGGAGCAAAATAATCCACCAAGTCTGCCTGCACCCGAGAGGAGACAACGATTCTGGGAGCAGAGGCAGCACAGGAGTGAATAAGCTGCGGGGCAAACGTCGGGACCTAGCCTTAGGTATGGTGATCAAAATTACAGGAAAAACACTTATCTGGAAAACCCCAAGCATTCTGGATAAAAGAGTGTATAGAGATACTGAATCCAGAATAAATATCTTAAACTGCATTACAAATAATATATCAATAGCAAGCAGTTTAAATCTCAAGGAAATAATATCCCTAACTAAAAATCAAATATAATGTCCCATTAAAAGCAATCATCCCCCATGTGCCAAATAAATTGCTATGCATGACTGCTGCCCACTGTGAGAACAAATCTAGGCAATTTTATGAATCATGGCTGACAAACGGGTATTTCACAAAGCCAATTACAAAATTCAGTTCTGAAGGGGAAACAAAAACGTAGAATGTAAGACCACTGCGGGTCAAGTCATATCAAGAAAAGAAAAAAAACCAAGGTGATCATATTTCAGGTTTATTTTATTTCCATTGCAAAAAAAGTGAAAAATCTAAGAGTCAGCAAAGCCTAATGATGCAAGTCTTGATTTGGGGAGTTTGTGCAGGACACTCACGCACAATCCAATGGTCCTCTGCTGATTTATGTCAGAAATAAAGTTAGGATTTTCACTGCTAACTCAAAACATACCACCTGAGGGATTCCATAACAGTTCATAAAATGTTTTTGGTTTTTTTTTTATTTTTTTTTTATTTTTTAAACATAAGTTCCAGCAGCTTTTGTGTTGCTGCTTCCCCCCCCCCACAAAGGAACAGAAGAACATATGTAGCATCGCATGTGTACACCGTTAGGAGGAGGGAGGAATGTAAAATTCCGAAACTGCAAATAAAGCAGGTGGTATAATTTGGAGAAGTGACTCAGAGTTTAATGACATTACCAGGTTATTTTAGAAGACTAATTCTCGCTCACTGCATGACTTCAATGAGGCTCGCTGTACTCACGCTGACTTCGATTTAGTTCAAGTGCCATTTGATGTATTTCATCTGGAGTTTTATTCACTTCAAGCTACACTTCATTTGAGTAGGCTGCTGGTCTACTCATTTATTTCTCTACTTTATTACCCAAGCGTTGCTATTGTTGCGTTTACATAGATCAGTGTGGCACACTGTTTGGATTTACAGTTGAGGTGTAGGCATCACTAATGCACCTTAAACACTGGACCCAGCATAGTACAGCAACATGCTGTATTTTCTCCCTTCATATGTATATGGGTCCTCTGGTGGCTGCTTCATGTTTGTATATTATTTTTTTTTTTATTCTCTCGACATAGCTCTCTGGGTTATGTCTGGAACTAGCAAAAAAAAGTGTTGTAGTGTTGCAGGGGAAAATATTCATGGAGTTATCAAGTCAAGAGAGACTCACAGTTCAAATTATCTTTATCAAACAAAACAAACTCTGCAAAAAAGTTGATATTATATTAACAAGTTTCTGTATGAGGTTCCCTTATTAAAAAGATCATAACTAGAGTTGCCACCTGTCCGGTTTTAACCTGGACAAACCAGTTTTCAGGAGGGCTGTTTGGGTGAAAACGGTCTGTTCTGATTTCCAAATTAGGAAATCCGGACAGGGCTTTAAAGTGAATGGTGCAGTAATCTAATACTAACACGCAGGTAAATCAACTACCTGTGTAATTTAACCTAGTCAAGCGATTACCAGACGTCATGGTTGAAGTTCTCGCAAATTCAGAGGGTCTCACTTGGTCCAGCTCCCTTAAATTAATGCCAAATCGGGAGATTTGTCACCAGCGGTAAATTTAAGCTACTGCGGATGACAAATCTCCAGAGCAGGGATCCCCAAACTTTTGAACCTGTGAGCAACATTCAGAAATAAAAGGGGTTGGGGAGCAACACTAGCATGAAAAAATGTTCTCAGGTGCCAAAAAAGTGCTGTGATTGACCATTTGGTAGCCCCATGTGGATTTTCAACCCACATTGAGGCTCTGTTTGGCAGTAAATCTGTTTTTTATGAAAGCAAAACTTGCCTCCAAGCCGGAAATTCAAAAATAATCACCTGCTTTGAGGCCACTGGGAGCAACATCCAAAGGGTTGTAGAGCAACATGTTGCTCACGAGCTACTGGTTGGGGATCACTGCTCCTGAGAATGCTTCTCCACTGACAATAATTGAAATTGCTATGTATCATTTAGTTTTTCCAAAGTTGCCTTGTGAGGAAACTTCGGGCAATCTTTTGATGAACATGTTTTACCATCAGCAGTTTCAGTTATTGTTGGTGGAGACCCATTTTCAGGAGATTTGTTACCTGCAGTAGAGCAAGTTTTTTGCGTGCGACATGGCCCTTAAAGTGATACTGACACTAAAAAATTAAATTTAACATATGAATGTACATTAATTGTTACCTAAAGGTCATGTTGATCATTTTTTGCTGAGAGGTTTGTTTTTGTATATAACTGTTAGCTGAAATTTCTAAGCTTGACTCTCTGACACCCTGACACTCTTACTTTGCCAGCCTAACAGTCCCATCTCAGTCTGTTAGTTACAGTTGCTAATAACAGATGCCGGGTGCACAAATATGGCAGCCCCCTCATACAGGAACATGGGGGATCAGACAGGTATTCAAAAAGCATCATGCAAATACCTTATGGCAAAGTCAGAAGTAGCTTTCAAAGCCAGTTATTATAATAGAGGTAAAAAATAGTTTGACTTTAGGTGTCAGAATCTCTTTAAGTCACAACACAGCAAATAAAGTAAAATCTAGGTCTAAACACCCAACACTATAAGCCAGTTATTGATGTTGGGGGCAATCACCTGAATGACAGCATCACTTCAATAATAACCACCATATGCCATCAGCCTCAGAATTGGGCCTTGCACACCCAGTTAGTATTTTTTTTTTTTTTGGAGAAAGGTAGCAGTTTCTTGTTATTCTGTAGAAAAAACAACTTTCCCACTCAACATTTTAAACAAAGGTTTGTGGCTTCTGGCTGGGACCTCCTGGTACTATTTTACTTAAGCTAAGTGGAATTATTTAAATTTATATGGTAAACAAGAAGGTTCACTTTACATTACACTATTAACGCATTTGGGATCTGCAGGGAGTCCCGCTTGCTAAAACACAACAAAGTTACTAAGAACACAATACAAAGAGATACCCATCAAGGTCACAAAAAACAAGTAAATTAATTGAGTTATAGAATCGCACAATGAATACGTGAATCTGCAGGCCAAATGCACATAATGACTTCACTGACTGACCAGACTACTGGTTGAAAGCGCACCTATTTGTAAATTCCAGTAAATGGTTTTAGTTTCTTTTAACACCTTCTCACCTTCAAACATGCTAAATAGACCATATGCATGGGCAAAACACACGCCAACAAAAAAATTAAAGTGTTTGGTTAATACAAATGTAATTATAGGTTTTCCAGTAAAAATTGTTTGCCCCCCCCCAAAACAAATGTCATTCTCTCTGATGGTTTTCTTGCCCTTAAATGAAGACAATTTATGGCACTTCCACAATAAAATATATGTAATGGTAGTAGTAGATTAAAAAATAGGTATAATAAATAAACTAAAAAATATCCCAGTCGGTGGGTGCATGTATACAATACAACAGCGGAAGGTGTGAGCTTTTTTTTTCAAAGGCAATAAACCAAAAGTGTGGTTAAAAGTTCAAATACATTTATTAGGACAATACCTAATTGTCCTAATAAATTGATTTGTATTTTTAACCACTTTTTTTGGTTTATTGCCTTTGAAAAAAAAAAAAAACACTTTTTGCCGTTGTATTGTATACAAGAACAGCTACTCTAAGCATCTCTCATTTAATTTCCATCCTAATACTTAAGATTCTGATTTTCAGTTTTCCTTCCTATTAGGTTAAGCACAGATTATCACAGCAAATTGTATGGCACCAAAGTTTAATATATACCCTGTGAAAAATAAAAGCCACTAATCAGGAAATAATTATAGACTGGAGGACATATATTCACTGTGTTTCACAATGCAGTAGGCAATTTAAATTAAAAAAATTTTTGCTTTTAGTTTTACAGAAAAAAGGAGCAGATCCATTTTATCCAGGCATTAAAATAATGCTTTATTTATAAATATCCAATTTATTCCATAATTCTTTAAGGAGATTAGCTATCCCATATAAACACTATCGGCAATTTGTTTAAGGCTAAAACAGTCCAGACTCCAGATGTGGAAAACACTAGCTTTTTCCCCCCAAAAAATGTCCCCTAAAATTGTCCCTCTATTAGCCTGCAACTCTGGTGGAGAAAAGCATTTTTGAGTTATAGGTGCATTTAAACTGCTCTACCACCATATTGCCGCAATTTACTTATTCAAGCTACTCTATTTATACTGGGTTGTGAAACACTAGGAAGGTCCTACCTTGTTCCTTACCGAGCCTCAAAAATGTCCCAATACAAGGCAAAATCCATTCTAGACTTACCAATATTGAGGGAGCCTAAGAAGTTTTCCATAAAGTGCTGTGCTGAAGGAGGGGATCACTGGCACATGGAAAGAATAAAGCCCTTTGCTGTCTAAAGATTGCAGTCCAGCCTGAAAGCCAAAAACCTGAAAAGCACAGAAAGTGATACACAAGATGCATACAGTAAATCAAATTGTAATAAGACTTCAAACAAATGTGGAGGCTTAAGAACATTAACAGGCAGATTGATCAAGTGTCGAATTGAAAATTTGAATTTCGAAATTGGAATTTTTAAAGTTTTTTTTAATGGTCAAAATTGTCATATTCGATTAGGGTGTTGATCAAATTCGATTTGAGTTTTTTGAAAAAAAATAGACTTCGATTTACAAGATTTATCATGCTCTGGCCCTTTAAGAACTCAAATTTGGCTATATGCCACCTAAAATCTGCTGAATTGCTATTTAAGTCAATGGGAAAGGTCCAGGGATCAATTCTGAGTTGTTTGCAGCATACCTCACATTCAGGGTTTTTTCGTAAAATAAAACTCGAATCAAATTTTTTTATATTCAAATTTAATTTTATTCAAATTCAATTTGATTTTTGGGATCAATTCTATTCACTGAGTTTTAAAAATTTTAGTTTTTAATTACATTTTGGTCAATTTCAAGTTCATGGGAGTTTATGGGAGTTTTAAAGAAACTCGCATGAATTCAAAATTCGACCCTTGATAAATATGCCTCCTCATTTTGAGTCAACATTTAAAAGGAGAAGAAATAGCATTATGTCTAACTTTTAGCACCCCCAAGTAACTACTTTTACTTACCCGACACACTGGGCCGGTGCTCCTATCAGGAGAAAACCGCACCGGCACAGCGGAGAGATTCCGGTCTTGTTGTGGTTGTGCATGTGCTCTACAGTGAAAAGCTGAACTTTAATGAAAAACTTGGCTATTTCACTCTACTTCGCACGTGTTTGCACTGGGATATTTGAAAACCTGAAGAAGCAGGAAGAAGATCTCTTCGTTGTGCTCGAAGACAGAACCCCGGACCGGTGCAGTTTTCTCATGATAGGAGCACCGGCCCAGGGTGTCAGGTAAGTAAAAGTAGCTACCTAGTAGTCATAAACGGTGATTAGTGATGTCATCAGTTATAAATGGTGAGTATTGATGTAATTTTGGTCATACGACTCGCTAAAACTTGTGTATTATAATAAAGTACCCCCTGTTGGAAAATATGAGGATATTAGATGTAACCTTGGAGTTCCATTACCTGGGCAGTATATATAAATATAATATATATATATAATATATATATATATACACACACATACATATAAGTGTATATATATATATACAAGTTGTGCTCAAAATTAGTGATGAGCATAAATTTTCCTGCCCAGCTATAGTCAGATAATCCCACTGGTGTCTAAAAAAAGGGCAACCAAGATTGGTAGTTTTGCTTTGAAAGCAGCAAGTAAGTTACAGGTAAAACTTAGTCCCTTTGTAAAATGTATAATGAAGCAATAGAATTCTTAATGAATCAGATGAAAATTGAGCGTAGGACTGGCCAGATATGGGATGATTTTGACATAGTTGGCCAGCTTAAATATATTGCAATATCTGGACAAACAATCCCTGTTGTTTAAAGGGTAAGGCATTTTTTAGTAGCAGTATGCACAAAATGTCTCTGTCTTAAATATATTGATAATGGGTTGAGTGCAGAGGACCTCTTGTATTTGTCTAAATGTATTTTGTGGTCATAGACTCATTGAACCCCCGCCTAATGGTTTTAAAAAGTAGTGCTGAAATCAAATGCGCCATTTATAACAGGGGTCCCCTGCCACCGAATTGGTAACTGGCGCGCCCGATTTTGATGCCGGCGACCAGAATTAGACGCTGACTCCTCTGACCACCCCTCCCGATCCTCCCACCCAACCCCCCTATATTTCACACAAACTGTAGATTATAATGCATGATGTACCCCCTACTGAAATTTATAAACATATCAGAAGTCACCTCGGAGTTATGTGACCTATATAAAAGCACTTGGCCTGCAGCCTTTTATATGGTCATGGAAATCCTCAGTAACTTATAATATCCTTCTATTTTACAATAGGAAGTACTTTATTCACTATACTGCAGAGCTAGGGTTGCTACCTGGACACATAACTCCTTGGTGACTTATAATATCTTTATAAATTACAGTAGAGGGTACATTATCCACTACCGAATCCACTATTTTGGATTTAGCTGAACCCCAAATCCTTTGCGAAAGATTCGTCCAAATACCGAACAGAATCCGAATTTGTATATGCAAATTAGGGGTTGGAAGGGGAAAACATTTTTTACTTCCTTGTTTTGTGACAAAAAGTCATGCAATTTCCTTTTATTATAAAATATATAATATAATACACAAGAGCTATGACTATCTTGTAAATGATATCTTTATGAATGGTGCTTAGTGATGTCATCAGATATAAACATAGTTCATTGATGTACTTTCTCATTGAAACTTGTGCATTCTAATAAATTAAGCACCCCCTGTTGCAGAATATGAACATTTTCCATGACCTGTATAAAAACACTCGGCCTCCTTGGTAACTAATAATATCCTTATATTTTACAAGAGGGGGTACTTTATAAACCAATAAATCTCCATTACCTTCAGGTAGCAATGTGCATAGCAGTGGTGCAGTAGGTTATCAGATGGCTGGCTAAGGCTGCTCACAGTTTGTACAAGCTGTTCTGCATACATTGGCACCGAATGTTCAAAATTAATTTTGTCAGCAAGTATTTTGATGGCAGGTAGGGGCCGTATTGGCTGAAAACTCGAGTTAAATGTGCCAGGGTTGGCATGCTGGAAAGAATGAGAAATAAAGATAATTTACTTTAGTTTGATTATGACTGGGTAACATATCTGCCTAAATAAAAGAATTTTATTAACAATGACAACTGCATTTGAAAATGTTCAGTTCAACCTTCGTATTTCACACTGCCAAAATAAAGTCAATGTGAGAATAACAGTTTATATTCCTTGGCTGAACCAGTAAAATATTTATATATATATATCACAGGGCAGCAGGTAAGGTAACAAAATTGTAAATAATTTAAGGGCATGTAACACTCAAAACCATAGGAAAAGCTAGATGCTCCTACTGGGATGAACAATGGCTACATTTCATTTGTTCTGCATCTGGAACTGACTACGGCCAATATAATGGCATATTTGCACGCAAATGAGTGTTGTGTGCATGTGATTTTAAGCTGAATGCCCAGTCACAAGCAGCAGCAATCAGCTGATATGTATAACCAACCAGCTGCTCATCTGTCTATGAAACCTGAAGTAGCTAGGGTACGTTGCAATTGTGTGGTGTTTATACAAATGGCCTGCAGGTGTCACTGTGCACAGGACTTGTACGGAGCATACACAGGACTTTCTGTACAGTTTGAAAGTGAAGTAGGAAGTAAGGCAGTTGTGTAACTGCTTCTGCTGAAATGGGACCTGATGCTTGATACAGGTTCAGCGGTTTCTATACTACCAAAGGATATTTTCTTTAAATATTTTGCAAAAGATACACTTGTTGCACCTGCCCTGAGACTGGTCAGTTACTTAAAGGATCCAATCTCTGTGCTTGGTTGCTTGCCAGTGACTGTACAGTTTGAATCAAATACTGCAAAATGTGACTTTTACATTGTGAACAAGGGTACAGCTATACTTGGAAGGGATCTCTTTGCTGCATTAAACCTACAATTAGTGGATGGTCTCATTACTACAGCACCAGTACCTGCCACACACCCAGTGTTTACAATTTCACCACAAAGCAACACATCGCTTTGTACACAAAGTTAAGTTGAGACCAGATGTAAAACCAGTACGCCAGAAATTGAGGACACTGTCTCACAGGAACTAAACAAACTGGTAGAGCAAGATGTGATTGAAAAATCAGAATCCTCTGAATGGGTGTCACCAATTGTTGTAACAAAGAAGAAAACTGGAGGTATTAGATTGTGTGTTGATCTCCGTGAACCTAATAAAGCAGTTGGATAATCATCCCTTGCCACACATAGAGGAAATATTTTCTGAACTTTGAGGAGCAAAATTCTTTTCTACTCTGGATCTTCAGAGTGCTTATCATAAAGTATTACTGCATGAGGAAAGCAGAGACCTCACTGCATTTATCACCCATGATGGTTTGTTCCGGTTCAAGCGTGTACCTTATGGACTGGCCGAGTTGTTTTCAAAGACTGATGTCTTCTATACTCCATGGCATACCCGGTGTGCAATGCTACTTGGATTATATAATTGTCTACGCTCCAATAATGGATCTTCATGACAAGTACCTGGAAAAGGTTCTGAAATGCATTGATTCTACAGGACTCAAACTGAACCATTCCAAATGCCACTTCAGACAAACTCAGCTTTCATCTCTGGGTCATATAATTTCACAAGATGGATTGCGGCATGACCATGTCAACGCAGTTACACAAGCACCTACTCCATCTGATTTCCAGACCTTCCGAGCTTTCTTAGGTCTTTCTTCTTGGTATTCTAAGTTTATTCCCAACTATGCTTCAGTTGTGGAGCCACTCAGAGCACTACTTGTGTGGTCAGAATCTGCTCAACATAGCTTTGAAATAGTGAAACAGCTAATTGTGAACAGTCCAGCGCTAGCTTTATTTGATCCTGCACTACCCACTGTGGTTACTACAGACACTTCAGACTATGGCATTGGTGCAGTTCGCACACAGATCCATGCGGACCATACAGAGAAAACTGTTGCATCCAGAACACTTTCAGAGACAGAGCGTAAGTATTCAACTGTTGAAAAAGAAGCTCTAGCTTGTGTTTGGGTAACACAAAAATGGAGAACCTACCTATGGGGTAGAGAATTTACCTTATGCACTGATCATAGACCTTTAACTACACTACTTACAACAAAGGGACTAGGAAGAGCTGGAATGCGTATAGCTAGATGGTCAGCAAGGCTACTGAATTTCAACTACAAAATGCAATACAAACCAGGTTTGAAAAATGTTACTGCTGATTGTTTGTCATGTTTACCTTTACCTACAGCTTCTGATACACTGGAGGAGGACATAGAAGTTGTAGCACTAACTGATATATTATCATCTACAGTTACGGCTGCTGATTTTAAGCAAGCTTGCCTCACATGTCCAATTCAAGTAAAACTACCACACACCTTACAAAGCAAATGGCCAAAAACTGAGAAGTCCTGACCTACAACCTTACTACAGGATTAGATACGAATTGTCCTTATTAGATGGCTATGTTGTCTGTGGAGCTCACCGTTTATTGGTACCAGAAACCTTGAGAGAAAAGCTTATACAACTTGCACATGAGAGTCATCAAGGAATTGTTATGATACAGCATGGAAAAAACTTGCTATTGATATTGTTGGCCCTTTTGCAGATGCTCCTATAACTGCAGATTTGCTATAACCTTGATAGACTATTACAGTAAATGGCCTGAAATTGCATTTGTTTCATCAGCTACAGTAATAACATTTCTGTCTACAGTCTTCAGCAGAGAGGGAAATCCAAAGGAGTTAATATCCGACAATGGACCACAGTTTGTCTCATATGAGTTTGAATCCTTTCTGAGAGAGAAGAATATTGTGCATAAGAAATCTTCAGTGTATTACCCACAAGCAAATGGAGAAATCGAGCGATTCAACAGAAGTCTGAAAGAAGCATTACAGACAGCAAATCTTACTGGGAAATCTTGGAAAGTATTTACAACAGAGTTTTACATAACTACAGAGCAACATGCCATGCAACAACCCAAGCATCTCCAGCTGAATTATTACATGGCAGACAGATGCGCACTAAGTTACAGGTTGCAGACGTCAAACTTCCACCAAAAACAGTTCCTACAAACTCATCTACTGCTGACATTGTCAAATGTCACCAAGCCAAATGCAAGACTTATACTGATAGAAAACGTGGTACAAGAGAAGTGCACTTTCAGCCTGGATCTATAGTCAGAATTAAGAAACCAGGATTACTGAAACAAGGTCAATCTAAATTTACTACACCACTTGAAGTGAGACGCCAGCGAGGACCATACATATATGATCTGTCTGATGGACGCATTTGGAATGCAAGTCGTCTTGCTCCTGCTAGATATGACTTTGCAGACATTTCATTTGATGAAGGAAATTTTCCTACCCCTAATGCCAACTGCAACAGGCCTGAAGAAAATTAACCTATAAGGCGTAGTGAGAGAATCAGAAAACTACCTGAATGGACTATGTGATGTCAATAATGTATATTATTGCTTTAAGATGCATTGATGTTGTTTATTACATCTGTTCAAATGCTTTCCTACTATAGGGGGAATATGTGGTGTTTATACAAATGGCCTGCAGGTGTTACTGTGCATAGGACTTGTACTGTGCACAGTAAACTGACCATGCTCAAGGATGGAGGAGCAAACTGACCATGCTCAAGCCCTAGACTGGAGGTTTAAGCTGAAAACAGGAAGTCTGATACAGAAGCCCATGTGTACACAATAGAAGGAAAGACATGCTGTGTTTCTTTTGACAGAGGACTCAGAGCAGCATTACTTCGCTCCCCCCCCCCCCACCATTGCCGGTAAAAAAAAATTCACAGGTCACAATCCTAGTCTAGCCCCATGTCAGATTTCAAAACTGAATATTAAAAAATCTGTTTGCTCTTTTGAGAAATGGATTTCAATGCAGAATTTTTCTGGAGCAGAACGAATGTGTTTTGAAAAAAAACATGTTTTCCCATGACAGTATCCCTTTAACAAGAAGTATATTGTTATTGGCCCTTAGTGGAGTCAAGTGAAGTGAAAGAATTTTAAATTAATTATGATTCTTGAATGTTAAATACTTCCCTTATCATGGCCGATTAGATAAACATTTTTTTGTTGGCCAAACTGCAATTTATGACTGTTAAATGTATAAAATCCCAGATTAAGCTTGCAGGAATTTACCTTTATAGCTGTACCCACAAATCAACTAATGGTTTTTCTACTAGAGATAATTTGTTCTGCTTGCAAAAGATCAAAAGGGGAAGGGAGCAAAGAAGCTGAAAGTGGATTTAAGAATGGGAAAAATGTAATTAACCAGTTAATTGTCTGCAAGTGCAGTTTTAGAAGCATCCTCTGTAATGACCATGCTTTTTTATAACTAAATGCAATATATTTGCTAATCATGATGTACTAATGGAATCAAGGTTATATAAAGAAATTTAGAGAAACAATTATCCTGCTTACTGTACTGATTTGAGCAATGTTTTCTTATCCATATCAGTACAGTAAGTAGGACACTTGTCTCCAACTTAGGAGAACTAAACCCTAAAAATGAATATGGCTAAAACTAACATGTTTTATGCAGTGAACTTATTGCACCAACTAAGGTTTCAGCATCTCGATTGCGGCAATGATCCAGGACTTCAAACTTGTAACAGGGGTTCACCATCTTGGAAAGTGGGCTCTGACAAGCTGTTGAGAAGTTAAGCCTAGGCCCTAGGGGGTCATCACAAATCCGTTTCTCAAAAAAGCAAACAGATTTTAAGATTTCATTTTAAAATCTGACACAGGGCTAGACATATTGCCATGTTCCCAGCTGCCCCAAGTCATGAACCTTGTGCTCTGATAAACTTCAGTCACTCTTTACTGCTGTACTGGAAGTTGGAGTGATATCACCCTCTCTATCCCCCACCCCAGCAGCCTAACAACAGAACACTGTGAAGATAATGAAATAGCAGCTACCTAACACAAGATAACAGCTGCCCAGTAGATCTACAGCTTCAGGCACACGGCAGATTCAGGGAGATTAGTCACTCCTCTTCTTTGAGGTGACAACCGAGCTGCCTTTCCGCCGGCTAAAATGAAAAATCAGCAGCGGGACGGCACTTCATTTTTCGAAGTTGCTTCCAGAGTAAACTTCAGGCGACTTCGGAAAACTAAGCACCGCCAGTGCCATCCCGCTGTCGATTTTCCATTTTAGTCAACGGCAAGGCAGGGAAAGGCAGTTCAGGGAGATTGTTGCCCCAAAGAAGAAGTACATGAATAAGAGTTATTATCCAGAACGCTCAGGACCCGAGATTTTCTTGAAATCTGCAAAAATTTATTTAAACATTGAATAAGCAGACTATGATTTTTCCCACCAATTAGGATTCACTATAGTTGGTTGGGATCAAGTACAAGGTACTATTTTTTTATTACAGAGAAAAGGGAAAATGTTTTTAAAGGGGTGGTTCACCTTCAAGTTAACTTTTGGTATATTGTAGAAGGGCCAATTCTAAGAAACTTTTCAATTGGTCTTCATTATTTATTTTTCATAGTTTTTTAATGATTTGCAATTTTCTTCTGTTTCTTTGCAGCTTTCAAATGGGGGTCACTGACACCATCTAAAAACAAATGCTTTGTAAGGCTACAAATGTATTGTTATTGCCACTTTTTATTACTTATCATTCTATTCAGTCCCTCCCCTATTCATATTCCAGTCTCTTATTCAAATCAATGCAGGGTTGCTAGGGTAATTTGTACCCTAGAAACCAAATTGCTGACACTGCAAAATAGAGAGCTGCTGAATAAAAAGCTAAATATCTATAAAACCACAAACAATAAAACCCCTTTAAATTTAGATTTATTTGATTACAATGGAGAGGGTCTTCCTGTAATTCAGAGCTTTTTGGAAAATGTGGTTCTGGATAACAGATCCTATACTGTTTAATAAATTAACAAATAGATACCTTCTGCCCCATTATTACAGGGATCAAATGCTCAAGGAGGTTAAATTCCGCCATGGTGATGGTAATGGTACACTTCAGTAAAGTTAGACAGGTAAGACGGGTAGGAATATATTCTTCCAAGGATGCCACATCTTCAGGGCTCGGCAAAGATTTGCTTTCCTCCACAGTAGCTGGGGAATCAATTGAAATATTAAGGTACAAAGCACATTAACAATATTAGTTGGTATCTCACAGCCTAGCAAGTGATAGGACTTGGGACACAGAAAATAAAGCTTTACAGACACACATAAGATATACACTTTGAAATCAAATAAAAGCCATACCTGATGAGGGGCTGCAGTATGCCTCATACTCATGATCTAAAGAACAAGCCACCATTTTCACAATTCTGTGCACAGAGCTACTGTCAAGTCGAAGGTCGAAAGGGCCAACAACAAGGCGTTTAGTGGACATTTCTTGGACAAAGCCCTGCTCCTCAGGTTTTCCAGAGGGGAAATCTTGCTGACTTAAAGGACCTGAAAGTAAGCCAATTCAAGTAAATTTAAAAGGTATATATTATTTCATAGTCCTTTTTGAAATTATAAATCACAAAACTTTGCTCATAAGTATTTGTAGATTTCTAAAGGCGTGGGCAGTAAACATTTTCCTTTGCAAGCAAATTCACTTTGGTGCGTCTATTTATGTTTGTTCACCATCATAATGTTGGAATTAACCCAATTACAGAAATAAACTGGATGGGAGATTGTGTGCACAATTTTATAAGCTACAGCAGTTTCCTACACTTGCCATTTTTACATGGTGAATGGTGGTCTTAAAAGTGGCCCTGAAAATGTATTTACTTTCAGTATACCTCTGCGGGACAAAAACTTATAAAAAGTTATAAAAGGTCAAATAAGCAAATCATTATCCCCTACACATAATATTTACATGACCTACTTTGCAAATATGAATACATAGAAGAAAGGTACTCCAGTAAAAGAACTGCACCTTTATTTGGAAGAATTCTGTGGACACCACTCCTTATGTGTTTCAGGCGCTCTGCCCTTAATCCAGGGGCCGAGGGCCAAATGCGGCCCAGCTTTAAACGCTCAGTTCCTGAGAAAACGTCATGTTGCAAAGGATATAGGAGGAGGGGGACTCTGCCCATTGCCCAGTTAGTAATAATAATACGTCTATTTAATATCCAGGTGTCCCTTATTCCAGTGTATAGCTCCATCTGGTTATCCAACTGGTATTGTAGTTTTTTTTTTGTGTATTTTCTTTACTTTTACAAATCAAAAGTTTTTTTGTGTATTTCATGTGTGGCCCCCAGACAATTTTTCTTCTTCCAATGTGGCCCTCGAAGCCAAAAGTTTGGACACCCCTGCCTTAATCATATGCTGTGGATTAACATTTGCAAAGATGTTTTTTTGACACACTGATTCTTACAGTTGTTTACTACTTTTTACAATTAACTAAAGAAGGGTGCCCAAACTTTTGCAGACTGATATAGATAGATCTATCCAATATACCACAGGTTATAAAGCATGCTTTTAATAACATTACAGTCTAATTTATAGAAGTGAATGGAGCTCTAATCTATTGGGCCTTGGGTTAGGGTTGCCACCTTTTTACAAAAGTTTCAATGGCCAGTGGTGGGGGCGGACTGTGATGTCAAAGGGGCAGGCAGTGATGGCAAAGGGGGTGGAGCCACAGCATGTGATGGGCAGAAGGTGTCAAAAACAGCAAGTTTTGATCAGATTGGGGGCAGGCCAAGGGCCTTTTTTTAGGGGTTCTACAAATTTACCAGCAGCTACATTGCCAGTAAATTTGTAATAACGGCCCCGCCTTGGCAGGTGTTTTACCAGCTACACCGGTAAAACACTGGCCAGGTGGCAACCCTACCTCTGGTTGGACAGCCAGTTGCCTTTCCATATACTCTATCTATACTATACTCAGGGGGCTATTTGCTAAACCTCAAATTTATCTGGTCTGGCTTTTTGTGGTAAATATTAGAATTTTTCAAGGGGAAAAAAAACCCAATTTTTTTTCGAGATTCTTTTTTTCCCCGATGCTGCAAAAAGCCTGAGTTAGAAAATCTGCCATTTTAGACCTGTCAAGGTACTCTATATAAGTCAATGGGAGAGGCACCTATCCAAATTTGAAGATATTGTGGATTGCGCTAGGTTTAGCTCAATAATCTGAAACATTTGGGGTTTTTGGGCAAATTTGGGGGAAAGTTTCTGCTCCATTTTATCAGTTTTTTTGCCTGATCCGAATAATTTGAGTTTTTTAATTAATATATAAGATCAAATCAGGCATGGGAGTAAATAAACCCCTTATAATATAGATCAAGAGTTTAGTCCTTATGCCATAAATGTCTCAATTGCTGGAAGGGTAGGTCAGTGAAAGAGTTGCAACAAATAATTTGTCTTGACGAAAGAGTGACTTAGGATGGTGCTCTAAGCATGTTTGTCATGCCAATGCTATAAGTATGGCAGTTCTCATGTCTATTAATAAATGCAAATATACATAAAAGAAATATTTTGTGCACAAGGTAAGTTACAGCTTAATTTTAAGAAATTGTAAATGGAAGATAAAAATCATATTACTGGAGTATATTTTTCATTTAGGGTAGGGACAGACAGGGAGATTCGGGGAGATTCTGTCGCCTGCTAAAAACGCCAGGCGACAAAATCTCCCCGAATCTCCCTGTCTGTCCCTACCCTTAAAATACAGGTGCCATTTTCTGGAAAAAAGACCACGTATTTTCAGAAAACAAAGGAGAACAAGCCCCTTAGTAGGCAAATGTGAGGTAAAATTAAGGACATCCTGTCAAGGACCAGGTGGCACTAAAGGAAGTCTTTGTTTCTGTTTTTCAAGGGAGGACAAACATAAAGAAATAAGCTTGTACCTTTGCCACTGGTGCTCTCCATTGTATACAAGTAATCCATGTAGAAAGCTCCAAACCTCTGCATTCCAGCTATCTCTGTGTATGTCTCCTATTAACAAAGGAAAGCAAATACAAAGCTAGTTCAAGAAAAGGAAAATCTTAAGATTACAACAGTATAGACAAAGTATCAGAGATATGTGCATGTTTGGGTTTGAGTGTCAACACACAGAAAAGGCTTATCTTTACAAAAGAACAGAGGTTATCTTAAGACCTCACCCTTCAAGATAGGTAATGAAACTTCTATTGCAAACTACACAAAGGGCATCCATATGTCTGCTGGACACTGTGACCACAAAAAATGACAACAGCTAGTTAATGAATATATTTAATTGGCTGTTTCTTTCCTTGACCCTCTTGACACGACCATAAAATATATTTGTTGATTTTTTTTTATTTTTATTTCTGGGGGTGACGGATGGTCTAGTTTTAGCTGCAAGTATGCATGCATTATTATTTATTTTATTTTTTTTTAAAGTCTAGACGTTTTAATAATACCAGGTGCAATTTGTGGCCCATGGCAAACACAAGATGTCTTCACAATAGGACATAAGCTGGTATTTTTCCAAACTTCCCATGAGCACCAAATGGAGTTATCTCAAAATACACAGAAAATTAACTCTATAAAAATGCAGACAGAGAAAAACTGATAATCAGCGCTGTGTGCCAGTAGCTGTATTATTAACTTGTGTCCATTAGGCTAGTGCCACATTGATTGTGAGCAGGCTGAGAATCCGCTCCTCTGCTACTGCTGCTCTGTTTGCACCGCCTCTGCTCCAGTGCAAGCATTTCTCCGTTTCTGCTCAGGCCAAGACCTGCAGCCATGTGGCACTAACCTTAGATTCCTGTTCCTAGCAATTTGGCAAGCTGGTGGGTATCAGTGAAAAAACAAGCTGCACAAAAAACTTTTTCAATGGAAACAAATCACAAACTAGATGGGATTATAATCACTGGGCAAACATTAAACAGTTTTTTCCCAACATAATAATGCCATATTTAAGTAAAAAAAAATACAAGAACATTTTTGGTACCAAAATCCTGCACCCAGGACGACACACTGGTTACAGGAGCAGGCAAGGCAAGGGACTGATTGCCGTGTAGAGGCTGATTGTTGTGTAGGCATTGATTCTTGGCCTTCATTTCTTCAGCAGGCCTAGTTTCACCCCTGTGCATCATACAGGATTATGTAATAAAAGACACTAATTTTGCACAGGAACAGTATCCCATAAAAATCAATCACAATGTAGTATTTACTGGTCACCTGTTTAAAACCAAACATCTTTGCATGGTTGCTATGGGTTACTGCTCAGAGGCAAACATAGTGCCATTTGCTCACCATTCTTTCAAATACACCCCATCTAAAAAGAAACTATAAAAATGATCTTATGTTGTTTACATTGAAGAGGAATCAGAGATTGTAGATTGGAATTTTAAAACAGCAGCAAAACAAACCAAATCCCTTTATATGCCATTGCCCTAAAGCAGGGTATACCACACTTGCCTAATTCTCACCCCAACTGGTCATAACTTCCCCATGTATAGCCGTGGTCCGCAACTAGTAGCTTGTGAGCAACATGTTGCTCTCCAACACCTTGGATGTTGCTCCCAGTGGCCTCAAAGCAGGAGCTTATTTTTGATAACAGGCTTGGAGGCAAGCCTCAATGTAGGTTGACAATCCACACAGGGGCTACCAAATGGCTAATCACAGTACTTATTTGGCACCCCAAGAATATGTTTCATGCTAGTGTTGCTCCCAAACTCCTTTTACTTCCGAATGTTGCTCATGGGTTCAAAAGGTTGGGGATCCCTGGTCTATCTGCTCAAACAGGTCAATAATGGTCATGCCAGTAAAACAACCTGGCCAATGATTATATTGGTGCATATATTCAATGGTTGGCTGAATACCGGCAGGTGGTTGCAAACTAATCAGATCAGGTACTTTACTGCCCAGTTTTGCTACTTGTGTGAAGAACTGGCAGATCTAAATAACTGTAGCAGGCCTAATGAGAAAAATGTGAAGACAATACTAACCTTGTGGTGAGTTGAATCCAAAATGAACTCTGCTCGTATCCCATTATTTTCTGGGCTTCTGTAGTCAAACAGTGAGTTGGTAAGGTAGGTATTTCCTTTGTTGCTCAGATTGTCCCCACATGTGAAAAAAGTGGCTTCCTACAACATTGCACAAAAGTTTATCTAAGTTAATTAACTTATGCAGCGCATCTATTAACATGTTAAATAAAAATAGATTTGATACAGAATAAATGTAATGTTGACTTAATTAGCATTTTTCATTATATGCTTAGGCAAGGATTCCCTTTAATAACGATAATGAGCTACATACATATCATTTAAGAACTCTAAACAGCCTTGAACCACAATGAACTAGGATACGAAGCGCAAGCAACATTTCATTATATCTTTCTATACAGTTTTGCCATACAGGTATGGGATCCGTTATCCGGAAACCAGTTATCCAGAAAGTTACGAATTACGGAAAGGCTCTCTCCCATAGTCTCCCAGTATAATCAAATAATCCAAATTTTTCAAATTAATTTATTTTTTCTCTGTAATAATAAAACAGTACCTTGTACTTGATTCAAATTAAGATATTTTTAATCTTTATTGGACACAAACATTGGGTTTATTTAACGGTTAAATGATTTTCTAGTAGACTTGAGGTATGAAGACCAAAATTATGGAAAGATCCGTTATCCGGAAAACCCCAGATCCTGAGCACTCTGGATAAAGGGTCCCATACCTGTACTGATGCTTGGCTTTATTGGGATGAAAACTTAGTCACATGTTCTCTTTAGCCAAAAACACCACATCTTTGTAAGTTAATTTATTTCAAGACAGAACTTACCTCATCGGATCTGTTGGAAATATCTTCAAAGTCTTTGATTCCAATTATTCCTTTTAGACAAATAGCTTGGCTGCCCACAAACCCAACTTGGCAATCAAAGAATGGCTCTCCTTTCATAAGTACCTACATGGCAATTTAACAGCATGTTACATCAAAGTTATATCAGATTGGAGGTAATTGATAGAAATGACCCTGCAAAAGTTGGTGTTGTTTTGTGAGATAATACACACATATAGGATCATGGCAAAATAAGGTTTTCATCAAGAAAATCTGGGCACACTAACTCTAAGTGCTGACAGAAGCAACTTTCCGTTCACCATTTTTTAAATTCCTGCATTCCCTAATATAGGGATGCCCAAAAGGCAGATCTTCAGCTGGAGATAGGGTTGCCACCTTTTCTGGAAATAAATATCAGCCTTCCTATATATTTTTTTTTTCCCTATTAATAACATTGGGATCAGCCATCATTTTTACTGGCCAGGCCGGTAAAACACCAGCCAGGTGGCAACCCTAGCTGGAGATCAGTAGAACTTGAGCAGAGAACTGCCTACAAACCTAATCATCCTGTGTGCTTTTTACTATGCTGAGCTTTTTTAGACCTTGAATGAACTCAACTCAAATGGTTTCTAATTTAAGAAAAAAGCTTGAAAGGAAAAAACCTGAATCAGTGAGTTCGGAGTGAACATCTGATCGAGTTTTACACTGGGAAAAACTGTTTGAGTGTTCTAGCGAAACCCCGCAAAAAAAAAACCTTGAACATCATGAAGGTTAAAATGGTTTAAGGAACCTCTGCCATTGATTCCTACCTAACCTAGACAGGTTTTAACTCCATTCTGAAGCAACGTGACAAAGCACAGGCATCACGTCAGATGTGCCGAATCTCAGATAAGTTATAGGAATGTCGGATGTTGTTGCAGTGTGCATCCGACACAACGGACGTATGCAGACGCAACATGCAGCATCCGACAGTCGTGTCGTATGCACGCTGAGACAACTTCCAACATTCCTATTACTTACCTTAAATTCAGCAAATCCGGCATGATGCCTTCGACTAGTCTCGCATTGGATCCGACGGAATCACATTAAAGTCATCTATGGAGTTCTACCCTTAGTGGTGACAGATTTTGACGAGGCAGCTGAAAGTAGATCCAAGTCTGGGCATCCCTGTCCTAGTATATAGAATAGAACAAACATATACCACCTCTGTTGAACAAATCAAATTCCCTAGGTTTCATTTAAAAAATTACTGGTCTATGCATGTGGTTGCACTTGACAGAACGCAAAGCCCTTGCAGAAAATCATTTCTAGCCACATCCAAGGCCAGGAGGCTTTTTCAACTGAAATAGCTAAAGCTTCTTAATATGTGCTGACATAGTCCTTGCTTCATCATGGGGCAGCAAAAGTAATTCTACTGCAGACATTCACAGTCTGCCAATCACTACGCTGCATGACCTAACACATCCATTATACTCTGCAGAAGTGAAGCTAACCAGTCATATATGAAGAGTTATTTTTGAAGCTTATCCAATATCCATAGCCACCAAACATAGGCATGAAGTGGAATTTACCTCAACAGTAGTGCCCTCTTGCTCCCATCGTATGACCTCTCTGGATTTGACTTTCTGTGGGCTGTAATAGCTGCTCTCAGTTTGCATTTCAGTCAGCTACAAAACAATATAAGCACCTTCAGCATTAAAACATGTCAATCTGTCAATGAAATACTGCATCAGTAAAAGAAAACGGAATTTCAGTATTGGCAACAGCACATTATCGGGCAGGAAACAGGTGCAGTTAAACAGCTGCAAAACATAATCCACACTTGTTGTCTTGGATACTGGAGTTAAATTTGTCATATGTAATCAAATGTTGGAGCAGCAGTAGGTTCTATCATCACGCTGGTTCAATTTTCTTTCACTTCTTCTATCAACAAAAGTATTTATATATTGGTTGAAAGATGGAAGGATACCTTGGGACCAAACTCGTAGAGTATCTGGGGCTCACAATTTGCTACAAAGCAGCCAGTCACATACTGTGGGTGTTAGAGTCAAAGGTTAAATAATGGCCGACTCAAGATATGTTGCTGCTTTTAAGTCCAAAGAGATTTTTTTCACAATATTCACAACAAATGATAAAAAGGACTTTAATACAAACACTTAAGTGGTTAATAAAAGTAAATATGACAAAAGAGACCTAATACAAGAAAAACAAATATGCTAATGGTTTCAATTGGTACAAAGGTGCAATACGTGAAAAAGAGATACGCCAGGATTTTACTTTATTAGATATGTTGTTAACATTCCCCTGTTGACGATCTCCTAACACCACTTAGGGGGGAAACACGGACAGATTTGGGGAGATTAGTCACCCAGCAACAAATCTTTTTTTTGGGGGGCAACTAATTTCTCCATACCTTCCCGCTGGCTAGAATATAAATCGCCAACGGGATGGCTGGGAGCGGTTCATTTTTTCCATTGCCTCACAAGAAAACTTTGAGCAACTTCGGTACATGAAGCTATCCGAGCGCCATCCTGCTGGCAATCTACAATATAGCCGATGGGAAGGCAGCTAGGGGAGATTAGTCCTCCCCAAGGAAAAGGCGATTTGTTGCCAGGCGACTAATCTCCCCAAATCTGACCGTGTGTCTCTGCCCTTAGGCATACAGTATCTATGCAGTGTGGCCCAATATATACCATTGCAAGCATTTACCTGTACCCTCTACCTCTCCAATCGATTGTTACCCTTTGTAGGACGGAGGATATCGGCACCTCTCCTAATTAGTCACAAAGAAAAATATTCCAAACACTTTGGGTAAGTGATGCGGGGAAGATCCCCTGCGGTTTATTCAAGTTACGTGATGTAACGTTTCGGGGGCGTACCCCTTCGTCAGACTTGAATAAACCGCAGGGGATCTTTCCCGCATCACTTACCCAAAGTGTTTGGAATTTTTTTCTTTGTGACCAATATATACCATTGCCATGTGTAACCAATAGGCAAATACATCACATTTTGATTAACCAAAAAATTGCCAAAACCCCAAAAATTGGCAAAATATATTTTATTCAATGGCTGCGTTTTTTTTTTTAAGCGCAAATTACACTAGTCTATGGGTGATTTTTTTTTTTCGCAGTGAAAAAAAAATCACCATTTCTCATTTTACAAAATGGGATATCGGCAAATGATTTAATAAAGAAGAGGAAGCAAATGAGAAGCCAACAAATGTAATTAGAATCATTTTAATTCTTCCTTCCTCTCAGCTGTTGACAATTACAGCAAGGAAAAAACAATTAATTGATTAGAGGAATTGCAGCATTACTAAAATACATTTGAAAAGCATCAGACAATTGTTATTTTTAATATAGAACGTCTCATTCCCTTTTAACTGGAATGGTATCAACCACTTGCAATGCTAATGCAGAAACATGACCTTTTTTTAATACCAAAATATGAACCACAAATTAATTCCATACATTCTTTGCATGAAACTGGAACAATGAATGCTAATGTTTTCTGTCTCGGCATAACATGTGAATCTCATACAGAATACTTCGCTACAGATGGAACTTCTCTTTGCTGCTGGATATTTGTTAGTTGGTGTTAGGTCATTCAAGGAGAGAAGGTAAGGTAGAAAAAAAGTGTTGTGGGTCAGAACTGCATGCTCTCTGCAAAGGTTCTAGCATATTAGAGAATAGAAATCAAATGTATAGGTGCATACTTTTTAAAGGACCAGTAACATCAAAAAATGAAATTGTTTTAAAGTAATGAAAATATAATGCAGTGTTGCCCTGCACTGGTAAAACTGCTGTGTTTGCTTCAGAAGCACTACTATTGTTTATATCAATAAGCTGCTTTGTTGCAATGGGGGCAGCCATTCAAAGGAGAAAGGGCTCAAGTTACACAGCAGATAAGCTCTGTAGAACATAATGTTATCTGTTATCCATTACTTATCCTGTGCCATATAGCCATATTTCAATTTCCACCATTGCTACTTAGCAGCTTGTTTATATGAACTATAGTAGTGTTTCTGAAGCAAACACATCTGTTTTAACAGTGCAGGGCAAAACTACATGATATTTTCTTTACTTTAAAACACTTTCATTTTTTGGTGTTACTGTCCCTTTAAAGTGGTAAGAAGTACTTGAGTCATTACATAAAAGAACAGATAAAAGTGGACCTTGCACTTAATGCACTTAATGATTATTATCACTCAGTATACACAGATTAACCTAAATCTGTTATGACGTCACTGATGGTAAAAGATGTGAAAATGAACTGTTTAAATGGGTTTACACAGAGAGAATAAAATTTAGCCCATCTGTAACATCAATATTTTAGCCAATGCTTTATAAACAATAGTTAAAGGGGAACTCCACAAAAACATAACTGAAGCTTTTTGAAAAGTAAACAATTTCAAACAACTTTGCAATATACATCAATTAAAAATATGCAGACTTTTCATGATTTTTAATGGTATCTGACAGTTCCTAAAGCCTAGCCCCCCCGTTCTCCTGCTGATCTGTTAGACTAGTTTGCTGAGCTAGCTGACTACTGTCACTTTGTATCAGCTTTCCTCAGCCTGCAACCTCCAAACCCCACAATTCCCTACACGCGTGATTTCAACAAAGAAAGGCACATCACAGTGTATTGCATTGTGGGTTATGTAGTTCCTGCATGCTGTCTGTAAGCTGTGGAGAAGTTGTTACAATTTGTAATATCAGTGTTTAGTCCCTCCTTCTCTGCCAGGATTTCAAATGATGCAGAAAGAGCAGAACTATTAAATAGATGGATTTCAGCAAAGGAAATGGAATTTAATCATTCTTTTTGAAGAAACAGGTATCTGTGATGGGTATATTAGGGGTTTCTGTGTTATGTGGGCCACTTTATCAAATTTTGGTTTGGAAGCCGGAGTTCCCCTTTAAATACTAACATTGTTCTCTATTAAAATTGAGTTTATAATATAATTTTCATACCTAAAGCATTTGAAAAAACCCAAGTACATTTCCTACAAAATTCAGAATACAATTATGTATTTTGCATAGACTTAACTATACTAAGTACCAGCTAATAAGAAATTTGGGGATGTCTCCAGTATATTTCTGATACTGCTTTGAATTCCAGAGTAGTGTCTTCATCCACCTTTTTACCATAATAAAGTCCCCCTTTGTGAATGACTGTGAATGTGAATGAAAATGCCTAATAGGCATTGGACCAACGAATTCTCTCTCATGGCCTCCGTCTCATAGTTGGCAAAAAGTACTTTCTCAGACTACAAGATATATTGGAGAAGTTCTTGACCTCCAAGACTCTAGAGCTGGCTTGGGGGTGGTGACAGATATTAGTACTAGTATTGGATCCCTTCTCCGGAACGTGTTATCCAGAAAGCTCAGAATTATGGAATGGTCGTCTTCCATAGACTCCATTATAATGAAATAATTCAAATTTTTAAAAATGTTTTTCTTTTTCTCTGTAATAATAAAACAGTAGCTTGTACTTGATCCAAACTAAGATATAATTAATCCTTATTGGAAGCAAAACCAGCCTATTGGGTTTATTTAATGTTTAAATGATTTCCTAGTAGATTTAAGGTATGAAGATCCAAATTACAGAAAGATCTGTCATCCAGCAAACCCCAGGTCCCGAGCATTCTGGATAATAGGTCCCATACTTGTAGGGGCAAATTTACTATTATTCCCTGAAAAAAGCTTGACCAAATTCAAAATTCGATAAGCATTCGACCATCGAATGCTTATCGAATAGTTTTAGGCTATAATTTCGCTCGATATTCAATTTCTCAATGAATTCGTATGATGGGATACCGATCGTTCAATTTCATGAAAAAATCATAAAATTTCATCCGAGCGTCCGAAAAATTTGTACGGTTAGAACAAACGCTTCGATAGTACAAATGGTATTCGAGCAGGAGTTAAGCTAGCCATAGACGTAAAGATATTTGAAAGATCCAATGGTTATCATGAGACCACGATTGTCTCAAAACGATCGTTTAAATGCCTGATGTGTCCATCAACTAAAAAGACCATTTCAGGCGATATTGCCAGCAAAACTGAAGGGTCGCAGCCTGCTTGCGCTGCAAACATAGGTAGATTGCATGGGGAGCGATAAAGATTTTCTAACCTGGCCGATCAATCATCAGACCAATGTCGGACGAAAAATCGTGAGACGAACGATCGTTTGTATCCCACTAACCGCACGATAATTTGACAGATTGGTCGGACTTCCCTTAGATCGGTCGTTCGGCAGGGAACGATCGTTGCGTCTATGGGGAGCTTAAGTCTCTTAAGCCTATGGGAAGCTTCCCATAGGCTTCTATTGCAATTCAGTAGGTTCAATCTGCCGAAGTAGGCAGTCGAACTTTAAAATTTTTATTCCTTCGATCATTGAATGATCTATTCAATGATCGAAGAGGCCAAAATTCACTTTACAATCGTTATTCGATCGAATTCGATCACACTTCGATCTATTCACGTGAATTTCGTAAATTTGCCCCGTAGTATTTAATATAATCCATAAAACAAAATAGCTTTATAAATGGGGGCGGAATATCAGAACCGGTTAAAGAATATACCCAATTAATTGTAAGCTATAGATATTATTATTATTATTAACATGTATTTCTATAGCGCCAACTTGTGGCGTAGATACAGGTATGGGACCAGTTATCTGGAAACCCATTATCCAGAAAGTTGTGAATTACAGAAAGGATATCTCCCATAGATTCCATTTTAATCAAATAATACAAATTTTCTATGTATGAATAAAACAGTACTTCGTACTTGATCCAAACTAAGATATATAATAATTATTGGAAGCAAAACCATCTATTAGGTTTATTTAACGTTTACATGATTTTCTTGTAGACTTATGGTATGAAGCTTCAAATTACAGAATGATCAGTTATCTGAAAAACCCCAGGTCCAGAGCATTCTGGATAACAGGTCCTGTGCCTGTACTATGGAAAGTTAAATGTTAATCTATTGCAACAATAATTGCCAAACAAATTGACCATCTGTAGATGCAGTTTTATAGACAGCTAAAACTAAAAGGACTGAAGGGTATACCAGCTATTGTCATGCACAGGAACTTCCAAAGCTCTTGTTCCATACTTCAGCCAATCAAGCTTATGAACAAAATTCATGCATTTAGTAAAAAATTAATCTCTGGCCTACATAAAAATAAAAACTACAAGATTAGATAAAAACAACACATTATAGGTAAATTATAGGTAAATCATTACATTTACCTTGAGAGTAATAGTAGCCTTGGTGCAGTAGAACCCCATGGAGATGATTGGGTCTTTAGATATCTGGGATCTAGGACCTTGAAGCATAGTGTTATCTTCCAATCCCGTGTTTCCAAATTCTCCTTCTTCCTCATTTCCATAACTTACAATAGCTGGCACAAATGACCATGCCCATGATACCCAACCTTGCTGATCATCGTCGTCTTGCATGGGATATATTTCTTGGGAAGGGTACTGAATTCCTACACCTAGCTCCTCTTCACCTCCTAAAGACAAACAGCAGAATGTCACAAAAAAAATTGGGTTCTTGAAAAATAATTTTTAAAAAATCGTTGCCAAAAGTCAACTTTTTTCCGAGTTAGAACGTCTTTTTCTGATGCCAGTAAATTAATTCAGTGACCATTCCTGGTGTTCTTTCAAGAACAGGTACTGAGTGACTGATTTAATCATTTTGACATTTGTAGGTTTAGAAACGGTTGGTATTCAAAAAGCCTGTTCTGAATGCTCTGTAATTAAATTCTAGTTTTACAGTGATGAAAAGTGGTAATCGTGTTCATAGCATAGAAATGAATGTTCTTGAACACTGTGGCTCTGTTCACAGGTAGCTAGAACACATTTTTATTTGCTTCACTCACAAGCTGCATGCTGAAAACACTGATATATAACGCTGAAGGCCGATCCGGACAGAAACAGAAGTTGCCCCCAGGGACAAAGCTTTGTTCACTGTTATAACAGGAAACATTTGAAAATCACAAGGAAAAAAACATTTGTCACAATGAAAAAAATGCTTAGACACATATCATATTTAGAGATGGGGGAACTCTGCAAGGCCCCTAACTGGGATACATTTCATTCTAAAACTGTGTGACAACTCCGTTTTTCACTTGGAACAGCACTCAAACTACTCAAAGAGACAACCCAACTAAAACTTTGTCTAAATGAAGTATTTCTGACTCCCCAGCTGCTACTCATATACAATTCCCAGCATCACAGAACAGTATAAGAACAGCTGAAAAGAGCCTGATAGAATATTTTGGACCTAGAGTTTTTGATGTACAAAAAGAATGTAATTCATTAGCAATAAAGCGTGTAATGCATATCATTAATTATAATTTTTTTTTTTTTAACGCATCACTTAATAGTACTGCTCCAGCAGAATTCTGTACTGAAATCAGTTTCTCAAAAGAGCAAACAGATCTTTTTATATTTCATTTTGAAATCTGACATGGGGCTATATATATTTCCAGTTTCCCAGCTGCCTCCAGTCATGTGACTATTACTCTGATAAACTTCAGTCACTCTTTACTGCAAATTGGAGTGAAATCACCCCTTCCTTCCCGCCCCCCGCCCCCCCAGCAGTCTAACAATGGGAAGGTAACCAGATAGTCTGCCAGAAAACAGTTTGTTTGGTGAGGTGGGCAATATTGGGCTAGAGCCCAACGATCCGATCATAACGAGGAGAAACCGGTTGGTCGAATCAAGGAATGCATCAACGAACCAATGCAGTCCTTGATCCAATGGGATTTTTAAGCCCAGCTAATCAACATCTGGACAACTTTTGACCATATAATGATTGGGGAAGCACGTTTGAGGGCCCTGTACACTGTGGGGAGGCTTTAGGCTCTCCTGCTGTTTCCAAACTACAATTCTCAGTGACTTTAGTGAAACAGAATATGTGCAAATATGTAGGCTACAATGAAATCTATACAGACACATATGAACCTAGCTTCATCCATAAGCAGTAAGAAGCTTGGAGAAGCACAGCTGTTAGCTATATGAGCTCATGGGTGTGAACAAAAATAACACTTCGTTTACACTTTTTTTTTTGTTTCTTTTTTTTTTTTTTATAAATCCTCTGCTGCAAATCCACAATACATCTATGTATGGTAATATACACACCTTTTATTGATCATCCTGTATAGTTTATAACAGAGGTTTGTTACATGCTCATCATTGGTACTATATATGACAATACCCTACAGTGTAAAGGTGGCCATATGCGTACAGATACGCTCGTTTGGCGATGTCGCCAAACAAGCGGATCTCTCCCCGATATGTCCACCTAGGGCCCAATGATCGGATCAGAATGACTGGCATGAGGGCGGTTGGATCGCGGGACCGCAATGACGAACAGATGCAGCCGCGATCGACATGTGGCCAACTTTCGGCCCGATATTGATCAGGGAAGTCCGTCGGAGGGCCCCACACACGGGCCAATAAGCTGCGACTCATCTGTCGGCAGTTTTTATCGGCCCGTGTATGGCCACCTTAACTTAGGCCCTGATGAAGGGTGGATTGTTCCCCCCGAAACGTTGATCTTGTGGTGAATTTTGGTGAAAAATAAAAGGGGAAGCCCCCCAACTGCAAGAAAATTTGTGTGTGCGGACCCGATTCTTCTAATCTCGTTGTCTATGAGGGACCTTGCCAGGCCTACGGATTTCCAGCACCACGATAAGCAGTGTGAGTAGATTGTGGGAGTGCGGTGATAAAAATCAACTGTTTTCACCTTAACTTAGGCACCAGTGTGGCCCCTGCAGAAGATCCAAGCCACATTTACAAGCAAATATACTTCTCCCAATAATAAAGAAATACTAAGCATAAAATATGGTCATGTGATGATAAAGTCCTTTTTAAAAGACGTTTAATTTTTAATGTTGACAGTAAGAAAATAAACAAAATTACCATACCCAATCTGCTAAACATGGTAACACAAAATTATCCAACAAGCTTTAAAGCTGGCCATACACTGGTTGTAGCCAATTAAATGCCAAACAATTGGCCATATTCGGGCATGGCCAAGTTACATTGTCCTATGCACTTCTCCAACAGACCCATTGTCCCAACTGTCACTTTGTGATACGCCTGACATGGTGCATCAGCAGATTAAATTTTAAAATTTAATTTTCAGATCAACTGCGATCAGACATGATCAAAGAATGTTCTGTTAAGACTGACTCCTAACCTGCATATATTAATAATATATATTGATCCATAACAATTTATCTAGTATCCAATTTTGCTGAAATCAACAAACAGCCTGGCCTTGTCCCCAAAATCCCATCCCCTATAACCCAAACCCTGACTATTTTATGAAAAGTTTTACCCCCCCTTTGCACCATTAGCTCAGATGGTGCAAAGCGGGGGTAAAACTTTTCATTCTTTTACTTGGCCTCTTGATTACAGCCCTACTAAACCCCCTGCATTGCTAAATAGCAGAGAAATACTGCAATCACAATTGCAACAAACTTGGATCCTGCACTCAAACATACGAACCGTTACAGCAGTTAAATTTTTCACAACTACATTACTTACAGGCAAAATAAAGAACTTTTTTTATTATTTAGCTGACAGTATTCCTTTTATATCCCCAATATCAATAATCTAAGTGCCAGGGAATTTCCTCCCACGTCAGTTGACTGAAGAAGCCATTCGGATGAGTGTTGAAAGGGTTTCAAGAAAAACTCTAAACGTCCAGTTGCCTTTAAATTAATTTTACTAGATACTATATATCAGGGATCCCCAACCTTTTGAACCCGTGAGCAATATTCAGAAGTAAAACGATTTGGGGAGCAACAATAGCATGATAAATGTTCTTGGGGTGTCAAATAAGTGCTGTGATTGGCCATTTGGTAGCACCTATGTGGATTGTCAACCTACATTCAGGCTCTGTTTGGCAGTACACATGGTTTTTATACAATTAAAACTTGCCTCCAAGCCTGGAATTCAAAAATAAGCACCTGCTTTGGGGCCACTGGGAGCAACATAGAAAAGGGTTGGAGAGCAACATGTTGCTCACAAGCTACTGGTTGGGGATGACTGATGTATATCATGACCTGGATAAATGAGAATCTTCATAGACAAATCTACAAAACCAACTACTGTTTAGCGACTGCTTCAAACAGGGCACAAACCTCAAATGTCTTCAATTCTGCAGTAGTGACGTCAGAAAAACAAGTCTTAGACCCCCCCCCCCCCTTTACATCAAAGTCATCTAATGCCTATGACCTCAGAACCCTTCTGTTGAGAAGTTGTCTCTGATTGGGGGTTTACAAAGAAAGATTTCTGGAAAAAATGTGGAAACAATCAATTGACAACCAATAAAAATAAGCTTTTAATGTTTTCCTTTTTTCTGCGCTATAATCTACTGAGGCTGCCTACAACAAAGCACTTTGAAGATTTTTTTCTAATTGATGGGAAAATGGAGATGCAGATGGAGCGTTATCCAAAAGAATTGGGACAGCGTTGCTGGGACCCAGATGTTACAGTGAATACATTATGTGGATGGATTACATTTTTAAGCAAAAATGCAAAGTGAGGATAGATGTGAAAATTGCAGGAAAAATATACCTCATTTAGGAGTTGAGCTTTATTTTCCAAAATAGTATGAGAGCATAGCTTCTTAAGTGCACAGAATGCTACTTAAATACAACATGACAATTTAACGGATTTATTGCTTACCATAGCACAGGCACTTTTCACAGACTGCAATAAGAACTGATGATCAACTGTAGTTTGGTGCAGTTAGAGATCATGTATAGAACAAGTTGTTTCTAAATCCAAAAGTTCTGTTTCCTCAACCAGCAATGCCTAAATCATTTAGCTTTGAGAGAATAAAAATGTCTGAGGTATGCAGTGTTCATTATAGCTTAGGTGAGTGCCAACAAGCAAAAGGAATTTAAAAATGCTTTTCACTGCCTTTTTTTTTTTTTACAAAGCAGCCATCTCTATAACATTCCACACCACCAAGCAGTTACCACTGAGCCAAGCCTCTGTACACCCTGCCTGCAGTTGGCAACTTAAGATGATGAATTAGGGGGCCCTTGAATGACCTCCCCTGTTACAGACTTCCATTTCTACAGACTGCCCTAGTGTTCTTTAAAGGGATACTGTCATGGGAAAAAAAATGTCAAAATGCATCGGTTAATAGAGCTGCTCCAGCAGAATTCTGCAGTGAAATCCATTTCTCAAAAGAGCAAACAGAATTTATTAGATTTCATTTTGAAATCTGACATGGAGCTAGACATATTCTCAATTTCCCAGCTGCCCTAAGTAATGTGACTTGGGCTCTGATAAACTTCAGTCACTGTTTACTGCTGTACTGCAAGTTGGAGTGATATAACCCCACCCACCCCCAGCAGCCTAATAACTAGGGTTGCCACATGTCCGGTTTTGACCCGGACAGCCCGGTATTTTGAAGGGCTGCCCGGTTCAATACTTCCTGCCCAGTTTTCCAAATAAGGAAAACAGGGAGGGATTAGCTTGATTGACGCAGCGATCGACCAATCGGCTATCTAACACAAGATAACAGGTGGCTGGTAGATCTAAGAACAGTACTCAACCCATGTCCCACTGTGACTCCTTCAGTTACATTGAGAAGGAAAAACAACAGCCTGCCAGTTTCCTCCAAAAGTGCAGGCACAAGTCACATGACTAGGGGCAGCTGGAAATTGACAAAATGTCTAGCTCCAAGTCAGATTTCAAAACTGAATGTAAAAAAAACTGTTTGCTCTTTTGAGAAATGGATTTCAGTGCAGAAGTCTGCTTGAGCAGCACTATTAACTGATGCGTTGTGAAAAAAACATGTTTCCCATGATAGTATCCCTTAAGATCATCATCTGAATACAGTTTGGACCTTTCTGTAAAACTGAATAGTTGTCCAACTTTGAACTTTGCAATCAGCAAATACCTATGACCATCTATAGGGCTAATTTTCAAAGTTTCAAAATTGTGCCCCCCATCAAACAGCACACACTGTTGCTTACGTCTTAAAGCATCGGCAGCAACTGCGTCAGGTACATTACCAACTTATGACTGCATTTAAGATGGAATTGTGGGTGAAACCATTGCATTATGGATAAAAAAACATGGCAACTTGCAGCAAAAATTGCACTTTGTGCACTGCACTTAAACTGGTAAATGACCCCTCAAAATGATGTTGTGTACTACATTTAAAGGAGAAGGAAAGTTCTTTTACACTTGGGGTGCCAAAAGTTAAGCAACCCAAAGTGATCACATTTACTTACCTGACTTTCAGGGCCAGTGCTGTTATCAGCAGAAAACTGCACTGGCCCCAGGTTATTCCAGAAAGCACCACGGAGCAATCGTATTGTGGTTTCTTATTTCTTCTCGTGGCTACACATGCATACTAGAGCAAAACGCAAAATGTAATTATAAAGTAGGCTATTTCATTCTACTGCGCATGCGTCTGCCCCAGGAAATTTAAAGAAAGAAGAAGCAGGAAGACTATTGTTCCGTGGTGCTTGCTGGGATAACCCCAGACCACTGCTGTTTTCTCCTGATATGTGAACTGGCCCGAGGTGTCTGGAAAGTAAATGCGATCACTTGGGGCATATCTTTTGGCAAAATTAAATTACTTCTCCTTTAATCCTAGATTAAAAGGTTTTGGATTGGTTGATGTCCTAAAAAATGTACAGAAAGAACATGAGAGGACAGTGAAAAAAAGTAGTCCTGTACATTCCCAAGCAATTTATCGGAATTGCTTGTGTACATTTGTAGACTGGTGGGCTGTTTAATAAAGACATCTCTGACAGACAAACAGGTAGCTAATGGATGAAGCTAGACAAGGTGAACAGAGTGTTACTTGAGCGTTGAGTAAAAGGAGTATGAATAGATTAGTAAGAGAAGAAAAACACACTTGCATGGGTGTCAGGATGAGTGTCTGCTCTGTTTGTAGTCAGCCACCTGTGTAAAAGTAATCAAGTTCTTACACCACGTCAACCTATTTGGACACGTTTAAGATTTTAGTCTACAAGAAAGTCTCTCAACACCCATGGCATGGCCTTCAGTTGTTCACATTCACATTTCAACAAGGACAAAACCTACTAGATAGGAACATTTGTATTTGTTGTGATCAGGTGTCTGGTAGATAAAATCTTGTGTGTGTAATATAGGTCACAGGTCACATCCATCAGCAATGAATATTTTACGGATCTTATTAGCATTGTATATTTGGATCTGTGAACCTGATGTTTCAACTAGACTAGCTAATAATTCACTAAGATTCAATATACAGACTTCAGCAAGTCATTTTCAATATGAGTAATAAAATGGTGTTCATGGGAAAGGCTATCATAGACCTTTTGGCACTGGCTCTCAAGTACTGACTGCCAGTGCCATTGATTCTATTTTTCGTTAAACTGAACTGCAGGTCAATTAAAAAAAAAATAAAAACAGGGTAATTAGTAAAGCTTTTGAAATCCACAAAAAAATGTAAAAAACTATTTGATCATAGCTAATACAAATGCAAACATGAATATATTAAATCCTATGTACAGTGCAAAATTAATTTACAGTTTGTAAGACATCTTGAAAATACAACAGAAAATTTTGCTCCTGCAACAATAACATTTTAAAGGAGAAGGAAAGTCGCCTTGCACTTGGGGATGACAAATGTTAGGCACCCGTGATTGTATTGACTTACTTGAGACCCCGGCCGGTGCTCCCATCAGCAGAAAACTGTACTGGCCCAGGGTTATTCCAGCGAGCACTACGGAGCAATCCATTTCAGTCATCTTCTTTCTTCAAATTTCCCGGGGCAAATGCATGCACAGTAGAACGAAATAAGCAACTTAGTTAAAGTTTGACTCTTGGTTGTACTGCCCATGCACAGCCATGTAAACAAAAAGGAAGACGGAAGAGGATCGATCCGTGCTACTCACTGGAAGAACCCTGGGCCGGTGCTGGTGGGGTGGTTTTCTGCTGATAAGAGCATCTGCCTGGGGTTTCAGGTAAATCAATACAATCACTTGGGGGTGCCTAACATTTGGCAAGTGCAAGTTGACTTTCCTTCTCCTTTAAAGCCAACTTTTTTGGTTCCCATTGATAAGATGCTTCTTGTATTGGAAAACAACTAATTTTACACTGAGCTTTATCACATTTAGTGGTTTTCTAACCAGGTCTTGCATTAAGTCCACAAAAGTACACACTGTTTTTAAACTACACTACAGGAAGCTTTTAACACAAATATACCTTTAGGTTTTGGTTTGACTGTTAGATCACCATTCCAAAAATCCACATAGATTTAAAAAAAAAAAAAACTCACCCATGTGAAGTTTCCAACATCAAATTTCCAGAAAAAAATCCCACCAGAAGTGACATGTGTTACCAAGAATGAATCAAAATAACATGCACGGTTTCATTAAAAGTACACGATAAAGTACACTTACCAGACATATTAGCTATTGAATCCTTAGTTTGGTTAAGTGGACTGTCAGGTTCCCCGTCTTTTGTGTTTCCAATTTCCCCATAGTACAGGGCAATCCCCAGCTGCATTATACGTATAAACATAGGGAGCTGCTGATCAGTAAGGGAGAGCTTCAAACTATCCACCATGGTGTGAATCTAAGTGGTAAGATATCCACAGAGGCAAATTAGAAAACAACAAATCTCAACACACTGTAGATACTGTATATGCATGATCACATGGCCAAATTGGTAATATGTGAAGAGACTGTGTGATTATGGCCATGGGCCAAGAAACTGCATTACATCAGTCTGGTCACTCACATGTACAGTCAAATTCAAATTTAATACTCAACAGGGTAAATGTGTAGCCAGGTTTATTAATTATAGACAAACCTGGCTATCAAATTGATCACTCAAAACAGAGTTGGCATCTCACTATGTATCGGTAGGAAATGTAAGATATCTGATCAGGGCTCTATTATTTATAAGTTCCTAGGAAAGTCTGTGGGTTTGTAAGAAAAGGAAAGCATCTTTGTCAACCAACAAAACCTGATTTGGCAACTAGGGGCCCAACTTGAGCAAAGAGAACTTGTTTGGCAAACTTAAATGAATGAGAGGTTCTTACTCACGGGCTCATTTATATACATATTTGCCCTGCACAAGGTTATATTTCTAAAGCTGGATAAGAGTGGTGTATTTAACGTGCAAACAGAATTGCAAATTTTTTAATCACACTGCGAATATCCATAAGGGCATTTTAAATAAGCCATAATCGCAAATTGTATATATTTATGTGCATGCTCTGCATTAGGCTGGGGACAGACAGGGAGATTCGGGGAGATTCTGTCGCCTGGCGTTTTTAGCAGGCAACAATCTCCCCGAATTACCTTCTCCCTGTCTGGCGCTAGTATACTGACAAAGCGCCAGCGCCTGTGCAGACGCGGCGCGGCGATTTCCGGAATCGCCCGAAGATACTTCATGAGGAAACTTCCGGAAATCACCGCGCCGCGTCTGCACAGGCGCTGGCGCTTTGTCAGTATACTAGCGGCAGACAGGGAGAAGGCAATTCGGGGAGATTGTCGCCTGCTAAAAACGCCAGGCGACAAAATCTCCCCGAATCTCCCTGTCTGTCCCTACCCTTAGGGTTACGCCATGACTTTGGTTGTGGAGAAAGTATTCTCAAAACAGTTTCGCAATTGCAAATTTACTTTATTGTTAATGCCATTTTCACAGACAACAACCTAGCACAGTGGCCACACATAGGTGCAATGCGAATCGCAAACAAGAGAAAGCCAGCGCACAGACGTGCCAAATTTCAGCATTCAGGAAAAGACATGGGCAATACAACCACATGTGAATAAAACTGTATAAATGACCCCTACACTGTATCAATAGAAAATTTGCAATCCCAGCTTTTCAACAATTTTTATGTTTTCCCCTGTAGTTTTGCTACTTGTGATTAACAATGGGACATTTAAAGTTACAATTCATAAGTATGGAAATAACACACTGCTTTTTTTTAAACAAGCATTTCTTCAAATAATTTATGCTTCCTTTTCTTGAATAGTGTTGGGGGAGTAAAATAATAACTTTATGTTACTGAAATGCTTGACAGTCATGCACTATATCACGAGAGATAGGTTTGAAGTTACCTTTATCACAGACGGCATTTTAGAGTTAAGGCTGTCATATGTAAAGTGCAGGCGAGTTCGGAAAGAACATTTGTACAGCAGCGGGTCCTGGTAAAATTCAATCTTTCCGCTGGCATTCCTCTTGTCAAGGCAAACCGTACAATCAGAGAAATTAATGACTTTTCTCAGCACTAGTTCAGTTGCTGAAACACATCAATGTAAAAATGAAACAGTGAACAACAACAGAAAATTCTGGTCAAATTAATCTCTAAAAATAAGAAATTATTGTTTATCATTAAAGAATAACTGTTAAGAAATAAACACTGCTTTTTATGAATGCAGTGGAAAAGGATTTAGGAGCAACTACATACAAGTATTTTGTAGAGGAACTGGGAGATAAAAATATCTGCAGCCAATTGGTGGCCACACATAGAATAAACTCTTTGCTTAATATCTATTTTGAACAGATTACTTGTCCATTACATGTTCATGGGTGGGATGATCCTGCTAGGACAAATTGAAAGATCAAAACTGCACAAAAGAAAAACCTGGTTGGCTTATCGTGTTCAAAAGGGGGAGGAAAAAAGCAAATTGAGCCAAATTCAAATACTTCACACAAAAAATGTCTTTGATCCTGCAATGCAAACTAACACAGTTCAATAACTGTATACATATAGTTATGTATGTCATGTTGTGTGGGTCAAGATTAACAGCAGCCTTACAAACCTGCCCTTCCTCCCCCGAGAATCAGCAAAGATAACATTCAACATTCAAGTTTTTTTCTTCAGAGATTTTGGGTCGTTAAAACTCTCAATTTCGCAATATTCAGTTTTTTAAATACATTTTCCCCAAATCAAATTTCGAGTAAAATCAGACTCAAAAATTTGAATCTTGATTAATGCGTCTCCCTGGGTACTACTAAATAGTCATGACTAGGCACTTACCAGAAATGTCCATGAAAGCTCTGTCCCAGAACTCATCCACAGTGTAGCACTCAGCACAAGTAATATTGACCGAAAGAACTATATCATCTTCCACATACTTTAAGATAAGATTGTTGACCACTATGTTGACATTATTGACAACACGTCTAATCAAGCTTTGCACATAGCCTGGAAAAAAAAAAATAAACATTTAAATATTGCTTCATTCTCTTTATTTCGCTTCTGCCTTTATCTTTACATTAAAATAATTATTTTGGTGGAAAAATGGACCTAAACGATGGGATCTTCTGCAAAATCCTAAAGGCCCCCATACACAGGCCGATAAAAGCTGCCGATAGACCGAGACAGCAGCTCATTGGCCCATGTTTAGGGCCCTCTGACAGGCTTCCCCGATTGATATTTGGCTGAAAGTCGTCCAGATGTCGATCAGGCAGCGTTAAAAATCCCATCGGATTGAGATTCACAATACAACCGCCAGTATTTGCTGTATTATGATCCGATCATTGGCCCCTATGTGGGCATAGCGAGGAGAGATCTGCTCATTTGGTGACATCGCCAAAGAAGTGGAGCTCCCTATGTATGGACAGCTTAAAGGTGAATTCAACCCTGTAATGAAAAAACCCGTAATGCCCCACCCCACGTAGACCCCCTCCCTCCTACCCCAGCCTAACGGTTCCCCTCAGGGAAATGCCCCATACTTTATACTTACCCATCGGCGCAGATTCAAGCAGCGAAGTTGCACGCAGCCATCTTGCAGGTCTTCAGTAAGCTGACTGGGAGATCTGTGTGGAAGCGCATGCGCAGCTGGAGCAATTTGCCAGTTTGTGACAATGGATGGAGATGGCCGATCTCCCAGTCAGCTTATGAAGACCCACAAGATGGCTGCATGCAACTCTGCTGCCTGAATCTGTGCTGAGGGGTTTTTCCAGGGGGGGGCAGTTAGGCTAAGGAGAGGAGGGAGGGGGGTCTACGTGGGGTGGGGGTACTTTTTTTTTTGTTTTATAACAGGGTTGAATTCTCTTTAAGGCATTTTTATGGCAGAAGGGGCTGATTTTCAGCATGCGGATAAACAAGGATCAGCTGATCTGCTGGCTACTGTGTGCACTGAAATGCTCTATGTCGGCTTGGTGCAGACACAAGGGAGGATTTTGGTGAAAAATACATACTCACACATTTCGCTGCCCCATCTGGCCACAGCGATCAGCAGAAGATAGGTCCTTAGTTGTGTTTCATGGCTAACAGCTTGGCATGAGCCTTTGTTCGGTTGATACACATGAGCTGCGCTTCATAATAAGCCTGATATAATAAGCCTAATATAAGCCTGAGGGTCAAATGAGTGGTTTAGTTTGATAAGTCAAGTGTCCATACACAAAGATTGACTCCTTTGGCAGTCAGCAATTGAGCAGGTCTCCCCACCAATATGCCCACCGGCAATATCGGGCCCAACGACCGAATCCGAGCACTAGCAATGCTGGCGGTGAGCGCAAGGACCACATCAACAAATCAACACTGTTTTCAACCTGAAGGTATTTTTAAACAAGCCTGATCGACATCTGCCTGTCAACTGCTTAGTTGGGTAAACTGAGCAAAAACCTGCTCAACTGGTGACCTGGTGAAAGAAGCTGATCTTTGTGCCTACAAATGGTTTTATACACTGCAGCATTATTTTAAATAAACAAGATTACCTGGTAACATGGAGACAAATTTTTTTCCTATCCCATATACCCATATGTGAAAATGAATGCTAGATAAGCAGTTTGGTGAAGAAATTCTACATGGGATAGGGTTGCTTTAACAGCCCTGCAAGTACGCAAAAAACAGATCTTTTGGGAAAACCCGGTGTCCGTAAAAACGTGTCCAGCCTGCATATCACTGCTTGCAAACAGTGCAGGTTTGACTTAAGTAGCATTATAACAATCCCTGTCCAAAACATTAACTGTGATTTAGGAAGTGCTGTGTGTTTTATTTTCAAACTCTTTCCAATGTAGTTTCATTTTTAGCTCCGATGGATGGCTATTGCAAGGGGTGGGAAAGAGGCAGGAAGAAAATTTATTAGCAAGACTGGTCCCTGCAGCTGGCTTTCTGTTTCTCTGTTCGGCTTGTAAATGTCTGCTACACTGCACGTCACTTCTACTGAGGGACACAAAGTTGACAAGGATATGATGCAGAGAGATTAAGGTTGTTTAAAAAAAAAAAAAAAAAATTCTAATCTAAGTATTCTTTTACATCATTATATGTATTATTGTTATATTTTATTTATGTATTGAATGAATAAGAATCATTAAGAATCAAGAATCATTATATCATAACCTATCTCAATGGAGCTTACAATCTAATTCACTAAATTAATATAATAAACAATTCGGTCATCATATAAAATCAGACTCACAGAGCAGTTTCCCTACAGTTTTTATCAGTGCAGAACAAGATTTCTGTGACACTGGGAGGGACATTTTTCAATGTTCATTTGTAGAAAAGAGAACATGATTGCTGTGTGTATTTATGGAAGATCACCGAACCATACACAAATCTTGAGATTTTTTTTTTCAGTATTTTAAAAAAAAAAGAGCAACTGGTGTAAAATCATGAAATTAAACTCATGAATTTTATGTCCATTGGTCACTTACAAACAAAAAAAAATTTGGAGTTTGAGCCAAGTTTTGGAAATTAATATTTTTTTCTATGTTATTACTGGTTGAGCCTTTCTTTTTCAAACTTGCTATTCTTCCTCTGACCTGCTGATCTAAAGTATTAGTAAACAGCAAAATATTCAGAACCGCTTCTTTTATATTTTTCTCAATTTATTTTTTGACACATTTTTTCCAAGTTTTCGATTTGTATAAAAAAGGAACAAAAAAAATGCATTGTGGAGGTTGCCGAGGTGGGGATTTGTAAGCAATCATGGGGAAAATACTGATATGCAGATGTTCAAGTTGCAACAGGTAGAAGTACCATCCAAGTCACATGACTGGGGGCAGCCGGAAATGTCTAGATTTCAAAATTGAAAATAATTGCTATTTTGAGAATTGGATTTCAATGCAAAAGTCTGCTGGAGTTACACTATTAACTGATGCATTTTGAAAAAAAGAACATGTTTTCCTGTGACAGTATGCCAATAAATATTGAATCAAACTCACAGCAAATAAAAGTTACAGTGTCACTTTATTGGGCTTCAGCAAACTTTAAAAAGAGAATATTATATTATAAACATCCCGTTACACCTCCATTATCTAAGTTGCATCAAACTGGTAGAATGCGGTTTTTATTTTGTGGTCTATGGTATAACTATTTAAAGCACTACAGTTCGCTGCAATATTGTACAAAAAAAAGGTCATCAATACATTAGCTGTGGATAACAGAACTTCCCTGAGGACCTATTTTGCACACATATCTCTATGATTCCATCATGGTCAAGCTGTTAGGGCAGAGCTGAAGCACAATAGACATCATCTGGAAGAGAAGGGAGGAGGCATGTTTCCTCTGTGTAAGGAAGCTTGATGGAATGTAGGAGGCCTGGTGTGAGAGCTGTCAGTAAGAAGACATCCCACTTACAGTTATCCAACCTTCTGTGACCCTTTCAGTAACTGAGTCTGCACTTTTGCCCTTGTGTCAACCTGCTGAGGGTTTCAGAAAGCAATGAACGGGACCAAATGAAAAATGAGATGCTTGCAAAGGAAACAGAAAGTTAAACTGTGAGAAACAGATGCAAATATCGGGGAAGGATTTGTCTAATTTAGCACAGATTGTGACATAGAGATCAGAGGACCCAAAGACACAGTGGAAGGCCTGTTAACTAATCCATTATGGAAATGGATGTTGTTTCTCATTTGGGCAAATAAACACTGCCCATGACTAGCGTCAAATAGTGACTGTCTAAAATTTCTGCCACCTGGAGTCCTACTGTCCTATAGGGGTGCCCAAAAGATAAATCGGGATCTACCAGTTGATCAGCCGGTGATCAGTAGATCTCAAGATGCTGTCAACAAACAGCTTGTCTAAATTACCCTCCTATTTCATGCTTTTCATTCAGGTATTTATTAAATTAAGGTTACATAAGAAATAATTATTTGGTAAATATAATAATATACATTTTCTCATAAATCAATAGAATATTTAAAGGAGAACTAAAACCTAAAGTAGAAAAAAAAACTGCCCTCCTAACCTACATAGACCCCCCTCCCTCCCCCCACCCCCAGCCTAGCTGTTACCCCGGGCAAATGCTCATAATCTTTACTTACCCTTTCGATGCAGATTCAGGGCATCGGATTTCACGTCAGTCATCGTCCGGCTCTTCGGTAAACTTTGTGTCTTCTTCCGGGCGCTTTGGGAATTTCTGTGACTTTCGGAGCATGCGCAGTTATCGGAAATTGCTCCAACTGTGCACTTGCCGATAAGCCACTCTCATTCCGAAGATTAACGAAGAGAACCAAGGGGTAAGTAAAGACCTAGGGGCATTTGCCCCGGGGTAGCAGCTAGACTGGGGGCAGGAGGGAGAGCGGTCTATGTTTTTACTTTAGGGTTGAATTCTCCTTTAAGTAATATATTCCAAGGAACAGAATGCAAACAATGCTTTTATGGATGTAGATCATAATGGGAGAACATCACTAAAATAGAATAGGGCACTCCTGGCTTATAACCTGTGTGGGCAAATGATGGACTTCTATGTACTTAAATTTCAAATGAATAGTGCTATGATCTAAAGATATTAAAACCATAACAAAAAGCCCATATGATTCAGCATACAAGGAAGATTATCTTAAATGAACGCATACAAATGGGTGATATGGCACAGGTAATTGGCAGGGGAACGATCGTGTAGGTGATAAGCATAAACCACAACTAGCTTATAACTCTTTATTCAGAACCTACTTAAACCCTAGACCAGAGATATGTGCTAAAAATATTTTGTACTTCATACTTTCATGTTGTTGTCCATGGCAGTAATACAAACATTCAGAATATGCCATGGTCTTTAATATATATTACTGATTAATACAAAAGTCTGAAATAAATCCTGACAAATCGGTATGCTGATGAAAGTTACAAAAATATAAACTTCTCAAAAACACCAGTACTATCATAGACTGTTTCTGGTCTTGCCCACTCCCAAACCTTGTGTCTCATTCCCTTCCTCTTTTAGATTGTAAGCTCTTTTGCACAGGGCCTTCCTCACCTTTTGTACCGGTACTGGTCATTATGTATATATCTCTGTATGTTGTATGTAATGCACGTTTAATTTTCAGTGCTGCACAATATGTTGGCTCTCTAAAAATACATAATAATAATAATAATAATAATAAACTATTTAACAAAAAGGTGTTAAAATGCCTTGGAAAATGTGCCTAATGATTTAATTTCTAATGGTTTTATTGTTCCTAACACAGTTTCATATTATGCAAATACAAAAGAGCTAGTAATTATGTTCATTCAATTAAGCACAGGAGTCAATAGCCATAAAAAACAGACCTGGTGGCAAATCGGGATCAGTAGGAGCTGCCTGCTGGACCTTGCGAGGCTTAATTGGGGATTTGGCATTCTCGGTAGTGCTGCGATTTGTTGAACTGGAGCCACAACTTTCAATGTCCTCCTGTGAAACAAACAGAAAACCATTAATAAAACAATACCATTTTGAAAAATAAAGATAAAAATTTGGGTATTTTAGTGGTTTTAGAATCCACAATAAACTGCTAATTTTTGGTGGTTTAGAGTAGTTAATACAATAAATGATTTTTTAGTGTTAAAAAATACAATATGTGAAAAAAAACCAAAGTAAATAAAATCACCCCAAATGTGTCCATTAGAGACTAAAACTAGAAATCAAAAGGGGGTTGTTCAGGTCATGATTTACTGTTGGGATTCATAGTAATAGTGCAGGTTAAAATACAATAAAACTGCCTCTACTCCAATGACAATATTTAACATAACTATAAATTTTGGAGGTGGGAAATCCTCACCCTCTCCTCCATGACACTGCTCTATGATATTGCATTACAGTATAGAAGAAAATTGCTCTGATTTATGTTATAAGTTTCTCTTATAAGTTACTTCCATGCAAACAGAAGATTAGCAACCAGCATTTTCACAAAGAGCTATAGAATAAAGCTGGCCATAGACGTAAAGATTTCTGAAAGATCCAATAGTTATCGTGAGACCACGATTGCCTCAAAACGATCGTTTAAATGCCCGATGTGTCCATCAACTAAAAAGACCATTTCAGGCGATATTGCCAGCAAAACTGAAGGATCGCAGCCTGCTTGGCTCTGCAAACATAGGTAGATTGCATGGGGACCGATAAAGATTTTTTAACCTGGCCGATCAATCATCAGACCAATTTCGGACGAAAAATCGTGAGATGAACGATCGTTTGTATCCCACTAACCGCACGATAATTTGACAGATTGGTCGGACTTCCCTAAGATCGGTCGTTCGGCAGGGAAATATCGTTGCGTCTATGGGGAGCTTAAGATTTTAGGGAATTTAAGGATTTTTGGGCATGGTTTAGAAAGACCACCTTTGGCCATAAAGCTGTGTAAAATATGCACCGCATCCACTTTTTGGGATTCCACTGAATGCCCAAATAGTTTGTGAAGGTTTCGGCCCAATACCTCAGGAAAGAAAAAGCTGGGAAAATAGTTTTTTATGTCCTTGTTTCGTGACAAATTAGGATTTGGTTTCGCCAAGCACAAAGATTCCTGGATTTGGCGATGCAAAGTAATACAACTTTTAGGGGCAGGATGTGTTTAGCATGAAAATTCGCATTTTCAAGGTTATTTTTATGAACAAAAATAACATTTTTCAAGACTTATTATACCCCAACCCTAGAAATAGCTCATATCTGAAAATACACCACCTAAAACCTGTTGATGTCATGTTGGAGTCAATGGCAGAGGTCCCTTGAACCATTTGAAGATTTTAATAGCCTTTATAATGTTTCTGGTTTTTTCAGACGGTTTTGCCCGAAAACTTGATCACTTTTGAGCAATTGAAGTTTTTATGACCCCTATAGTGTAGAAAAGACCAGCAACACTGGGATTTTAACGTTGATGTTTCAGTCAAGGTCTTGGGAAAGGTCAGAAAAATTACATCAGTTGCATCTTGAAAACATATTGAAATCCCAGTGTTGCTGGTGTTTTCTTCGCTGTATAAAATATAATATGGGCGTAATAGCAGGAATAGTTTAAACTGCACAGAAATATTTTCAAACTATGTAAAGGCCATTCCAAAGTTATAAAATCATATTAAAACACAGTGCAAAGTCCCGTGGGTAGGACTACCCTGAGAGGACAAAATACTGAAAACAGAAATTGTTATAATTATATAAAATTACAAATTCTTCACAAATAAGTAGAAGTGACACACAGGCAGACACAAATAAATGGCCGTTATAAATCACAGCTACCACTTACTATTTGTTTGTGTATTGATAACGACGAGGCTGCAAATCTCCAAACTGCATTTAGGCCAGACGGGGAGATTCGGGGGCGATCCGACGCCTGGCGACTTTTCGCCGCGACGGATCGCCCCCGAATCTCCCCGAATAGGTAGGCACCGGCGAGGCAATTTGGAGCGATTTTAAAAATCGCGCCGCTGCGTGTGAACACGAGCTGGCGCTTTTAACCCTCGCCGGTGCCTACCTATTCGGGGAGATTCGGGGGCGATCCGTCGCGGCGAAAAGTCGCCAGGCGACGGATCACCCCCGAATCTCCCCGTCTGGACTAGCCCTAAAACAATAATTTTTTTTGGCAGCAATGAAGACCTATCCAACATAGATACTTATTCAAATGCCCTAAGTGCACAACAAATTGTCCCAACAACTGCCAATGAAATCAGTGGTTCCAGACATTTTGACGACCACCCGTGGAGTTATTTTTAATCATATAAAGCAAGATGCTTCAGAATCACACCTTCACGGTCATTGCCCTAAACAAATCTAAGCAAAGGTTTTGTAGCCCCCAATAACACAGTTAAACAAATAAATGCATTGTCATTGTCAACACCCAAAATAAATAATATATTGTTCTAAACAGCTTTCAATTATACATTTATTACACATTTTCAGTGCTTTGAAAGTTATTTGTAAAAACTATTGCTACTGACACTTGATAAAGAGCAACTTGGCTTGAAACATGTAGTGTTAAATAATGGAGTATTTGCAGCAAAGCACTGCGTCAATCTGGTCGGTTCCGCCAAACTATGTTTTAGATTGACTTTTATGTACCTAGGACAGGGTACAGGAGCAGTACGTCACGGTTAAGAAGTACAGGATTGTTAACACATCCAGTGGAACCAAATATTTAAAATGTATCGCTACTAGTTGTTACTTTTTAAACAATGTTGCAAAAGTCTTAGTTCCCCACAAAAGACAGGTCTGTTAATCAGCTGTATCGCTCTGAGCCAGGGGTGTCCAAGGATATGAATGACCAGGCAAAATGACCTGAGACAGCTGCCTACACAACAAATTACTAAATAAAAAAACAAAAACACACTTGCTAGTTCAGGAATGCAATTTAAGGGTAGGGACAGACAGGGAGATTCGGGGAGATTCTGTCGCCTGGCGTTTTTA
>CM044441.1:133296953-133319135 GCA_024363595.1 Xenopus borealis
CAAGTCGCCAGGCGACAAAATGCCCCCGAATCTCCCCGTCTGCTCTAGCCCTAAGAAGTTACAGACATCTCACTTTGCACTTTTGGCACATTTAGATCTTACACTGTCCTTTAATCCTTTAATACCCCCTATGAAGACTTATAGAAAGATTGTTTCAGATAAGAACCTATTTCCAAAGGAAATAAACTGCACTGCAGATATGATATAAATAATTAAAAAATATTTGTGATAATTAGTTATAAGCTTAGGGTGCCTGCTGGTGTAACAGCCACAGATATCATCAGGAAACAACACTTTGAACAGCATGGTCAAAGTTGCTGCCTCGACACTACAAGAATTGCTATGAAGTTTTATGTCCTAGATTGGGAATAAACAACATTAGGAAGCTAAATAAATGACCAAAACTATCATTTACAGGTCATGAGGTTAACGAATGATGGAAAAGCTCAGGCACTATGAAAATAAAGGAGTGAAACCCAATCTTCCTTTATCTGGTCACTCCCAGCATTTGCTCACTAATGATCTCCAGTATGTCCCATCTTCTGTCCTCTGTCTCATTAAAGATGCTCCATGAAGCAAGAAGTTTCCTGGACACCAAATACAACAAAAGGAGAATCCAAACAGATAAACAATGATGAGGTCACCGTTTGCAGGAAAGTTAAATAAGAAACTAACGGTGAGGGAGGACTGTAAGGAATACACGCTTGTGAGAAATAAAAATGAGGCACACGGGGCTGGTTGGGCATTGAGAGGGTTCATTCCCAACTTTTGTACAACCTGTGATTAGATTAGATTGAATTTACATGACCAATGTTGCACACAAGTGCTTCTTTAAATATAATTATGTACTCAAATGTCTTATCTTGGGCAAAAAGAAACGTTGGTTTTGTATTAAATCTATCTTTTTGACCAAACCAAGAGATGTAATCATGGCTTTCATTTGATAGATGGGCATCCGTTATTATGTGGACTGCACCTACACATGCCTCCCACATTTTGGAAATAAAAAGAGGGACAAAAAATTATTTATTTTGACTATGACTATTTTTGTGGTCACACCCGTTAATGACCATGTTCATGTTATAATATTTGGCAGCTTATGAAAGTTTGAACATATTTCTGTGGATTTTTCAATTATTACAGTTTTGCTAATGAAGCTGAATCGCCCTTAAGCCACGAGTCTAACCTTTCCCAAGGGACCTGTTATTTTATATTGTTACAATTACTTATTTGCTTACCTCAAAATTGTTACAAAACTATCTTATCTTCTGCTGTGGCTGTTCTGGGCTCTCTGCCAAAAGCCAGTTAGAAGAGTTAGAAACTGTGTTCCTTTTTTTGTCTGTTCAGTGCAGAGAAAAACTTTCTAGTACAAACGGCTGAGCTGTCAAAAGAGGGACTGTCCCTCTAAAAAAACGGACAGTTGGGAGTTGTGCACCCACACACAGTGCATTCTTTCAGCATATATGTATGTACATATCTACAAAGCACAACTAGAAAAATTCCATCAGACTAGGATTGTATCATCATGTTGATGAGGTCTAATGACTGCATAGGCCACTATTAGTCTACAATCATTGGCCCAGGGACAAAACAATCAGATCAGACATATTTAGCCAAGTATGTATGGACACATTTGGGCAAAGATATGCTGGTTTAGTGATCTGTGATGCAGATCTTTTACTACATGTCCAACTTTATTTTCAATCTGCCCTGACCTTTGACCTGATGCTTGGAATTGCGTTTAGAGTGTTGCTTCCAGCCAGCAATTTAAAGGAACAGTTCAGTGTAAAAATAAAAACTGGATAAATAGACAGGCTGTGCAAAATAAAAAAAAGTTCACATCAAAAGCTGATCAGCTAACCTCTAGGCCAGCGCCTCCTCTTTAATCATTATTTGCCTATTTTGGGACTGTTCTGTGTTCTGCCCGCTTACCTGTGGTCAGTACTGTCATGATTGCTTACCCACTGCTATGCTGAACTCAATCAATGCACTTTATTTGGACATTAAAGGAACAGTAACACCAAAAAATTAGTGTCTTAAAGTAAGTAAAATATAATGTAGTATTCCCCTGCATTAGTACAGTTGGTGTGTTGCTTTAGAAACAATACTATAGTTTATTTAAAGGGCAAGGAAAGTCTAAAATAGAATAAGGCTAGAAATGCTGTATTTTGTATACTAAACATAAACATGAACTAACTGCACCACAAGCCTAATCAAACAAATGATTTATGCTTTCAAAGTTGGCCACAGGGGGCTGTCATCTTGTAACTTTGTTATACATCTTTGCAAGAATAGACTATATACACATGCTCAGTGTGGTCTGGGCTTCTTAGGGATTGTCATAAATGATCAAAAAACAAAGCTGCTTGAGTTCTGCATGGCTGGTAAGTAAGGCAGGGGCTCCCCCTGCTCTTCATAAGTATGAATGTTTCCCTGCCAGAAGTTAGGGACCGTCTGACAATTCCTATCCACAGAAGTAAATGAAGGGAGAATTTCACTGCATACAGTCAGGTTTATTATAAAAAAAAGTAGACATTTTTTAATTGAAGTATACTGGAGATAGATTTCTTTTTCATTAAAGAAAGTAAAAATGGGATGTTATTTCTTTGCCTTTCCTTGTCCTTTAAATAAGCTGCTGTACAGCCATAGGGACAACTATTAAAATCACGTGTTACATAGCAGATAACAGATGCATTCGGTAGGATACCATTGAACTGCATTACAGATCTTATCTTTAACCTGCTGATTATCTGTGTCTTTTCTCAGCTTGAATGGCTGCCCCCATTGCTACACAGCAGCCTATTACATAAACTATAGTAGTCTTTCCAGAAGCAAACACAAAACTTTTACCAATGCAGGAAAACAGTACATATTTTAATTACTTTAAAACTGGTGTTATAGTTCCTTTAGGGCAAGGCCAGACATGGAGTTTTTAGGTTGCATTTTTAAAAACGATCTGTCCGGCGTAAATACGCCACTGAAACTACATGCGACTGTCAACATGTGTTTTTCAGCACGTATGTTTCTTTTCCCAACATGCACTTCTCATTCTAATTTTTCTCATTGAGAATTTGGAAGCCATATTTAAAACCATAGAGTCTATTGATTTGGTAGTTTCTTGACGTATTGGCGTTTCTGCTAAAAAAAAAAAATACTGGCGTCCTGTGGCTGATTTTGGCTTGCAAGTGCCCTGTGTGAATCGCCATAGAGTGTTTTCCATTCATTTCAGTGGTAGTGCAATTTATGTGTATTTACGCCTTTTAAAAACCTGGCATAAAAGCGCTGCAAAAATGCCACGCCTGGCCTTGCCCTTAAGCTCTTATTATTATTATTTTAAAATACACTCACAGCATAAACCCAGCATAAGGACATTTTCCTGCTTAAACACCTCCAGATAAATATAAAATTCTTGAAGTGCAAAGTAAAGCATAAGTGGAACCAGGCACAATTAAGACAAATGTACCAGACACAAAATAAACATCAGGGCTTGCATGGTCTAGTCTTAAATACCAATACAAATTTGGGACAAAACACATACATGAACATATCCAGTGTAAAACAGTACAGCCGATAGGCTATCAGTACAATATAATTATCTCATTACATCATTACATGTGATTCTTGGCTATGCTTTTGGCTCGCATGGTCTTAATCACTAACACACCTTTCATGTCCCTAGTTCTGAAGGAGAAAAACATTTTAGCAAGAACTCTCGCCCAGTCCCACTTGAACATAAACTGCACCATATTACAGAATCTAATAAATACTGAATATAAGTATGATTTTGTTTTGAGAAAAAGGTGCATCAGTGTTAGTTCTTGGTCCCTGATCAACCCCGCCATGAAAGAAAATGTAATTCTCAACATATTAACATTATTAACATGTATTTCTTGCCCTTTAATTTTGCCATTATATCTACAAGGCAAGTTTTTGATACGGAGAAGATGCTTATTAAGGGTGGTGGCATACATGTTTACTTGGGGAGATTAGTCGTTCAGCGTCAAATCTTCTCATCTTCGGTCCCCTAAATGCCTTCCCGCCAGCTAGAATGCAAATCGTTGGTTGGTTGGCACTAGGAACACTTCATTTTACAAAGCTGCTTCCCAAGGAAATTTCGGGCAACTTTGGAACATGGAAGCAATCTGAGTGCCATCCCACCTGCGATTTACATGCTAGCCGGCGGGAAGGCATTTAGGGGAGATTGGTCGCCCACAGAAGAGGCGATTTGTCGACGGGTGACTAATCTCCTCCAGTAGCCACATCTGCTACCACCCTAAGGGGAAATGGAAGCTTAAAGGGCAACTAAAGTCTAAAATAGAGTAATGCTGTATTTTGTATACTAAATATATACATGAACTTACTGCACTAGAAGCCTAATAAGACAAATGATTTATGCTTTGAAAGTTGGCACAGGGGGCTGTCATCTTGTAACTTTGTTAGACATCTCTGCAATATCAAGACTCACACATGCTCAGTGTGGTCTGGGCTTCAGTTGGGAAGGTTAAGCTTAAGGATCATCATAAATGATCAAAACAGCACAAGTCAAATAATATCTGCCATAGAAGCCAATACAGTAAGACTGATTAATAATCAGACTATACAGACTGCACTGAGCCTGTGGACCCAAATCTCTACACGGTCACTGGCTGTTTTACATGGAAACAGACAAAGCTGCTGGAGTTCTGGGAAGTAAGGTGGGGGGGGGCTCCCTGCTGTTTGAAACAATGACTGTTTCCCTGCAGAGCAGTTAGGGACCGTCTGACAATTCCTATCCCCAGCAATAAATGAAGGGAGAATTTCATTGCATACAGTCAGTTTTCTTATAAAAATGGTAGACAATTTTTTTAATTGAAGTATATTGGAGATAGATTACTTTTTCATTAAAGAAAGTAAAAATGGGATTTTATTTTTTTGGCTTTACATTCTCTCTCATTTCTAAAAGTACAATAGTCTCTGCTGTTAGCTGGTAGCAATACCCTTTGTCTGATCAAGATAGAGATGTAGACAAGTAACTAGGTATGCACCGAATCTGTTATTTTAGGATCCGGTGGAATCCCGAAACCTTTGTAAAAGATACTGCTGAATACCAAACCGAATTAGGTTATTAGGAAATCACAAAGCAATTCAGTGACCCAACTAATCAACAAGCCTGTGAAGGCCATGGGACTCTTGTGATTTATTATATACAAATAGAGTTGTACAGTTGGCCCACAGACAACTGCATCCAACTTGGCCACTTTAGACTGAATCTGCAAGTAATGTCAGCGTACCAAGCAAAATAACCACCTCCTGAACCAATAACTGATCAGGGTCATCTGTCATAGCAAGGTAATTATCAGCTGGCTTGAAAATGCCGTGACAAAAGGACAGCATCAGACAGTGGAAGATGTCCTCTTCTGACAGGTCTACAATGGGCGCCATATTGTATTTTTTTTTATGACCTGGGTTCTTTTTTTTTTAGTGTCACATTTCAGCCAGGAGAAAAATGGCTAAAACTCTCCCCGCTACCTACTATTCATTTGAGGGCAAACATTTTATCAGTCCTGGGACTTTTCAGCCCCAGAAAGCTCACTACAGCTAAAAAACAAAACACTGGTGTTCCGTCACTCTTAAATCACTTCAACTATGGTAAAAAATGAAGAGATAAGTATTTCTGGCAAGAATTGTTCACACATGCCATAAATGAAGCAATTTGTTTTAACCCAGAAACAATTAAAGACTGTTCCTGTGTTCTACTGTGAGATTTTATCTCTGAGGAAAAAATAAAACTATAAAATAACATATGAACCATTAGCCTAATTGAGCTGAGGCCACTGGCAGGGGCAGATTACGGGCATTTTGTTGCCCAGGAGATAAATAGCTTAGTCGCTGTGAGATAAGTGACAATCGCCTGACAAGTGACTGCATCTGTGATTGCAGTTCAAATAAACTGGAAAATGTTGTCCAAAATGTCTGTCTTGTTGGTGCAACTGCTGGAAGTGTCAACTTATTATATTATTACACATACAAGAAAGCATAATAAAGGCAAAAGAGATCCTCTAATGCCCTAGACAAGAGCCCACCCTAAAAAATGTGGCATGCCCCTCAAATTGGTTAAAAATGCTTAACACAAAAATCTTTCATAGTTAGAACTTCTGAAGGCAATTCAGCTTTAAAATGTGAAAAATATGCCAACATTTTTTAGAATTTTTAAGACTTTCTGGCATACAGGATATGATGTCACTGACGTAAGATTCAGGAAGACGTAGCTTCATCTTATCAGTTCACTAGGTCTAAGGTGGCGACGGAAACTCTAAGAAAGAGGGAACTTCTGTAAAATCCACACTTGAATTTTGCAGTGAATTTGTGGAGTAACGATCATTCGCCTGAGTGAAAATCCGCCTGGTGATAGGGCGCCAAGCTACGATAGCACCAGTCTGCTTTGCTAGAGAATTGCCCTCTATGCCTGTTAGTAAATTGGATATGTGCCCGCGGATGGGATTTCTGGTGAATTTTCGCTAGCGAGGGCCAGTAAATCCATTTTAATCAAATAATTCAAATTTTTAAAAACGATTTCCTTTTTTCTGCAATAATGAGTAGCTTGTACTTGATCCAAAGTAACATATAATAAACCCTGATTTTAGGCAAAACAATGCTAATGGCATTAATGTTAAATGATTTTTCTAGCAGACTTAAGTTATGTAGATCCAAATTACAGAAAAAACCCTTATCCAGTAATCCCCAGGTCCAGAGCATCCTGGATAATAGGCCCCATACCTGTAGTAAGCCTGATTCAGTAAAACACAAAAGGACTGTAAATTCTTAAACTAGTCATGAATCAGATTATAAATGCTGTATGAATATTTCTTTCAAATAAATGTCAATTAATCTGGAAACTACTTACAACGTCCCTCCACTTAAAAAAAGCTTCTGTGCTTGCAGATTTCTGCATAATCTTAACATTAAAACTGCCCTATTATTTTTCTTTTAAACTTATACTTGTCTCATAAGCCCAGAGGTAAAATATGTTCATTATAGAGATGTGAAAAAGTTCCAAAAGATTTGCCAAAACTAGCATAATTATGAAAATATTTAACACTGCAACCAACTGAAATCACACATACTGAACATAGATCAAGGTGATGTCATAAAAAAATGCAAAGCCAAAAGGCACTAAAAACTACTGCAATCCCATAAATCTGGCTCATGCTAGATGACAATAAACATGTAAAAACTGTCTCTAGAAGGCTCTACATGTTGAAGTCAGCCAACAAGGATACTCGCTCTTTGAAGGTCTGCCTACTCCTTTATTGATTCAATTGGTACAATTTCAAAACACTTTTATGCCTTCAGAATTTAGGAAGACTAAATCATGAAGACTAATCTGCTAATTAAAAATTAAGTAATTAAAATTGTTATAATTACCAGGTTAATGGTCTCCCAAGTAATGTATGCCTCCCAGTATGACATACAATTTGTTTATTCTAGATTACCCCCCAAACTGCAAACAATATACAGGAAAGTAAAATAGTAGAGACCTTACATTGTAAAATGCACTGGTGAAGAAAAGCCAACCCAGATTGGTACTGATCTGAATACATTTTGGCTCCGCCTGCCACATGTACAATTTAGAAAAAGAATATCAGAACTTCAGTTTGGATAGAGTCAGTGACATAAATAGAAATTACTGGACTACAAAGGGAAATGATTTTAACAACCTTTAACTTTGGGGAAAATATATTTTTGTACATCTACTAGATCATACAACATTTTCCCAACGTATGCATTGCGTGGCAAGCACTTTACCATCTGGTGTCTAGTATATGGTATTTTGAGGATATTGGCACATAGGGCACTCTAGAATATCATATTTAGAGTCCTACATGGGGACAGGTGCCCTTGTGTACCCACAAAAAAGCAGGTAACCAGCGGGTTACATATAAAGATGTGGGTTGGCAGGTCGCAGGTCTAGCAAGCTTTACTCCATTACACATTTTAAATTGATTTTATGATCATACCCTTCCTGATGAAGTGACTTCCAGTTTGCAGCAAAAGCACTTCCTGTTTAATGGTGGTCAGCAGGACGTGGATCGTGTTTTGAAAGTTGCAGGGGGAGTTTTTGCCATGTTTGTCTCAAAAATAATCACTAGCAGTCAACATGACAAAGCCATTGGCCAACAACTGAACATATGGTGAAAGGGTTTTGATAAACAGTTTCACAAATTTTCTCAGTCAGCACCCTCACCTCCAAAACGCTTTAGTCTGATGCCCGTCAAACGGTTTCCCACTTCAATCCGTTCAATCCATTCAAACGTAGTAATTGACGGCACCAATCAGCAGTGTATTCTCTTAAAATGCCTTTATTGAGACATAGGGCTCTGACCCCAAACACTCGGCAACGTTTCAGACCCCTCTCAGTCCTTTATCAAGCTGCTAATACACTGCTGATTGGTGCCGTCAATCAGAATACACTGCTGATTGGTGCCGTCAATTACTACGTTTGAATGAAAGGGTTTTGATATACATGTCCCCCTCTGAAACAAGGTAGAGAATTATAAAATGCATTTCAAATCCATGTGCCAACAAAAATGAATGGATGCACTGGAAGCCAATATATCCTATTAGAAAGAATATGACTTACATAATTACATAGTTAAATTGGGTTGAAAAAAAGACCATCAAGTTCAATCCCTCCAAATGAAACCCAGCATACACACATATTCACACTGACCCCTCCATACACTCACATAAACTATACATACCAAAAACACACCTAGAACGTCTGGCAATTAAGATAGATAGATAGATAGATAGATAGATAGATAGATAGATAGATAGATAGAGTATATATTAATTAACAGATGTTCTAGGTGTGTTATATGCCTTGAAAATATTTTCATGCCAACCCCAGATCGGAAGTGTTTCAACTATGGATGCAAATAATTCACTATTTTAGCATTCTGACGAAATCCAAATCCTTTGTTAAAGATTTGGACAAATACCGAACTGCAACAACCCCTAATTTGCATTTGTAAATTAGATAAAGGAGGGGGGGTGAAAAGAACCACATATCGCACAGTTAAATATTTTTTGACCTGGCGAGGCAATTTTGAGCGACTTTAAAAATCGCGCCGCTCCGTGTGAACAAGCGCAGGCGTTTTTAAGCCTCGCCGGTGCGCAGTGGTGCCTAGCTATTCGGGGAGATTCGGGGGCGAGAAGTCGCCAGGCGACAGATCTCCCCCGAATCTCCCTGTCTGGCCTTAGCCTAAGTCATTTTATATTTGAACATGGCTCTTGAGGGATCCCTGCTCTAAGGCATAAGGAGCAACCTACAAATGAAAAAACCCTACTTTGGAATAACAAATATATCTTACTGTTGTGGTTCCACAAAAAAAAAACTAAATCTGAAAAAAATGCAAAAAAAAAGCTGGGTGTTCATTTTATTTTAGCTTAAATAATTTATTATTAAGATGTCAACTTCTCTCCTCATAAATGACCAGCTTCCATGACCACAAAAATTAAACAAGGTTTGCTTGCAAAACACCAAAATGTGAGGGTGGAAGGAGCACATTCCTGTCATCTGCAATCATGGAATTGGTAATCACCAAAACCCCATCTGCACCTGCAAACGTAATACACAGAACAGCTCTAACAACCAAGGAAAACATGGGTCAGCTTACATAGAAAATCACACTGAGAGCTGAAAATAAATAACAACAAAGCTGGTCTCTTGGGCCCCAATACTTAGGTGTTACTGGGGGCCCACATGCAAACTTGCAGTAGGACACAGATGTAATAAGTAGCTCTGCCTGACATGTTTTTGGCATGGTTTGATTTAGACTAATGAGAATGAAGGATAAGCTGAGACTCTTGAACAGATTTTATGGCCAGATGTAAAAGATTGAGAGCAAAAGGAAAAAAGGCTTTTCCCTCAGTATTTTTGCCACAACATATCGACCTTTCGTTTTCCCACATGTCCCTGCTGAACACTTAATAGTGCAGAGGCTTTTGGCGCTACTTCAACAGCGCAGAAAATAACTAGTCGACTGTTTGTAAGTTGTGATAGCTTTTATTGGACCAATGTGAAAATTCTTTGTGGATGCAGTTATACGTGAGATCTCTGTCCAGTTTAAGCTAATTTCTAACAGCTACGAAGGATTGCAATGTTATTTTAACTAGGGAAGTTGTAATTGGGGGTTAGTGGCTCCAAAGTCCCTTTAGCAGATTAATTTGATGATGTGATTTCTAAATGGTCCAACTAGAAAGCATTACAACATGAAGCAATTTGCTCGGTTTTTATGGAAATAATACGGTCACAAAGGAAAAAGAATATAAAATGCCTAAAGATATATGTATGTTAAATAAATAAGTACAAGGGATAAGAACAATTCCTCTGAATGCAATTTGACCAAAAATTACGTAGAGAAATACTGAATCCAACAAACCTTGAAAAACAATACTCTCACAAGGAATGTTGCTCAATGAATTTACAGAAGAGAAGTGCTTTGGGGAGAAGAGAGCCATCCAATGTCTTTGTTAATTGATACAGCTTCTATTTCACATTATGTAGATATCAAACACAATGCAAACAGGCTCCAAAATAAAAAAAAAAAAAACTGGCAACACACTGGTCAATTTAGTAATCAAATCGGTCTGCTTTTACGAAAAACAGCAGACCAACACAGAGAATGAAGACTGCCCAGTGTTCTGATCCAAATCCAACTTTATAAAGGTGTGCATTCTGCTTATCGGATATAGTTTACAATTAAGTAAAGTTACATGGGATTATTTAGAGTAAAAAGTAAGATGTTCAATGTAAGGACAGTTAGTCTCTACTTAGCAGAAGCATTCCAACGTGGACTGTGAGCTATGGGTTATGAAGGCCAGTAGTTATAAATTATTTTAGTTCAAGCCCCCTTAAAGGAACAGTTGTAAAAATATAAACTGGGTAAATAGATAGGCTGTGCAAAATAAAAAATGTTTCTAATATAGTTAGTTTGCCAAAAATGTAATGTATAAAGGCTGGAGTGACTGGATGTCTAATAGAACAGAACTCTACTTCATGCTTTGAGCTCTCTAAAGCTGGCCATAGAACTAAAGATCCGCTCGTATGGCGACATCGCCATTGGATCACCCGATATCGCCTACCTCAGGAAGGGCATATTGGGGAGAGATCCGCTCGTCTGTCAACATCGCCAAACGAGCGCATCTCACCATGTATGGCCTCCTTTAATTAGTGACTGTTCCTCAACTTTCAGCTCAGATTCAAAAACAAAAGTTATGACCCATGTGGTCCCCCCTTCATTGGTTGGTAACCAATCAGTGGAAAGCAGGAGATCTGAAAAGCAGGAAGTAGTGTTCTGGTTATCCATGACATTTTTGGCTAACAAACTATATTAGAAACATTTTTTATTTTGCAAAGCCTGTCTATTTACCCAGTTTTTATTTTTATACTTAACAATTCCTTTAAACCTCAGGTTTTCGCCAAGGCCCTTATTGAAGGTCTAACCTTTGGTCAGTGCCCGCTTAGCCCATAAAATAAGTACAGATATAGGAAAATATTGATGTATTAGTCAATCAATCAAATCGGTCTGTTGTAACCAAAACCATCAGACAACACAGAGAATGAAGAATGCCTAGTTTTCTGATACAAATCCAACTTGATAAAGGTGCCCATTCTGCTTTAAAGGAATTCAACCCTGTAAAAAAAAAAAAACAGCAACCCACCCACCACACGTAGACCCCCCTCCCTCCTGTCCCCCAGCCTAACTGCCCCATACTTAAATTTCACATTTTTTTCAATTCGAAATTCGACCAAACTTAAATCTGCCCCTTAGTCTCAACTTAACAGATCCACTACAACATGGACTGTGAGCTGTGGTTTATGAAAGCCAGTAGTTGTCAAATTCTTTTACATCAAGCCCACGTAAAGGCCTTACCTTTGGTCAGTGCCCCTCTTAGCTCATATCATAAAAATAACAGATATAGAAAAATATTGGTGTATCAGTCATTGACTGCAATTGACTATATTATCAGCAAACGGATATTCAATCCAAATCTCACCATACCTGACCTGTAAGCTGGGCTTTCAAGTGTATCTCCGAAAGTAATTGCCAGTTTTTACCTTAAGAATCCTTCTGGTTATACCCTCCCTTCCATTGCTCAAAGCCAGGCCAAAAGTTTGGTAACATCTTCACAAAAGCAATTGCTGCAAAAAAGCCTGAATATCCACCATCTCAGACCTGTCAAGGTCAATGGGAGAGACACCAATGTCAATTTAAAGATATCATTTGTGATGGATTGAAGCGTTGCGGGGGAAACAGTCCAAAAAAATGGACGATTTGGGATTTCACGCAATTTTAACAGGTTTTTTCCCAATCTAATTTATTTGAGTTTTTTAATTAATAGAAGGTCAAATCAGGCTAGGGAGTTTGGTTGTGGTTTATTTAATACAATAATAAGATAAATTCAGTCTTCAGTAAACAACCCCCTAGCTGTCAGAAAATGACGGACGCTATAATTCATCAAAAACTATGATTTATAAATCCCTGAATTAACACTGAATAGTACAATTCTGGAACAAGGTGAGCAGTAAAATAAATGTGTCCTACAAGTACAGGTATGGGACCTATTATGCAGAATGCTCGGGACCTGGGGTTTGCGGATTAACGGATCTTTCCGTAATTTGGATCTTCATACTTTAAATCTGCTAGAAAATCACGTAACATTAAATAAATCCAATAGGCTGGTTTTGCTTACAATAAGGATTAATTATATCTTAGTTTGGATAGCCATACCGTAATTCAGAGCTTTCTGGATAACAGGTTTCCGGATAAGGATCTAATACCTGTATATGAATCATATATAATATTTATAGTAGAGATACGGGATCGGTTGTCCAGAATGCTCAGGACCTGGAGTTTTCCAAATAATGGATCTTTCCGTAATTTGGTTCTTCATTTCTTATGTCTACTAGAAAATAATGTAAACATTAAATAAACCCAATAGGGTGGTTTTGCTTCCAATAAGGATTTATCATATCTTTGTTTGGATCAAGTAAAAGGAACTGTTTTAGTATTACAGAGAAAAAGGAAATAATTTAAAAAAAATTGGATTCATTATTTATAAAGGAGTCTATGGGAGACGGTGTTTCTTTAATTCGGAACTTTCAGGATAATGGTTTCCGGATAATGGATCCCATACCTGTAGAATAAATAGCAGGGGAAAACAGACACACACTTCAGAAAATACAATATGTTACAAGATATAAACCATGTCTGCTTGAGTTTTTACTGGCGAAGAGCCTACCTTCTCAATTTTGGAATAAAAAGAAATGCATATGATTTCCATGCACCTCTGTTAAATGCTTCTCTCATATTGGACATTGATATAAACCTTTTCCTGCCAGACCAGGGTTCTGCAAGATGTTGCTTGCCCTCTTGACACAGAAGGAGTTAATTCGTTTCTCAGAAGAGTTACGGTCTGCTTGTTTGCCTCGGCATACACATAACACCCACACATCGTTTTCTATCCAACAATATTGTGTAAACATATTTTATGAGTTTATTCTCTGACTGCATACCCGCCGCATGAATGGCTTCCAAGGGGCCTATTCTGCACATGGTAACACTTACCACTATAAGAAATGAGGGATTGATCATGGCTACAGATTTGCATTTCAAAAGAAGTCCCAATGCAAATCTTTGATGACAAATTACCGATACATGAAATATGGGGACCAAAGGTTCCTGTCAGAGCTGTGAACAGAAGTTAGGAAGTGACAGCAGAAATGATCAAAAGAAAGGCTGAGCTTTGGTATACGGGAGGGGGCTAGATGGGGGAACACCTGCATTATGCTTGAACTCCTCCGGGGCCACAAAGGTGTTTGGCTATTGTCGTTTAGCTCTGTAACACTAGTAGTATTACTTTGTTCTTGGGGTGGTTAAACTATTCAATGCTTTTATCGGTTTGCCCAAATGCCCATGTTTTTGCAAACAGTCTTCATACAGCTAAATATACACAGAATTATAGTTACCATTATGCAGTAATGTACTCGCATAGTTTCAGGCCTTCAGAGCTAACAAATTTCAGAGAATAATGGCATACACAATATATGCGCCATATATTCAAGTTAATTGTAAACACTTACCTAGCCTTAAAAAGCTATCCAATTTAAACTAGCAACTTTAATATAATTACGATCATCATCCGTAATTTATCCAGAGCCGCCAATTTATGCAGTAAGAGACTGCTCAAAATTCCTAACTAATGGTTTGACTGTAATGTAGAAAATAACCAGGGATGCATCAAATCCATAATTCCAGAAGACCAAATCCCAGGGGCGTCCCACGGGCTGCTGCCGCCTGAGGCGTGCCCCCTCCCACTCCACGCTTCTAATTTTTATCGTTGGAGCAGGTCGAGGAGGGGCCGCATTGCTAGTGCAGTGAGCGCTATTGCGCTCGCTGCACTAGAAGAGCTGAATTACCGTTTTAAAAAACAGAAATTCGTCTCTTGAAGCTACCAGAGGCGGCTTTTTGCTGCCCCTGGTACCTGGCCGCTCCATGCCACCTGAGGCAAGATGCTCACCTTGCCTAATGGCCTGAGCAGCCCTGCCAAATCCTCCTATAAAACCTTGTGCGCTAATTCCCGCCCAGGCGTTTTTTGTTTTTTTCAGGGAGAACACTGCTTCATAAAATATTCAGATAAATAATAAGCCAAATCTGAACCCTAATTTATTATAAAGTGCATATATTTTCAACAAGTTCTCCAGAGCTTTAAAGTCTCACAACACAAATGTTGCAGAAGACAAGATTTACTGGAATCTAAAACCTGTAAAAAGCTCTAGGATTTGCTGAATTGTAAACCAAATCCTGGATTCAGCGAATCCCTTGAAAAGCCTGAGGCTGGGCCTTGGCTCCACTGCACTCAGAATGAGTTTTTTTTTTTTTTAGGGATGTCCCGAATCCAATATTCTGGATTCGGATGAATCCGTCATAAAAGATTTGGCTGAATAATGTACCGAATCCAACCCCTAATTTGCAAATGCAAATGAGGGCAAGGGAGGGAAAAATAAAGCCTGTGCGAGTAGCTAAAAAGTTTTTCACTTAATTGTTTTGTGAAGAAGAGCTATATGATTTTAAGGATTCAGACTTGGTTCAGCCAAGCACAACGGTTTGTTCAGGCACAAGGTTTTGGCCGAATCCAAATCCTGCTGATATAGGCCAGATCTTGGCCGATTCCTAGACGAATACTGAATCGAATCCTGGATTCGGTGCATTCCTAGTAGTCGTCTTGCAGGCTGAAAGAAGTGCATTTGTTGATCGGAACTGAAAAGTAGGGCTGCACCGAATCCAGGTTTGGTTCAGGATTCTGCCTTTTTTAGCAGGATTCAATTGAATCCAAGAGCCTAGACAGACCAAATCCTTAAAATGACATGACTTTTCATCACACAAACAAGGAATGTTAAAAAAAAAAATCTCTTTGGCCCTTGTAAAATAAGTATTCACCCAAATCGTCCATAATAGTGGATTCAGTGCATCTAAACTGAAAAATGCAGCTTCTGCTTGAATGCAGTCATATAGAAAAACCCGCTCTGAACTCACCCCTCGCAGGTTTTCTACCCCCACTTGTAAACACTCCGAATCCAGGTGCTCAGCCACCAGTGCTTCTGTTGTACCTCATTAGAAAATAGAACAGGTGGCACCCCGAATACATTAAAGATTTTTATCTCAAAATGGGAAGGATCCACATCGCCTTATGCATTTTGGGCGATAACTCCTTTAATCATAGGCTCATGCAGGCACACAAAGTGGAGGACGCAGAGAAAACATGAAAGCAGGCCGACCTCTGCTGCACTGAGTGTGCCTGCAAGCATGCCGAAGCTGCACTTTTCAATGCAGATTAACAGAACGGATCCCGCTTCTAACTGTAGGCTTCAGTCTTACAAACATACTTTTTTTTCCGGTATCCAGTAGTTTATGGATGTTTCTGCTGCAGACTGCTTCAGTTACATTTGGTTCTTAGGTAATAAGTTATATTTTCATAGCTCCAATAAAATGTGTGATTATTTGCAATAAAAACATCATTCATTCAATAACTCTGAAGGACAGATCCGCAAGAGCGAAACTCTGCTCTTTCTTGTAACAAATAAATTGTGAATGTCACTAATTCAGCACATAAAGGTACCAGTTATTACTTTTCATTAGATCATACTGGTCAAATTACAAGTCTGGGGTGTTCCAAACAAAGAAATCAAAAGCTTCACCAGATATAAATGTAAGCATTGCAAAATGACTGAAAACACTCAGAATATCATTAGAACATTCATAGAATGGGAAACATTTTTGTTCCATTCAAAGGAGAGCGTCTCCTTTAACCCATTACATTTTTTTTTTTAAGGGAAACCCATAAGATTTGGGATCTTGTTCTTAATTCCATTTTCTCTTTAAGGGATTTTCATCTTTAAATGAACTATTAGTATAACATAAAGGGGCAGATTTACTAAATTCGTGTGAATGATTCGAATTTAAAAAAAATATCGAATTCGAGTTTTCGAAAAGTTTTTTTGGCCACTTCGACCATCGAATTTTAAAAATTCGATCGAATGGAATGATTTGAATGGATCGAATATAAATCTATTCGATCATTCGACCACTCGATGGTCAAAGTACTTGCCCTTTAAATTTTTATTCGATTGCCTACTTCACCAGATTAAACCTACCGAATTGCTATATATACCTATGGGAAGCTCCCATAGGATTTGGCAAGTTTTTTTGATCAAATAAAAAAGATTAGATTAAATGGTTAAAATCGTTCGAATCGGATTTTATCAATCAAATTTTTTTTTATTCAATCGTTCGATTATTAGAATATCGAATTCAAAGGGTTTAAATTCTATAAAAATTTGATGGTCAAATTAGAGGGTTTTTTAACCCTCGAATTCGACCCTTAGTAAATCTGCCCCAAAGAGTGACATTCTGAGATAATGTGCAAGCTACTCCATGTTTGGTCCTCGTGAGGTACATAATTAAATCACAAATGTACAAAAAAATCCCCATTGTATATTTTACTCCATCTTACAAAAAAGCAGCAACAAATGGGCAAGGGGTGGTTTTATACTGGGAATCTAATTATCTATCTCGCAAGGAGCAGACCTGTAGTACCTTCAATTTCCCTTTTTGGCCTGTTCGTCTAATAGTTTTTCTGTGATTAAAACAAGAGGAATAAATTATGTTCAGCAAAAGTCCTATTCATTCTTCAACTGCCCTATACAGTAGCATCAGCAGGCAGCATTTACTGGTCCCTTGTTTAAAGGAATTGTTCAGTATAAAAGTAAAAACTGGGTAAATAGATAGGCTGTGCAAAATAAAACATGTTTTCAATATAGTTAGTTAGGCAAAAATGTAATGTATAACAGCTGGAGTGACTGCAAGTCTAACCTAATAGAACAGAACACTACTTCTTGCTTTTCAGCTCACTTTTGTTTACACTGACTGGTGACCCTGGTTACCAGGCAGTAACCAATCAATGACTTGAGGGAGGGCCACATGGGTCATAACTGTTGCTTTTGAATCTGAGCTGAATGCTGAGGATCAATTGCAAACTCACTGAACAGTTATGTCCCATGTGGCCCCCCCTCAAGTCGCTGACTTACTCAGATTTAGAGAGCTGAAAAGCAGGATGTTGTGTTCCACTCACTCCAGTTTTTATACATTACATTTTTGGCTAACTAACTATATTAGAAACATTTTTATTTTGCACAGTCTATCTATTTACCCAGTTTTTATTTTTACCCTGAACTGTTCCTTTAAAGCAAGGCTCTAACTGGTTTCTATGGGTTATTGCACCTCAACAAACTGTGTGCCATTTACCAAATACGAGGGATAACCGTGTAAATACATAAAGCCACAATACCAACTGAAAACAACAGTCATTTGCAGTATGTTCATTTTAATGTAATCTTATAATTAAAATGGTTTTAAAGGCTTGGGAGGTTTTGAGACTAATGTACTAGTTGCTCTTTCCAGGTAAAGGCTTCCAGTGAGTATAGATGTGTGAGAGCAGTAGCAGGGCTAAAATAAAGTTTAGTGGACATTAAACTGTGCACTTCCAGCACATGCAAAAGGAAAAGGTTACAAACAGGTCAGCTTGTTAAGGAAAACAAGATTTAAAAAGTAACTGGGGGAAAAAGATACGAGTGTGGGAAAATGTGAAATATTTGGAAACATCTTCCAATCGTCCTCAGTAATGCCAAATGCTGAAGCATAGGGAGCATTTAATGTGTAAGGAAAAAAGAATGCATTTGGTGTAAATTGAAGACATAGGGTAAAGTTTTCAGCAATACAGATGTGATTTCTGAAATTGACTAAGTGAAGATACAAACGGTAACTCCTATTTACATGAGGAATAGTATGGACAGCCTTTAGATTTCTGCTTGGCTCCTTTTGGTTAAGGCCACCCCGAGTAATGTCACAAACATTGATTAAAGGGCTTGTGCACCTTGAAACACCATGTTGTTTACAGTTTTTTCACAGGAAATAAAGACTTTTTCCAAAAACTTTCTACTTATGACCGTTTTTATAATACTGAAGTGTAAATTTTCATTTTTCACCTTCTTCTGACTTTCTAAAGCAGCTCTGGGGGGGGGGCACCAACTCTGTAAACTATTCTAAATTGATACATTTAGTTGATACATTTGTCCCTTCTGAGTAGAATCCCTGAGTTTCAGAATTGATACAATAGTTGCTAATATTCCACAGAAGCTGCTGAGAAATGCATAACCTCTTTAATGATGGTTTCTTCTCAGATTCTACTTACATTTAAAAGACAGCATTTGTCACATACCTAAACCACTCAGCCAAAAGTTTAATGATACTGCTGTTTGTAAAAGGCCCTATGACTGCTGAAGGGCCCATAACTATGACTGATGTGCAAATGAAATATCATACCCCCCAACTGTCCCTTTTTAGAGGGACTTTCCCTCTTTTGACAGCTCAAAACGCAGTCCCTTGTTTGTCCTGGAAACTGAACTGCACTGAACAGCCAGAAAAATAAACACAATTTCTAACTTAATTGGCTTTTGGCAGAGAGCCCAGAACAGCCACAGCAACAGATAAGATACTTTTGGAACAATTTTGAGATAAGCAAATAAGTAATTGTAACAATATAAGATAACAGGTCCCTTGGGAAAAGTTAGACTCACATCTTTAGGGTAAAGCCACATGGGCAGATTCGGGGAGACTAATCGCCTTTTCTTCTTGTCGACAATCTCCCTGAACTGCCTTCGGCAATGCACTTGTATCGTTTCGATTTCCGAAGTCACCCCAGGTTGCCTAAAGAGGAAACTTTGGGCGACTTTGGAAATCAAAGTGCTGCAAGTGCATTGCGCTGGTGTTTTCTCATTATAGCAAGCAGAAGGCAGGGGGAAGGCAGTTCAGGTAGATAGGAGCCCAGAAGAAGAGGCAATTAGTTGCCAGGCGACTAAATCTCTCCGAATCTGCTGTGTGACCTTACCCTAAAGGGCAATTAACCTTCATTAGCAAAACTGTAATCAATGGAAAAAAAAAAAACCAGAAATGTGTTCAAACTTCATAACCCATCAAATGTTGTAAAATAAACACGGCAATTAGGGGGTGTGGCCACAAAAAATAGGTGTGGTCAAGAGCTTTTTGTCCCTTTTTATATTTCCAGAATGTTTGCAGGGATGCAATATATTTTGCAATAAGGTTAATTCTCGGGGCCCCAAATGATGGCTTTATGGCCCAGTAGCTTCTAATTATTCTGCTAGTTATTGTAAATGCTTGTAACAATTAAACTGCATATTATAGAAACAATTGTACTACAGATTGTATAGTTATTAAAGGGGAACGATCAGGAAAATAAAAACTTAATATAAGCTTCACATTTTCTAAAATATATCCTTATAATACACAAAAGCCGTAAATATCTTGTAAATTATATCCTTATAAACGGTGAGTTCTGATGTCATTTCTGTCACATGACTCCCTGAAACTTGTGTATTATAAGTACCCCCAGTTGCAAAATATGAGGATATTAGAAGTTTTTATACGGTCATGGAACTCCTCGGTAACTTATAATATCCTTATAATTTACAAGAGGGGGTACTTTATTCACTATATAATACACAAAAGCCGTAAATATCTTGTAAATTATATCCTTATAAACGGTGAGTTCTGATGTCATCAGTTATAAACAGTGAGTTCTGATGTCATTTCTGTGACATGACTCACTGAAACATGTGTATTATAATAAATAAAGTACCCCCAGTTGCAAAATATGAGGATATAAGAAGTTACCTCGGAGTTCCATGACCTGTATAAAAACACTCGGCCTTCGGCCTCGTGTTTTTATATGGTCATGAAACTCCTCGGTAACTTATAATATCCTTATATTTTACAAGAGGGGGTACTTTATTCACTATATAATTGTCAGCTATCTTTATTAAAGGGGAACTATCGCAAAAATGAAAATGTAATATAAGCTTATTCACACTAAAATAAGGAACATTACAAATACAATCAATTAATCATTCTGCATTGTTTCTGAAATAATCAAGTTTATTTTCACTATTCCTCTCTCAGAATCTGTTTCACTTCATTCTGTCTTCATGCAGCAGTTGCGTGTCTGATATTCAATGACTGTTCAATCCAATATATCTTATAGGGAGGGCTTCCTTTCCTAGCAGATGTATTAGAGCTCACTCAAATAACTGATTCCGGTAGAAACAAAATCTAACAAAATAACTGCCTTTTGCACAAATTCTGCGTGTAGAGAGACATGATGTCTAGTGATTTAAATAGAATCAGCTCTAATACATCTTCTAGGCAAAATGAGCCCCCCGATAATATATATTCTATCTAATCGTCAATGAATATCTGACACCCAACTGCTGCATGAAGACAGAATGAAGAGAAACAGATGCTGAGAGAGGGATAGTGAACATAAACAAGTTATTTCAGAAACAATGTAGAAATCGATTGTATTTAGAAAACTTCTTATTTCAGTATGCTTAAGCTTATATTAAATTTTCACAATAGTTTTAAGTAGGTTACAAAGTACACTAATGAAGATCCAGCATGTGTGTTCTGCTCCAATACAAGCTTCTCGGTACAGACCCCTGGACTCTGTTCAGCTTTGCAGGGAAGCCTGTAGTTGCATTTTAATGGCAGCGACAAAAAGAAGGGAGGTAAGGAATGTAAAAAGAAAATTTGCTGATGGCAGACAAACAGCTGAACTAGAAATGAAATACTCAGCAAATGAGTAGGTCACAAACTAACCAATAATGTTATTATACAGTAGTTTAAAAGGGTTTATGCATCTAAAGTCACTTCATGGGATCACTATTCAAAAGTTCATTCACTGAAGTTAAAAGGAGAGTAAAACAAGCAAAAGTTGTTGCCCAGTGAGAACTTTTATGGCTCAAATGTGAACATTTTAGTTTACCATGATTATATTGTGTTTAGGTTTCACAGACTATACAGATTTAGGGATTGTATTAGACCAGATGATCTGCAGATGGGATGCTTGAAATAGTCTGGCCATGTTTTACCATGAAAGAACCACCCATGGACTCTAATGTATAGTAATATAGTAGCACGGTTTGAAACCATTTAAGTGAAAAAAAACAACCATTCACTTTTGCAAGTTTTTTGTCGTTCAAAAATTTTCAGCAAACCAAAAGGAGTCAGATTTGCCCATTACTATCAGCATTTCACCAATACCCTGTTATCTGTACTAAAAAAACGCCTATATAAATAATACAGAAAGTTTCTTGTCAGTGTGAGAGAGAGGAAGACGAGGAGGATTGCTTTGTGGTGCTCACTGGTATAACCCTGGGCTGGTGCAGTTTTCTGCTGATAGGAGCACCCGCCCGGGTTTTCAGGTAAGTTAATACAATCACTTGGGGGTGCCTAACATTTGGCACCTCCAAGTGCAAGAACACTTTCCTTCTCCTTTAATACAGACTGAAGTTACAGGTCAACTCGATAAACATAGCCTGCAAAGTAGAACACTACCCAAAAAATACTCATTGCACAGTGAAAAAATTGTAATGCTAAGCAACTTTCCAATATACATTAAGGGCTTTATTTATCAAAGTCTGAATTGTTCTGATTATTTTAATGAAAAAAGTTTGACCAAACTAGAATCCATGATTAGATTTTATCTATTTTTTTTTTTTTTTTA